>VXAX01006310.1:25924-44606 GCA_013399835.1 Leptocoma aspasia | reverse complement strand
TGGATAATGAATTGAACAAACACCTGAATAATTTAACAATGAAATCTGCAAATCCTCTGAATTTTGCAAAGCCCAATCAAGGTAATATTTTTTCAAACATAAATAGATAATTACGAAGTCTTGGCCTGCCATAGTCAGCAATCTTGTTCTGGCTCTCATTATAATTTGAGCTATCATTTCCATAATTGTAAATACTCATTTTGGAGACCTGTAAGGAAGAAAAACCCATTCCATTACTAACAAAGGATATTTCTCAGAAGAGTCTCACTGAAATATGAGACCATAAAGTTGCATTTTTTCTCCTAACACTGTGAGGAAAAAGATTTTTTCTGGAGCACAATGACGTGCTTGTCTTTTTTGAAGAGCTTCAGCGACATTTTCAAGGGCTTTTTGAGCTTCAAATGTCAAAGTTCTCGGAGATTTGATGTCCCAATCTCCTCTTAATAGGTTAAAAAGTGGAGAAAGTTCATCATTTGTAATTCCTAAAACTGATCAGACCCAATTGAGCTCTCCGAAAAGCTGCTGTAAATCTTCCAAGGTGTTGACTTTGCTTTGAAGTTGTATTTTCTGTGGCTTGATTGATTGTTCTGTCATCCTCTATCCTAGGTATTTCCAGGGTGAGATTTCTTGTATTTTTGATATTGAAATTTCCAGTCCAGCATTTTGAACTTCAGCGATGACACCGTCTCAAGTCTGTTCCATTTCTCTTTGGGTTGGTGCTGCAATGAGCAAGTTATCCATGTACTGTAAAATTCTTGACCGTGGATATTTTTGTTGGGGTGGAGATAAAACTTTTGCCACGAAATATTGACAAATAGTAGGCGAGTTTTTCATCCCTTGTGGCAAAATGACCTAGTGATACTGTTGCAGTGGTTCTCCTCTGTTGATGGCTGGAACTGAAAAGGCAAATCAAGGGGCACCCTCTGGATGCAGTGGAATGTTGAAAAAACAATCCTTAAAGTCAATGACAACAAGAGGCCAGTCTCTTGGAATCATTGAAAGAGAGGGAAGTCCAGGTTGCAGTGGCCCCATGATCTTCTATAGGTCTTCCATGATCTCGTTGGTTCTCCTCAGGTTGTGGAGTAATCTGCAGGAATCAGAAGTGTTCTTATGAATGACAAAAACTGGGGAATTCCAGGGACTATTTGTAGGTTTGATGTGGCCTTTTCATAGTTGTTCACTTACTAATTTTTTTGATTATTCAATTTTTTCTGTTTCAAGAGGCCATTGATCTATTAAGATAGGCTGATTAGATTTCCATGATAACTTCAGAGTTGCAGGTGTTGCTGTGGTTTTCATCAAAAATCCACTTCTATCTTTGCTCCCCACTGGGACAACACATCTCTTCTCCATAGTGTGATGGGCTTCTGCACCACAAAGAGACAGATGCTTGCTATCCTTCTGTGGAAACCTGTAACAGTAATCACGAATTCACTTTGCAGACACAAGGTAGCTCCTCCAATTCCTGTGAGAGCACCCATGGGTGTCAACAATATCTAATTGCTTGGCCAGGATGCACGAGAAATCACAGTGATGTCTGCCCCTGTGTCCAGCATACCTGTAATATGAACTGTTTTACCAAGGTGTGTCAGANGCACCGAGGGCAAATATTAGGCGTTCTTGTATTCCTTGCAGCTTCAGGACAGTCTTTTTTCAAATGTCCAAGCTTATGACACTGAAAATATGGCCCTTTAACTGATTCAATTTGCAAAGCAGAGAGAGTTTTCTCAATAGTTTCTGTTTGAGCTTCAAGTGCCTTTGAAAGCTGCTCTCCCAGCACATTAGCTTGCACCATAGCTACATGTAAAGGTGTACCCAGCTTACTACAAGCAGACAACATTTGAGCAACTCTGGGAGGTTGTTGTGGCAGAGCTAAAATTACTTTTTTGCAATCAGCATTTGCGTTTGCAAACGCAAGGCTTTCAATTAAAAGAGGATGGGCTGCCTCATCCAAACACTGCCTCTGAATGGCCTGAGTTAAATGATACAGAAAAGAGCCATAGGATTCAGTTTCTCCTTGTCAAACCAGAGCATAAGCATTCTCATGAGTTCCCGCAGGCTGGACAGTTAAAAGAGCCCTTTGGGCAGCTCTCTTAATATCTCCAAGCACAGCCTTTGGCAAAACCTCAGCCTGGTCTTTGGCTCTGTCATTTGGAGCATCGCCAGCTAATTCACCAACCGTAAGTTGAGCGTTCGGGCCCCCAGCATAATTATCAATTAATTTATTAAGATGCTTTCACCATTCTAAATCCCATAAAATATACTGCAAGTTTGTTAAAATCATAGAGGAAATGTTCATACAATCTGACTTTTCACAACATTGTTAAAATATGGGGAAGTCAAGCCACTGTCTTTAATAGCCTTTCTTAACTCTTTAATATCATAATGCAAGATGGGCTTTCATCTCGAGTTAGCATTATTCCTTCCATACCTAACTAATATTGCAAGCAACTCTCCAGAAGGCAAAGTAGAGTCTTTATCTTTCCTGACTTTATGTCTTATCTCAGCCCAATCAGCCAATCTTTGTTAATTATTTCCCAAATCAAAACCAGGTAAACAAAACTCTTTTTCTGTTCTCACAGGACCAGCATGTAAAAGTTAATTTCTTCTTCTGAAGACTCACTGGAGTCACTGGATTCACTAGAACTGCCATTATCACTGTTCTTCTCCCCCATGGCCTTGTAAATCACGGACTGTCTCTGAGGAATTTCAAGGTGACCAGAGCCTGTTCGCTTTGTAACATTAACAGAAAAATCCTTCCCAGCAGAGACATCAGCACTGAGAAATTGTTCCCTCGTTTTCCCCTGCCACTTTTTTTTACTAGCAGCAAAGAGTTCACGTTCCAGGGGGAAGAGGGGGGAGCTGGACATGGCTCAGGAAATGGAGGAAGCTGGGGAGCATGCCACAGTGGCAGGAGTGGAGGTGTCACAGCCCCAGCCTGAGTTTCAGGGTCTCAAGTCACGGCAGAAGTTGAGGGAAGCTCTGCGGGCTCAGCCTGAGTGTTGGGGGAAGGCGTGGATGCAGCCAAGGAAGCAGAGGGTTTAGTAGACTGTTTAAACATATCAATCAATACACGACATGCTGGGAGCAGCTTAGCAGCTGTTTGATGTCTGTTTATGGTAAAAGCATTGTATAGTTTCAGTCCTAAAAAGGGAGTGAAAACACAGAAGCTTCATCAACAACTGGGAAATGCTTCTGAATGTACAAATAGTAAGTCTTCTTACTCAGTTTTTGACACATTACAGGAATTAGATTTGACCAGAACTTTAAGGGTTTTATAACATTCAGGCTTTTCAGACATCTTGTGTCTTATCATGTTCCCCAAGGCTTACCTGGTGTTATACACCAGAGGCAAGTGATTTCAGATCTCCATCCTGATCGAGCCAGCAACGATGGTAGAAATCCAACTGCTCTCTTCCTACAAGAGCGAAAAGTCCCAGGATCTTGCTTCTTTCAGCAACACTTTAAAAATTACCTTGGGGTTTTCCAACAAGTCAGACAATATATCTGAGTTATCTGCTTCCTCACACAAAGCACCAATTTGTTGGATTTTAGCCCTTTTCTGACCCAGGCATGGGGCAACTGAAAGGCATTTAAAAAGCCTTTTATTCCATTTTCAGTCTCATATGAAGGGTGAGACAATACAGATGTTACAATTCATGCCATCACAATCAGAAGCCAACTATTTCCTAATTACAAAACACTATAATCCTTTCTTGGCCTATCAGCTTTTTGCCACACCATGCTGTAGATGCCTTAAAGCCAATCACCTAAAACTACCCCTCCTGGGTGCTCTTACAATGCATCTTTCATAATTCTATTTCTCCAAAGTATCTCGTTTTCATTGCAAGGCCATTCTTTGAAACTTTTTTCTAGCTCCATTTCTCTCTCAACAATATCCATCCTATTCCATGGGATTTCTAAGTCAGCATTTCTTATCTCAAAGTTTGCATACAGATGCATACTGTTTGGACCTTCTGTCAGGCCCTGAGAGCTTTCTACAAATCCATTTCCCACATGTTATGTCAGTATTTACGCAACAAAAGTCTCTGAGAGAGCAAAAATGTATGAACAGAGAAAATGTATCATTCTTGAAAGTTTATTCTACTCCAAATGCATTTAACCCAGAAACCACAAGTGTGATATCACATACTGCACACACAATTTCAGGTTAGTCAGTACACTACTGCTCTTGATTTGACAGAGTAAAAGCCATCATTCTCAGAAAGGAGTTATCTTCAGTCTTGATCTGCATTGTTAACATCAGTAGCAATGAAATTCAGTTCTTTTTATTTATATTTAACATCATTGGTACAAAGACTGGTAGTTCTTTCTTAGGTCAGTGCCACATTAGCCTAGTATTACCTCAGTCCATGGATCAACAGCTATGCACCAGCCAACAGCTAGGCAACACCTTTTCTTTGCTAGCAAAACCAGTGAAAGTGCAAATGTGTGAGGGCTCCCACTTAAATAGCATAAGTAGAATTAAGCAGATATAAATCACAGACTTTCTGTTAACTTATTAATAAAGAAATGGCTACAGTTTCACAATAAACCACACTGCAAATAATTCTAAATGTCCTTGGGCAACTTCTCCAATAATACCATTAGCTATTAAGAGCCACTCAAAACAGCCAAGAAATAAGAAACAAGATTCCCAGAAATCCTAAATACAATTCCCCTCTAATATCTCCTTGTTAGATCCCTGACTGCTGTCATACTTTAAAATGCTTTAAAAAGCAAAGCAGAGAAGCAAAAACTCTTTTAAAAGCTCAGCTCTGTGATGCAAAGCCATGTTAAGAGAAATTTTCCTGTAAATCTAGATGGAGGTTCTCTTACCTGAAACAATTCAATTCTGTTTCTCTGAAAAGCTTCAACAGCTAAATAAGAAACATATTCACAGAAAACATAGACAATAAAATACACCTACACCTAACAATCAGCTGATTTTTAGCTGATAGATAGGATCTAATGCTTAGTGAGTGTAACATTCCCAGTTAAGTGCTCCAGTGGCTGAACTGCATAGACTATCTCAAAATAAAAAGCACATAATGTCTTTTGTTGATCAGGCTTCTACTTTAAAGCTAAGCAGCTGTGATAAAAGATGATAAGGACTCAAAGAATGAGGACACTGAAGACTGAGAGAATAAGCCTTTTTTCTGCTTCTTTCCCTTTACCATCTTCATATCTTACCTTCTGAGACATTTTTCCTGAATGGGCATGCAATCCAGGTACAGAATTTTGGGAAAATGGAATAAACAGAATACATATAACTGCTTTACCACTGTAGCACAGTGTTATTAACTTAATGTTATTGCATTGAATTGCTGTATATATTAAATTATATTAGTGGTTCTGTAAAGATATTGTGCCATGGCACCTGAGTGGACAGCTAGCTCAATCCCCACTGGGCAATGGCAGGAGTCAGTATCCCCAGGAGGCGATTTTCTTGTAGAGACAGCTTTAGAGCAGCTGCTCCGCAGTGCCTGGGCATGGCTAAGAGGAGGCAAAAAGGCAAGAGAGGCCTTCTGTATGGGTTCCAGAGAGTCTTTAATATCCAGAGGATCCAGGGATAGAAGACCCTAAACACTGCTGTGCAGCAACTTATAAACTGGGGAAGTCTGATGGGAGGATACAAGTGATCAACCAATGAGGGTACAACAGGAGAGGAGATGAAGGTGGGACGGAATAAGCAAAATCCAATGAGGGGATGACAAAGGAGGGGATAATTCACATAAACTAATGGGGCGTCAAGGAACATAATATAGACATAGAATTTTATGGAAGAATGGGTGGATATGAGGAAGGATTGACAACTAAAGGGAGGAGAATAGGCAGAGTTTTAGGGAAACTGACATTGAACTGGGAGGGGGTAATTTTAAGAATGAACCATTAGCACACTGAGAGAGGAATAAAAGGATGATGCATTATGATTAACCCAGGGGGAAATGAACACACCACAACAATACTGCAATAGTTAAAGAAAACATTATCCTTATTCAACGGAATCATAGTAAGGTTAGTGGTTTTCTAAAAGGTGGATGAATCTTCCTCTATTAGCAGACGGAAAAGAACAAGAACCTTGATATTTCTACACATTGAAATCCACTGGGAAGGTTTACATACTGGTCTTGGTGTCTTACACTTATCCTAACACAGTTATTTATTTCCACAGCAACTTTTTAGAAATTAACATGCTGTACAGTTCAGCCAGTATTGTGGGAAATAACATTTTTGATGACAACACATTGTACACAAATTATTGCCTCTCCCACATTTGCTGCATTTGTAATTGGTCTATTTTGCATCAATTAGCTCACTTCAAAAACATTCAACAACAGGTTGATTGTACCTTTAAGTCAGTCAAAAGAACTTATTGGTTTTCCTTGCTAAATGACAAATCCAGTTACCATTATGAATTTACTTACAGTCACTCTGCAATATATATTGATAGTTTCTTGGCCTTATCAGCAGCATCCAATTAACACGGCAGCATACATCAGTACAATTTTAAATCACCAAATACTATCATCTAAGTAAGTGGTGGCAAAATATAGCTATTGTAGAATTTTGTGTCATTAGATAATGACTGTTTAGAGTGGACTATGTAGCTAATAAATTATCCATTATGTGGGAATTTGTGATGCAGCATATTGTTAAGAATAATCACCCTCTCCACAACAGAATTTGAATTCACTTCAGCTGACAAAATTAAAATTCCAAGATGTCTAATCTCCTTGTTTTGCATGGGTACCATGCATGGGTTGAGCTTAACAACTAACTCCAGCAGCTAATATTTGCAAAAAACCAACCATGACCCAGGTAATGGCAAGGAAATAACAAGACAGAGACAGCCTAAGTCCTTCAGGAAGAGTGACATAACTTTTACTGTCTTGTTCTCACTCTTTCTATCCTTCCTTTCTGTGGGAAATGGATTTGTGGAGAATTCTCAGATCCTGACAGAAGGCCCAAACAGTATGCATCTGTATGCAAACTTTGAGATAAGAAATGCTGACTTAGAAATCCCATGGAATAGGATGGATATTGTTGAGAGAGAAATGGAGCTAGAAAAAAGTTTCAAAGGATGGCCTTGCAAATAAGACTAGATACTTTGGAGAAATAGAATTATGAAAGATGATTGTAAGAGGGGTAGTTTTAGATTACTGGCTTTAAGGTATCTACAGCATGGTGTGGCAAAAAGCTGATAGGCCAAGAAAGGCTTATAGTGTTTTGTAATTAGGAAATAGTTGGCTTCTGATTGTGATGGCGTGACTTGTAACATCAGTATTGTCTCACCCTTCATATGAGACTGAAAATGGAATAAAAGGCTTTTTAAATGCCTTTCAGTTGCCCCATGCCTGGGTCAGAAAAGGGCAAAATCCGACACCCATCCACCACATCTTCAAACAAATTGAAGCTTCATCACCTATACATCTGACTATCATTCCATTGCTTTCAAACAATGAAGGCAGTAATCGTCACAACTCACATCTCTTGATGCCTTGAGAAGGCTGACCTAAAACAGAGGCTAGATGGAGTTAAAGAATGAAGTAGGTGTTTATTAAAAGGCCTCAACAGATACACCCTGTAGCCCTACCAGGGCTACATCCCAGATGAACCCAAAATGGTCACAAAATGGATGACCAGTCACAATATCTCTCACTTTTATAAGTTCAGGTTTATTAGCATATTGGAGCCAATTGTCTGATTATAGCTTTAGGTAATGAAGTCCTATCCTTCTTATTTTTCTCTCTTCATTCCACCATTGTTTATGCTCTTGGGCCTGAAATTTGGATTGGTTGTCCTTGGTCCCAAGTTAGAAAAGCAATTGTTTTGTCTAGCTACTCTGTGAAGAGAGCTTACCATCCCTTAATAGGAAGCTCAGAACTACACACTAAAGCAGTACAGAATCTGAAAAATATAAAAAAAACCCTAAGGCATCACTAAAACCTAAAACATAAGGCATCAGTGTCGTATGCTTCTCTTTCCATCTTTGACTAGCACAAAAAGACTGAATCCAGAATTCTCAGTCCAGCCTCACTTACCATTCAATTTCCTTGAAACTACATTTGTATTGATTGTCATATTATATATTATTTTTCAAAACCTTTCTAAGTTTAATGTATTTCTGAATAGTCATTCCTGAAAGAAATGACATTCAAATGTACCTCCATTGTGCTAGGCCAATTTACCTCTGGTTAAATTCTGCACTATTTATACACACTTCACATAAGTGTTTTGTTGTAGTTCTGCTGGAGAAAAAAAATAGAATAAAAGAGACAGGTTTTAAAAATACTGCAAGTTATTAGATACTACTCAGCTTTCTTCACTCAGGGTATATAAAGCACAAGTTTTTACTAACAGAAATATTTCAAACTCCTTCTTTTAAGGGGTGTTTTCTGTCATCATTACAGGAATGCAGTTTACAGTACTGCTGCACCCTACAGGTAGAAAAGAAGCCTTTTCTTTTCTTTCACAAGGAGGAAAAAATATGGCATAAGGCTCTGTAGTTCATATAGCTCCTGGACTCTGCATGGTACCATTTTCCACCAAGAATTGAACACATAAAAAAGTAAATAATGTGTCAGAGCTTTGACAATGTTTATTTGAACTGATCATAGAACAATCTGACATAGATTGATGCCATGTGCTATGCTTACATTATGTTGATATTCAGTTGTGCTACACCACACAAGGGCAACAACATTCAGTTAACATATGGACATGTGGTGCTCCACTAACCTGAAGCACTGGGACATTTGCTGCAGCTGTATGCCACTGAGGAAGATTCCCATCATGGAAAGAATCTGGGCATAACACAGCAATGGTACCTGTCAACACTGCAGAAAAGCATCCTGCTGCTTACCCACATACCTGTAGAAAAAGCTGATGACGCAACTACAAGAATTGAGCTCAGGCATTTTTACCTTTCTTTTTCTTTTTTTTTTTAAACAGTGGCAACATAAGGGCAGCTGTCTACAAACCAGTTTCAGCATCACAGAAGTGAGTAACACACAGGCCAGAAGCAGAAGCAGAAGCACAGGGAGGTTAGCTGATCAATAAAATAGTTCCATCCATACCTTTGAGTCTTCCAGTATGAGAGATATGCAGTCTTGCATTGCCTGAGAAATCACCAGGCAGTTTTGTAGTGGTGGTTTTCTAACAAGCAGATGAGAAAACCCTTGGGAGACTTGTACGCTCTGGGAGAACAGTTTATACTTGGCCAGCTGCACAAATAAGAACAAGTGGAACAGAAAAGCAAAGATTCATTCTGGTGTGATAGGTTGGTTACTGTAAAATCCTTAGTTACAGTCAGCACTAAAGGCTGAAATTTATATCAAATGAAAAATTCCAATTTTCATTACATGTGTACAGCTACTCAGATACACAGACAAAAAAGACCGTTACATCCTACATTAGGCATAAACAGCAAGATTTTGGTACTGGCAAGGAGTGGTGCTGTAGAGGTAGCCTCTGTGAGAAGAGGCTGGCGCTGCTCTGTGCTGGACACAGCCAATTCCAGCTGCATGCAATAGACCCACAGCAGGGCCAAGATGGTAGTGCCTCTGTGAAAGTGTTTTTAAGACAGAGGAAAAAGATCATGGACAGGCAGAGGGTGGAAAAAGCTAGAAACAGAATGCCAGAGAAGAAAGAAAGAAAGGGAGGAGGTACTTCATCACAGCGATGAGATTTACCCACAGCTCATGGAGCACACAATGGTAGAATAGACTTACTTCCTGACATAACCCACCCTGGAGCAGGGAAGATCTATGAGGAGCAGCTGGAGAGAGAAACTGCCACCTCCAGAATACGGTCCCATCCTCATCCTCAACCCCTTCTCCTGTGTTATGAGAGGGGATGGGCAGAGGTATTGGGAGTGATGGAGTGAAAGTTAATCTGTGGAAAGGGGGATGCAATACTTTAAAATTTGTCTTCTTGTTTCCCAATACCTGAATCTGTTGAATTGTGATTATACTAAAGTAATTCTTTCCAAGTCAAGTCTGGTTTGCCTATGCCAATAACTGGTAAATGATCTCTCTGTCTTTATCTCAATTTGTAATTTTTCTCATCCTATTTTCTCCCACCATCTCACTGATGGGAAAGTGAGAGAGAGATATTGAGTGCATGGCCTTTAGCAAGAGCTAACTCTCCACACATCAATAAACTGAAACACAGGCTGAGGTTTGGGCTCTTGTTATATGTCTGAGACAGTAAGTCTGGGCCAAGACCTAGGAGAAACTGGTGCTTCACTGAAAGACAATGAATTACTAGTTGCATTTTAGACTAACCTTAAAAACAAAGCCTCTGTATCCTTTTTTGTTCGTAATCCTGATAATTGCTAAGTGTATTTTTAGTTATTTATTATGACAGCATTAGCACTTAGCCTCTTGATACTTAGTTCCAGTCTATGTGTGCATAATGGCTACATTTTCCTTTTATTTGTCTTTCTTTGCTAAAGTCACTAGCAGTGCACTGTGATAGATCCACTTTATTGACAGACACACTTTCAAAACACATTTCTACCAGGCACACTCTTGCACTTTACCTTATGCACACTATTGAAATTCAAGGTATTAATAAGAATATGTTTACAATATTAAGGGGTGAGGGAATTAATTCAAAAAGAGGGGACAAGTGTGGAAATAGTAAAGGTAAGAAGACACTCAGAAAGCTGTGAAAGCAGGCCTCAGAAACAGAAAGAGCAGAGAATGTAGAGCTAGCTGCAAAGTTTGAAAGTAGAAAAGTTACAATAGTACAACAAGCAAGGACATGAAACAGTAGTTTGAGTTTTAGGCTTTGCCAAGATAGACCTTCAGATATGCAGAAAAATATGCCTAGCAAGATCGTAGAAGGTTTTAAGCCTAAAAATTGAATATTGTGTATTGTTAATAGAAACCATACAGGCAAGCATTGTGTGAAGCAGGTGTACATGTGCTTTTAGTGATTGGCTAGAACAGTTATCTGTTAAGCTTTAGCGATAATGCTATTGGCTAGAAAGTTTTTCAAATGCTCTGTAACAAATGTTTAGGTGCTGCTGGCAAGACATGAGCTGTTGCCATCTTTCAATTGTCTCAACCATGTAATGAGACTGATGCCGCAATAAAGCTCAAGGAACATATCACAGCAGTCTCATCCCATTTGTGCAAACCTCCAACACATGAAGTACAGAGAGTCAGGACAATATGGTTCTGACATACCCAGGAGAAGCATTATTTGAATTAATTTCTTGCTGTAGCAGTTTCTTTCTACTAACAGTAGCCAGCAATTTCTATGTGTTTTTCAAATTACCTTCACAGTCAGAAAGTATCTCACCATGTTAGAGATACATCTTATATGTCTTCAACTCCAAGTATACTGACAGTGGAAATTTGTTGATTCAGAAAGGGTACATGAGCAGGATACACTAACTAAGGCTAGGATTCAATAAGATATGACAATTTTTGCATTGTAAATCAATTTATGACACTTGTTAATGGCTCACTGAACTTCCAGGGATTTCTCTTTCCTTTTGTTTAAATCCCTGAGGCTGAACTTCCCTGAGAAGTCCAGGAAGTTCAGAATGGACATTCTGGTGAATATCAGAGAAAATACCATCTTCTTCCCTGTGATATAGATATTGATATTAAAGAGCCCAGAGGTAGGACAAGTCTCACTTGTGATAGGTAACAAAATGACTGCAGCAAAAAAGTCAGCATGTAAAGTTGAGGTGAAAATACTCACATGCTCAACAAAAGGATATCCATTTTCATGATGAAAAGTTGCAAGAAAGTAACAGAAATTCAGCACACCTGGTGTTTTACCCTAGAGTGACCTACCCTGAGTACATTCAATAAACACAAGATGACAAGAAAACTAAACACATAGATCCATCGCACCAGACATTTTCAAGGCAATCAAACCACATACTTATCTGGAAGACTGCCCTTAAAATTATCTTCCCTGGTTCTAGCTCTGAAGATTCACAGGTTTTAAAAGAGAAGAATTTCCACTGCCAAAATCAAGTACCTGGAGATGACAATACAATCCTTAAAATTATATCTGGGCATGCTTTCAAATATACTATAAATGATTGATTATATCAACTAAAAGGAATGTTTCCTTATATTTCATCACAGCTTCTCACTGAAGTATACAGAAGAATGCCAAGTGAACCAGCAATACAGCTGACAGACAAACTAAAAGAGCTATGGAGAATGCAAGTAGGAGAGGATTTCACTACTCAGTGTTCACTTCTTCGCAAATCATGGTAGGGGAAAATAAGTAACTGCCGTTTGCATCAGGGAACACTCCACTCAAAATCACAATATTAAGACTGCATTAACACAGGATATCACATAAGTTCATCATTGTAGGAGCTTTCCATCTGATCCTTATAGATTTATCCTTAGAGATTTTTATTGTTGGGAAAAAAAATCCCATTTTTAAGTCTTCTAATAAAGTCTTAATTCCTGCTGTTCAATCTCATCAAAAAGAAGAACACATTACTCTTTGGCAGGAGCTTTTGCAGTATTTGAAGACTTTCAGCTCATATTCACCATTCTATTTATCTCTAAGCTAAACATCTTCAAGCTGTTCCATCTTTTCCTGATGGTTAAGGTTTCTTCTTAGCAGAATTTTCTGCTGGGAAAAGGCCAAGGGGGAGGCCTTGCAAGTGGCTTCAAGTAGTGGTCCAAGAAGGAGAGCCTTAGGGAGCATATCTTCTAGAAAGCAGTGGCTCACTGCCACTAAATGATTAAGGATAAGCATGGAGCTAAATCAAACGCTATGCTGATGTCTTTTTATTTTGTTTGCTTTTGGTAGTGCAGCTTTTACCATTAATCAACCCAAAATGAATGTTTGGGTGACTTTAGCTAATTCATCAGGTTTAGATACCATATGCTTAGCCACTGCAACCCCAGAAAATCCATTTTTCACTTGCTTAGTAGGGCTGCCCACAGACACATGGTCAATAAAGGGGAAAACTATTCATGTTTTAAGAGCTAGAAGTGCTGGCAGTGTGTGGGATTGCGATCACAACCCTGTTGATGCTTGGAATTATTGGGCAAAGGAACTTCCTCAAATATCCTTAGAGCCTCAGGAGATAGATCTCCTTGGCTTAGTAAAAATGGATTTTACTGTTAAGTTCAGCTATACAGGGAAAGAGTCATTATTGATTAAAGATGTTTCTCCTCGTCACCAAGTGTATAAGAACCAAATTTCTTGGTGTAATTACATCTCCCCAGTACTTGTATGGTCTGTTGACACACCTGTACAGCTGCTGCAAGCTTCTTATCTGTGGAGACAGAGCCTGGCCTGCCATTCCATCACACATCACAGGTGGCCCATGTAGCTTGGGGAGACTTACTCTGCTAACACCGAGTATGAAAATGATCACTGACAATAAACACAGTAGTAAGAGTTTTGCTCATCATTACTGCAAAGATGAAGTTTTGGAAAAAGGTTTTCAGCATCTGTACTTTTACCTCAACTTGCCTCTGCAGTTGCATTAAAGGAAATAGATCGAACAGACTGTTGGCTAAGTAAACAAACCAATGCTACTTCTCTTACATTAAGTGGTTTGTTGGCAGATGTCAAAGACATAAGACATGCAACTCTGCAAACAGGTCTGCAATTGATTTTCTCTCATTGGCATGGGGTCATGGATGCAAAGATTTTGATGCCATGTGTTGCATTAATCTATCTGATCATTCAGAATCCATCCATAAAAGCATACAGCAATTGAAAGAAAGTGTGTTCAAAATTAGGGTTGACGATGGAACTTAGTTCGATAATCTGTGTCAATGCATGGAGTTTTGTTGAAAGAACTTCTAAAAATAGGCATATATATAGTGATTGTCATAGTAGTTGTGCTAATAATGGTACCTTGCTTGCTTCAATGTATGCAGATGATTGATAAAGCTATTAAGGGAGTATTTATGGTTCAAGGGAAAGGGGGAGATGTGGCAAATGCAAGCATAGAGAGTTCCTAAGGCCTGGAACATACGAACACAGAGATAGGGATGGATACAGTGTTTGACCTAAGACCTTGGAGAAGGCTTGAAGGTTTAGAATAGGATAGTGAAACAGACACAAAATAAGAATAAAGATTTGTAGTTTAAGCAGAAATATGTTTTAAGCAAGTAGAAATACGCCTCATGCAAGCAAATAAATATGCTAAGCAAGATAGCAGAAAATCTTAAAGTCTAGCAATATTATAGAGTTGATAAAAAGTAGAAGATACAGCAATAAGTTTCTCTAGAGTTATATGAATGGATAAAACAGGGATGCATTGCAGCAAATAGTATAAAATGTATCAATTAACAACTGTTTTATGAAGATGCTAGTGAGCTTTGTGGAAGTAGCTGATTGGATAAGAAATTTATAAAAGACATTGCAACTAGAATTAGAATGGCTTCTGATGTAAGGCTTCTAATGTGATACCTTTGGATGTAACAACCTTACTGCCTCATCCTTCCATGAGACTGATTTTGCAATAACCTATCTTTTAAATGCCTCATCAGTCAACCCATCTTCCTTTATCCCAAACACTTCTTGACTCCTCGAGGAAAGAGCTCCGTTTTTCAGAATTACTTTGAATTTCACTTTATATTCTAGTGTGCTTGTAGCCACACCTAAACTAGTGACATTGGCAAATTCAGTAGATACACTCTTCACCATCTCTTAGAACAGTTTGCAGATTTATCTTCTAACCCTGTGTTGGGATTCATTTCTGTTCGTATAACCCTGAAAAAAATAAGACTTCTTGTCTTTGAGAATACAATTTTGGCTTCAAAGACTAAAAAAGGACAGATATTTGTTGGAAACAACAAAGTAGCAGTGGACAGCACCCTAGAAACTGTAAATTTACTTGGAATGTACACAGATGTTAGCTAAACAATGTATAGGTGCCCCCATAAACTAATTTCCTAGATTTTTAAGTGTATATTCACGTATTAAACTTCCTGAATTATTTTCTTAGGTAAAATATAAATCAATATTACCATCTATTAAATACTTAAAGAAATCTGGCCAGCATATTAATACCCATTCCCTGATTTTTAATATATAAAAACTGCCAGCATTTAGTAATAAAATCATAGAATGGTTTGGGTTGAAAGGAACCTTAAAGATCATCTAGTCCCAGTCACGAGCCAAGAGCAGGATTCTCAAAGCCCCATCCCACCTGGCCTGGAATACTGCCACAGATGGGGCATCCACAGCTTCTTCAGGAAACCTGTTAACAGTGCCTCACCACCCTTAGTCACATTAACCGCATTACTTCTATTCCATGTTAAACATTATCATGTCTCTATTCTTTAAAGTAATTATTCAACTGTTTGCTAGCTTAAGCACTGATCCTCATTTTCAGTTGTATTATCTATGAAACTTACGTCTTTATTATTAATGAAGTCAAGTAATACACCTGTCTTAATTCATCTATTGCTTTATCTAAATATGGTGACAACTTTAAAAAAATCACTGATTTATAGATTTATAGTTTGTGTTGTTGATGGAAAAATTACTGTTTTCTAAATCACTGGGCATCCAAATTAAGCAGGTTACTACAAATATGCATGTGGAAAGTTTCACTAGACATTGTCTGCTCCATAAGTACTATCTACTGCAAACAAAATCAAATTCACAGAGAAGTGTAAGGCCCTGTCTGCTGTCAGCTAGAATATCATTTAAATGTTAAATAATTAATTTTACACTTCATATTTAATGATAGTGGGACAATCCCCTCCCTTGCCTGGCTGGTGATGCTGCACCTGATGCCCCCCAGGACACAGCTGACCCTCCTGGCTGCCAGGGCACTGCTGACTCAAATTCAACTTTCCAGGCTCCAGGACCCTCAGGTCCCTTGCTGTGGCACTGTGTCTTGTTTTTGCAAGACAGGTGTCTGCTAGGGAAGGCAGGAAAAGCCTCCCTTGGAATGGAGAATGTAAACCCCCTCCCTCCAAATTATTAGAATTTTGAAATTAAGGGGCTCTCAGGCAAAGATATGGGAATAGGAATAACAGTTCTTTACTAGTATGTATAATAAAAAACAAACAATAACAACTACAGCATTACCAACAAGCAGAACCCAGAACCCAGTGACAGCCGCTCAGCTGCGGCACTTTCCCTGTGGTGTAGTTACGGTCACGGCCGGCAGGGGCGCTGGCAGGCTCCCGATGCTGTTCCCGCNGTCTGTCCATATATCCAGGGTTGCACATCCCAGGTGCAGAATGAAGAACTTTCCCATGTTAAACTTCATACACTTAGTGATTGCCCAGTCCCCTAATTTGTTAAGGTGTCTCTGCAGGGCCTCTCTGCCCTTCAGAGCATCAATAGCTCCTCTCAGTATAGTATCATCAGCAAACTTACTAATTATCTTTAATGCCATTAATATTATTAAATTAATGCCATTTCATTTCTATTTATGATATTCACTTGTGGGGTTTTTTGGTTGTTCCCCACACAGCTAGGAACCTACCACCTGGGCCCTTGGAGGAGGTTCCCGCTCGTGAATTCTGTGCCCAGGATGAAAAATGAGCAGGACTCTCTGTTTCTTGGTCTTCAGGCTGTTGTTTATTTTTCTCTTATCTTAAGTTCAGTACGCCGTCTGCACACCAGACTTAGCATACGAGAAACAAGGTACAAAATGGACCAAAATGGCCTCGATACCCAAAACCAAGGTCTTTTTAAAGCTAATCAGTCCAATTACTTTCTAACACGTATATTGTTTTTACTTTACTACCAATAACTTCTACTAACCTACTCACGTAACACCTATGCCACTACTTTCTCTAACCAATTACTTTGTGCCACCAATGCTACAGAAAATAGAGTGGAAGAAGAACAAGAAAGGGATGAGACAACGCTCAAAATCCTCCATCTTCTCTCCTATTCACCCTCATATTAAAATCCTAAAACCCTAAATTCTTCACCCTGTGATAAACTATTACTGCTACTGCTATCTACTTCACACTTGTATGCTCCAACTCATCCCAAAGCCTTGGCAATTTTTCCCAGGGACAAAGGTTAAAAACAGTGTCTGACTGGGGGTCAGGGCTCCCTAATACAGGCAGAGAAATATTCCCTGTGCCCTGGGTTCCAACATTCACTGACATTTTTGTAAAGACCTACTACTTTAAATCCCTGATCAACAATGCTGTTACATTCTCTGTATTACCATTCTCTGTATTACCAAGAAAGATAAAGGAAAACAACATTGACTCAATCTACTAAAAAGTTTCCTTATTTCTTTCCTTATTTTTCTTATATTTCTTTATTTCTTATATTTCTTATCTTTATTTCTTATTTTTCTTATATTTCTTTATTTCTATTTTCTTATATTTCTTTATTTTCCTTATATTTCTTTTCCTTTATTTCCTTCTTTCCTTATTTCTTCCTTTGAAGACATTAGAGTATGTACTTCTTAAATAGAAAAAGAAAAAAAAAAAGAGTTTGCAATTTGTTCTATATTACTGTGAGTCAGAAAATCCTGCAGGCTGTTTGATTGTCTTTTGATCCAAATCTACTCTGTAGACAACAAACAAGATGGAAGTCCTTCTTTTTCTTTGCCTGAGAGCTCTTTTGGGTTGGATTCACACTTCATTTCATCAGTTTTCTAAAGTCTAGCAATAAACTATGATTCTGTGTCTCACCATCACTCCCCCTTCCGCATACAATCTGCTTCTGACTTGCTTGTCTCAAACATACTGCTGTAACCCCTCCCCATAAACTGTTTAAAGAAACTAGGTCAAATAAAGTCCCTGGTCTGTCTCTGGCCTCCCAGCAGCACACTTACCTATGTTGCATTAGTGGCAAATCCTGAGCCTCAGGGTTCCTACTGCTGTGGCATCTATAACCCCCCACATGATAGAGGAAATATAACCAACATAACCAACAAAAAAACAACAAAAGAACTTCAAGTGGTAGGTACAAGGGAAAACTACAAGAGGTAGAAGAAAACCCAAGTCATGAAAATCAGTGCTTTGCAATTCCAAACAACTGCATGATAGATAATACATAAACTGCTCAGGTTTCAACAGAAAGATGACTAAATTTTGCTTTCCTTATATTTCTCAGAATCTGAAGCCTTGTCAGTCCTATCTCCAGTGATTAAAAACTGTTCTCTTAGGATAATTCCATGACCAGTTTATAATTTGCATTCTCAGAGACACAATTCCAAGATTTAAAATTATGAAAAGTCAGTACTCCTAAATAATTTTTGGTGGGTTTTTTAACTCCTTTAAAGACTTCAGGGAAATCAGGATCTGTTTGGACATTGATTTATATACCACTAAGATCAACAAAGTTGGTAAACCTGTTTTTTAGAGGAAAGAATTTCAACCCTATTCCCATGAATGGCACCTGAATTCAAACTAACTCTGTTTCTATCTACAACTAATTTATTTAAAGAAACAACAAAAGATACTGAAAATCTGAGTACCTCTATGCTAATTAACTTTATAGATGCATACAGCAACACAGAGGTTACCAAAAAGTTCAAAATGAATAGTGACATATCTCTAAAACTGTACAATAAAATCTGGACTTTTAGTGACTGTGAATAAATCAATGGTGTGATAGACTAAGCTTCGCTTATTGAAAGGGTCTTTGTTCATCAAAATAGCAAAGAAAGAGATGCTTGTGAAACTAACAGCAAACTGTAAAATAAGAGATACAAAGTTAGCAATAAGTTTATGCAATACAC
>VXAX01006310.1:1838-25806 GCA_013399835.1 Leptocoma aspasia | reverse complement strand
GGGGGGGGTGGCGTGAACCGTGCAGAGAAGAACTCCCTCGATCTCATCCAGTACTGTTTTGCTTTGTTATCAGCTTGCTGTAATTAATAAATTTATTAATTGGACAAAGGCTGAACAAAATTATCCACCTCAATTTATAACAAATGGTACATTAAAATGTTAGAGATCTTATTCTAGGTGGCAGAAAATAATGTTTTACTACTGCTTGAATACATTACAATATTTCCTTTTGCATGCACTCATTAGAATTGAGTAAAAAAGACACATTTCATGCAGTTTTATAAGTGCCTAAAATGTATATATAGCTGATAGAACATAATGAGGCTTTTTTTCCCCTCAAAGCATTATACTGTCCAGAGTAAATAATGTATTTTCAAAATAGGATCTAAATCCTTATTTGCCCAGTTGACCAAGTAATGTCCTATAAGTTCAAGGTTTTTGTTCCGCTTTTTCAAGTGATCATTATTATAATGCTTTCCAAGTGAAAGAAAACTCAAAAATATGAAATCATGTCTACAGTGTGTGGTGGTGTGGTTGTTGAAGTTAAAAGTTTTATTCTCCTAAATTTTATGGTTTGTATTGTATTATGGTTCAGTCCAGTTTTCCCGCTTTGTATTTGGTTTCTCCCTATCCCTGTCTGTTATCCTGGGCTCCACCCCTTGTTCCCGAACCTTCCTTGTCAGTCATTCACCTAGACCCTACCCTCCTCCCCTGTCAGTCCATGTAAACTCGGCCCCTCTTTCCAGAACCATCTATGTCATTTAATTATTCTTGAGTTCCTCTTGACTTCCTGTTGTTGTAACAAGGTCTCCTCCCTCCTCCTCCCTCACTGGTTCCTTGATAATGCAATCCCTCCCTGAGATCCTCCCCTAAATCCACCTGATTCGTTTCTGTGTTATCTCCTCCCCTGATACCTCCCTCCTTTATATTATGTTGCACCCCTGTATTCTGCGCCTCTCTGTGTTGGACCCCTTTCAGACAATAAACCATCTGGGGAAACTCTCCACAGAATGATCCCTCTCTTCTCTCATTCACTTCTACTGTCGGCGTATAGCTACACTGTTGCCATCCACAGAGTGTGGCTGGCAGCAGGCCCTGCTACACTGCCACTCCTGCCACAAGTGTCATCTGCGTGCTAGAGGAAGAGCAGCCACTCTCAACAGCCGCCCAGGGACTCAACAGCTAGCCGGTGACTTTTGGATGCCCACAGGGCAGAAGGGGCAGCCCATTAAGTATGCAAGGCAGAAAAAACCAGTCTGTTTTAAAAGATTTGGGGTGGGGTTTTTCAGTCCTTAGACTGAAGTGTAATGTAAGAATGTCACTCCTAATGGCGTACATTTACTCTTTTTCCTTTTTTGAACTTCTTCACATTCAGGGTTACATACAGAGTTCCCATAATACATTTTATTTAGCTGTCAAAGCAGCCTGAAATTTCTTAGTGGTACTTCACAAAAGTCTACCATCATCTTCAGATCCTTCTCTCATTTAACCTCTGCACCACAATCACAGAGTCTGTATTTTCTCTTTTTCCTTGTTTTATGCACAGTTCTGTCTAACTGTTCTTTCCTTTAAACTGCACAAATGTCTTAACTTACACTCATAAAGATGGGAACATATAGTGCCATCTGGGACTTTACTGAGTTTTTGTGTGTGGCTTGCATCATATACTACCATATTTTGCTATTTGTTTTCAGACACAAATGGTGTAAGAAACAAGCCAAACATATAGAAGCATGTCTTATTGTCAGTGGAAAAATATACCCAAGGGAAAAAACTTCCAGTTTCAAGTTAAGTGTGAAAGCCAAGCTGATAATTCTTCTCCTAACATACTTAGCAAGCATATGTCAAAAAGTTTAGTAAGTTAAGTTTTTGCAGTAACTGCAATCATCCACTACTGTATTTTCTTTTCTTTTTTTTTAACAGAAAACAACTTGAAGCGTCCCAGAATCATTCACAATAACATAATGAGAAACAAAGGGAATTGCAAAAACATAGACGGATCTATATGACCCTGTATGTAAATTTCAGGAATTACTGGTAACAGTTCAAAGTATTCTCAACATCCACGCAACTTCACACTTAATTTTGCACCTCTAAGTATTTCCTCAGCTCTTGGACCATTGCCTTCAAGGCCACGAGTCCATTTTCTTCTTCTACCTGGGCTGCAGTTATTGGCAGTATCTAAATTTTTCTGAGCAAAAGGTTTGTTATATTCAGGAGCTAGCAAGGCCCATTATAAATGGTTTTCATAAATGCACAAGCCTCTCACAGGCCCAGCACTTAGTTACTTTCATACATACTACCACAAAGCAGCACTCTGAAGATGCACCTGAAAGTGGAACTTACTTTCTCAGAGGCCTGGAATTACTATTAAGCCTCTCCTTCACTAAGCATGAAGAAACTGATCATTCCAATTTAAAAAATTACACATCTATGAAAAAAATAACAAACACAAAAACAAATACAAAAAGATCCATTCTTTCTCTGCCTAGGAAAATTTCAAGTTAACAAGCACTCTAGTCTCTTTAAGCATCAGAGTTTGTAATTCTATAGAATTGGAATATTTTACACTAAGTTTTAGTTGTACTTATCTTTCATTGTATGGTACTAGCAGTTCAAAATTTTTTAGTTATTGTACTAGTTTACTTGTGTGAATGAAGAAGCTTATTTACATTGTGGTGTCTCTTTCAGAATAATCCTGTCTAGGCATGTTCTACTCCAAGTTCTCAATTCTACCCTTGTTAGCAGTTTGTTACCTTGGTCTTCAGTTTGTGTAAAAGAAAGAAAAAAAATCCTCTAAGATGCGCTACTTTCTTTAACTAAGATGGAAGATAAACGTGTGTCCCCATACATATAAATGTGAGAAATCAAAACCCTCCATAAAGAAGATAGCAGAAATGAACTTCAGTTTNGTTATTATTATTATTGTTATTATTATTATTATTATTATTATTATTATTATTATTATTATGTTTTCTTTACCTCATTTTCATTAGATTCTCTACTTTTGAATGTGAAATCTAGGTCTTCAGCTTTGCTGTTGGATTTAAGTTTTTCTTATCTTTGGTAGATTGATAGAGATTTTCTCAGGCTTGGAGTGAATTTCTATTGTATTTGTTCAAGGAAGAAATTGATAGCAGTGGTTAAAGGTGCCAGACATGGTACTAGTAGATGCTACACAAACTTCCCTGCACAGCTCTGTGAATGNTATGTCAAAAAGTTTAGTAAGTTAAGTTTTTGCAGTAACTGCAATCATCCACTACTGTATTTTCTTTTCTTTTTTTTTAACAGAAAACAACTTGAAGCGTCCCAGAATCATTCACAATAACATAATGAGAAACAAAGGGAATTGCAAAAACATAGACGGATCTATATGACCCTGTATGTAAATTTCAGGAATTACTGGTAACAGTTCAAAGTATTCTCAACATCCACGCAACTTCACACTTAATTTTGCACCTCTAAGTATTTCCTCAGCTCTTGGACCATTGCCTTCAAGGCCACGAGTCCATTTTCTTCTTCTACCTGGGCTGCAGTTATTGGCAGTATCTAAATTTTTCTGAGCAAAAGGTTTGTTATATTCAGGAGCTAGCAAGGCCCATTATAAATGGTTTTCATAAATGCACAAGCCTCTCACAGGCCCAGCACTTAGTTACTTTCATACATACTACCACAAAGCAGCACTCTGAAGATGCACCTGAAAGTGGAACTTACTTTCTCAGAGGCCTGGAATTACTATTAAGCCTCTCCTTCACTAAGCATGAAGAAACTGATCATTCCAATTTAAAAAATTACACATCTATGAAAAAAATAACAAACACAAAAACAAATACAAAAAGATCCATTCTTTCTCTGCCTAGGAAAATTTCAAGTTAACAAGCACTCTAGTCTCTTTAAGCATCAGAGTTTGTAATTCTATAGAATTGGAATATTTTACACTAAGTTTTAGTTGTACTTATCTTTCATTGTATGGTACTAGCAGTTCAAAATTTTTTAGTTATTGTACTAGTTTACTTGTGTGAATGAAGAAGCTTATTTACATTGTGGTGTCTCTTTCAGAATAATCCTGTCTAGGCATGTTCTACTCCAAGTTCTCAATTCTACCCTTGTTAGCAGTTTGTTACCTTGGTCTTCAGTTTGTGTAAAAGAAAGAAAAAAAATCCTCTAAGATGCGCTACTTTCTTTAACTAAGATGGAAGATAAACGTGTGTCCCCATACATATAAATGTGAGAAATCAAAACCCTCCATAAAGAAGATAGCAGAAATGAACTTCAGTTTTCAATGACTGACTGACATGAAGATATAAAAACACGCAAGTTGTGTAAAATTACTTGTCTTATTACACTACTGCAATCTTGAATGCTTTCATATTCTGGATATTGGGCACTGTTCAGAAAAACAGAGCTCACAGTGCTCCTGGTGCAGTTCACAAGGAGAGGTGGAAGAAAGACAGAGACACTTCAAGCCATCTAAAAAAAATATTTTCAAGTCTTTTTTCTGCAAACACCAATGAAGATGCAAAATATACCTGCGTTTTTTACACCTACACTCCTAGTTCCACTTTTTGAATTAAACCCCACCCACTACTGTGAGGAAAAACTGCAACTGCAGAAGCTATAGACAGCATGTTCAATATATAGTAGNGTAGATGCTACACAAACTTCCCTGCACAGCTCTGTGAATGCGTTTCAGTCCTGATCTATAATACCCCTGCTATTCTTGATCTGGACCTCTCCTGAAGTTATCTGGTATTCCAGCTCTGTGATTCGGCAAATAGCCACTAAGGACTAAATAGATACCCCAAAAGTCATCTGCACTTGTTTGATAAGCCAGTTCTATGATCAGATCTAGATTATGCAGAAATTACTAGTCATTTTCATGAGTCAGTAAATATGAAATTGTTTTTCAGCATCTAGACATAGCGAAGCAGTAAAAACAAGGTTACTCATAAAAACACAGGAAAAAAAAAAGAAATGTAGAATTAAAGCGTACAAAACCAGTATTTTTTTTTCCTAGAATTAGACAGTCCTTTAATTCTACACATAAAATTCCCAGTGGAGAGCTTCAGCTTGTGCTTACAACTGACTCATGTTGAGGAGTCACGCGTATACAAGTGCTGTTTACTCAATGTATGAGTTAGAAAACATTTCACATAATTTCTCGGTGATAGCAAAAAAAAAAAAAAAGGTTTGAAGCACTAGAAACTATATAGAATGGTTATTTAATGAGAAAGCTTTTCTAAAAAAAGAATGCTGCAAGTAGTGCCAGTTTGAAGTGAGCTGGAAGGCTTAGCATTTCTTCTCTATTTTCTGTGAGACTGTGGAATACATCAGGAAAGACACAGCAAATATGTAGAAACAGAGCAGCAGCATATCCTCACTACTACAAGCTTTCACTTGTCTCTTGAAGACAGAGATTAGATAGTTTACGGCTGCTGAGGATCTATCCCTGGCGCAGTAAGAAAACCATAGAGCAAGTCAGGGGAAAAAAAATGAATTTCAGATGCTTGTTTTGTAACTGCATGTTGATATTATTTCTTGAAATGCAAGTTAAACATGTTAGCATGTTTAATTTTTTTTTCTGTTATCTTTGTAATATGGCACAGTCTTGCATCTTAACATACAAAATTTTAATAATCTTTTAGCAGGGTTCAAAATCTTTAATGAACACATAGCCTTTTTTCTTGGGAAAAATATTGTGTTACTACATTCAAGATATGGATACTATATTTCCTTAGATGTTGTGTTAATGACTAACTTATAAACCTTTGAAAATGAAGTATTTGCCAAAAAACAATATATGTACAGTTACATTGATGAAAAGAGTGTCAGTGAAACACAAAATATGATTTTAAGTCTAGTTGTTTCAAAACAAAGTAGAAAGCATTAAAGAGGTATTTGTAGTCAATATTTGTATGATGAACCACTGGATGCCATCATGGGCAATAAACAAGATACTGATTACCAGTTATCCATTACCCTAAAGTACAACTGCACAGTCAATCAGTTTGGAGGTCCGTAAGCCTACCGGGAAAGGGCAGTAGCAATGCCCTAGAGAGACATGCAGTAGACTCCAGGCATTCCTCACAGCTCAGGGTGAGGAAAGAGGCTTCCCCCATGGAGCTCTGCAGCACTATGTTAATTTGTCCCAGTTCTGTCCTCCTCATTGGCCCATTGGCTTTCCCTACTCCTTTTTACCCTTATATGTTCAGGTTCTATTAAGTTCTCCCTTCCCCATTACCCCATTGGTTTATGTAAATCTGCCCATTCATCCTGGCATTTATTGGTCTCTTCCCTGTGTACCACCCCTGAGCCCTCAGACCACTGGATCCCTCATGCTCTTCTCCGCCCCCTCTTTCCCCGTACTTAACCCTGGACCCCCCTCTTTCCCATCTTCGGCCCCTGGAGACCTTTAGTGTCTCCTGAAATAAAGCACATTGGAACTCCATGTCTGGACCCTCCCATGTCTTCACTGCCGAGCTGCTGCGTGTATGTGTATGTGTGCTGGTGTTCTTGTAGCTCCTACCCGTTGGCACAAGATGCTGTCAGGGAAGGTTGCATCCACCACCACTGTGGACCACAATAAGTGGCGCCCAAACAGGGGCTTCTTTGTCTGGTACCCTGAAGAGTGTCTCCAGCATGACTGGACCTTAAGTTGCCTTCAGGTCAGCCACTACTCTAAAGCAACCTCTAAATTTTACTAGGGTGCGCTGGGGGGAGAGAGCAGCAACCCTCCTAGAGTCACAGACTAGAGGATCACTCTCCTCGACAGACCCCCACAAGATCCTTTGTTGACTCACCATTGGGTGAGTATGTTGCCATTAGGGTCAACTTTTTCTTTTATTTTTCCTTTTAAATGTTATGGGTTGGAAGACTGCCGAACGGGCACGAGACTCACCATTCCACAGCGGGAGATTTATATCCAAGTTAAATTTACCCTTGTTGCTTGGGGAATTCATTCTTCAAAGGGGAATTTGAAAGCTTTTGTTAATTTTTTTTTCAAATATTTTGCAAATGTCATGAGGGAATAAGTTTTATTGCTTGAGTTTTGGGATAATGTTGGGGTAATTTGTTTTACACACGGAGGAAAATTTTAAGGTTGGGAAGTTTCATCCTCTTTTTTGTTCCATTTATGATTAGCCTCTTTTTTGTTCTGTTTATGATTCAGTTAAAAAATCGGGGGAAGTTCGGGAGAAATTACATGTTCAGATCCCCAGCTGTCTCCCCAGTTGCTGTGCTCCTCCCCTCACATCCCTACTCCCTCATCCCCTAAGGGGAGGTCAAGTGACAGAACCCACCAAGAGGCGCAGGAATGCCACCAGCTTTCTGCTGTCTCTCAGCCTCTCCTGTCCTTTTCTCAAGATGGTGCTGGCCACACCATCCTAAGTCCTAACCTAACCTTCCTTCCCATGCCTTTTTACTCAGTTCCCCTGTCCAGTTTTATTAGCCAAGATGGTGCCAGCCCTGTGAAAGGACCCACCAAGTGCTGCCAGATTTCATCCTGTCACCCCAAAATGGCACTCAGGACCTTTGTCCTCCTCTCTCTGTTCCCACTCCTCCATCATTGAGCTCGTCCCCTGTGATGTGTTCCCCTCCACCCATCGCATTGATGGTCGCCCCTGTGTCGGGATGCCCCCTTTCCATCAGTACCACCCTTCCTGGAGTGGGCTCTGCATCCCTCCTCACGGTTTCCACCCCTTCCACTTCAAGCTCCACCCCTAGTGGCCATGACACTTCCAGTTCCCACATCACTGGAGCTAGAGGTAGCCATGAAAGTGACCATAAGGCAGCCATCTTGGCTGCCAGCAGCACATGACACCAAGCCACACCAGTTAACCGGAGGCACTGCTCCTCTGCCAAAAGACCTTCATCCTACCTGGAGGAGGACAGTGATTCCTCAGACTCTACTAGCAAGCCTGAGGATCACTGGGTAAAGGTGCAGAAGCAGGCCACTAAGGAGAGTGACTAGACCCTCCTTTGTTCCCTGTCTTTGGCCCCTGGACGCCTACAGGGTTGCCTGAAATAAAGCATGTTGGAACTCCATGCCTGGACTCTCCCATGTCTTCACTGCTGAGCTGCTCTGTGCGCGCACGCGCGCGTTTGTGTGTGTGTGTGTGTGTGTGTGTGCGTGTGTGTGCGTGTGTGCGCGCGCGCGCTGGTGCTCTCGTGGCTCCTATCCATTGGTGCAAGATGTTCTCAGGGAAGGTTGTGTCTACCACCACTGCGGACCACAACAAATCAGTGCCTAGTGTCCTTGGCTAATGAAGGGAAATAGACCCAACATTGTGAACAAGTAAACAAGTGTGAGGAGGACAAGGCAGCAGAGACGACCCATTGTGGGCTGAGCACAAACCCTGTTCCTTGAGATGTTGTGAATGAAGCAGTGAATTGAATGAATTTTCTTACTAGTGTGTTATTGACAGGACGCAGGTAGAGTTAAAATAGCTTTGAAAAACTTTTCATATTTCACATTATTACTGGTGAAGTGCCACAATCATCAGCCTGAGACAAATAGGGTTTAGGGAGCAGTTTTTTGTCTGTTTTTGTTTCTCACAATTCAACTCTAAGTGGCAATAAAATAATTTTTCCCCAATGTCCTAGTTTAGGACAAATTAGGGGAAAATCTCCAAAGGAGCCCCTTAAAGGAAAAAAACAATCCTCCACTACTCCGCCCCTCCCCCACCACCGGGTTCGGGAGGAATTGCCTCAGAAGGAAAAAAGTGGAAAAAACTTATTTATTAAGAAACAACAAAGAAACACTTCCCAACACAAGAAAAAACAGTCCAAGATGACAACAAATGTTTTCACCAATCCGAGAGGGGGTGAGCAGTCTCTGTTGGGAAGGGTGCCAAAGCTTCTCTCAGGTGCAGACTCCGGGGGGTTCCCGTGACGTTCCCGAATCAGGGCCCGAAGCCGGTCCGATGTCTTCAGAGGAGGGGAGGAAGGAAAGAAGGGGAAAAACAAAAGCGGAAAAATAGCAAAAAAGCAAGCAAAAGCAAGAAAAAGAACAAGAGAGCAAAGCAAGCAAAAGCAAGCCTAAGCTAGCAGCAAAAGCAAGCCAAAAGCCAGCAGCCGGGGGAGGGGCAAGGCTATAGACAAAACAAACTGAGAGCATGGGAACAAGGAAAAAAAAAACGATTGGGATACAAAGTATGAAAATGTCCTGTCACTCCAGGACACCCAAGTTGAGTCTGTTTTGTCCATGATGTCAATTGCTGAATGATCTCTCTGTCCTTATTTTGACCTGTGGGCTTTTCCATCTTATTTTCTCCCAGCAGTTTAGGGAGGAGGAGGACTACAAGAGTGGCTGGATGGGTGTCTATCTGCAAGCACAGGTCAGCCCACCAAAACTTCTTTTATGGACTCAACAGCTTTAAATGCTTCTCTGTACTTTCTCAGCTACACTGTCACAGATACCAGAAACATATTAAGAAGGGATATCTGTCTAGGTTTCCAATATTTTTTCTTTTTAATGAATTGTTAAGTATTAATGTGCTTTTTATGACAGGAATATAAGCAGAGTGGAGAGAAAGTGCTACTAGGCTGAATTTGTCAAGACCCCAAACTAGGAGTGAGATTAATTGCAGAAACACATTTATTCCCCTTAATTAATGTTGTCATATTTTCTGTGAATATTGTTTTTTGCAACTCAGAAGCAACTTATTCCATTATATATATGGATTGCGGCTATATTACTAAAAAAAATTGAGTAAATGTTTTTTGTATTAGCATGTGATTTATATAATTCAAATAGAGTTCAGATAGTTTTCAAAACTTATATGTGCCATTAAACCTACTGAAATATTTGTTACAAAACTCAAACATTTAACATCTCTGCAAGAGGTTTTGATATTTCGAGATAATAAGATTAAGGAAAAAAGCAGGAAAGGTGTGGCACAAATGGCACACATTTTTAGTAATTATAATGCACTCCACTGGATCTTTACACAGAGGGTTAAAGTATGACTTCAGTGTAGGGTCCCTAGGTGACAGTCTTAAAAAGTGTATTAATTTCAGCTTGGACTCTATGAATAGCAGAGTGGACTGGCATTGTAAAACCACCAGTTTCTCCCAGCCCACATCTTGGAGGTGTGTCCCACACAGTAAAAGCAGTAAAGAGCCTTGCTTCCATCAAAGCTATCAGAGAGGCAAGAATCAGGAACTGTACACTAAGATATAAATATGAAATAAATAACAGGAATATATAATTTGTTCACCTATATATAAATGAATTTTACTGCCAGCATCTGCAAGTCCAGAGAAAGCACAAATGTACCATACAGGAGAGTTCAAACTAATAAACTATGTTTATTAAATAAATTTATTACAAACATCGTCTTATTGATTATACAATTTACATCACTCTTCAGAATGATACAGAATCTTTATTATCTTTATACAGGATTGGCATTCTCGATATTTAAAGCTAGAAAAAGCACACTCTAATCATTACCTTTAGACCTGTAAGACATATCTTTTGCTATTATTTTTAATTTAGGGTGTTAGGAACCATAAATTGAGCCATTCGAAAGGCTACGAAGTATTAGAAAAGCAACAGCTAGATTACTGGCAAAAGAATATATTTCCCTGCCTAGCAGAAGCACGTAGGCACATATTTAGTTTTAAATAGTTGATTCATTTCTGAACTGTTTCTCAAATTTCTTCTTATTTTCGCTCATTTTCATTATCCGTCAAGAACGGTGTGCTACATTATTGCGTACATATTAATCCAATCTGAAACTCTCTCACTTCACTAAAAACTAGATTAATGTAATCTCTTCTTTAACATTTCTTGACCTCAAAAGAGAAATTGTTGCTTCCTAATAGAAGATCTCCAATTGAAAAAATATTTCCTAACAGCTTTGTGATACAGCATCTTTAAAACCGGTTTGCTTCTCCTATTCTAACTTAGTTTTGGATGTGCAAAAAAATCTCACTTGTGGTTTTTTGGTTTTTGTGGAGCTTTTTTGGTTTGTTTGTTTGTTTTTCTGAAAAAAAGAAAGCAAAACTCACAAGAACATGAAGCATATAGCTTATTAAAGTCAAAACATTAGGAGAAGTTATCTCCTAGCTTGTCTGAGAAGCAACTGTTTTCCTTCACAGCCATATTTCAGCCTTTGTGAAATATGCTGTAGGAAGCCCAGGAGAGAAATCACCCACACAAACTATCCAGATTACATAGAGCTTGAGAAGCAGCAGTGAAAAATTTCCTACATATCCAAATTCTGTTCTGGACAGAGTATGATCTTGTTATTTTAAGACGCATGATTTTGTTGGCAGTGTAACAATATGAAGAAAACAACATGCTTAATAACCTCATGGAATACAGGTGATTAGAACTGTTAGATACAGGATGATCACTAAACAACACGTTCCTAATATTCACATAAAAAGCTAAACATTTAAATTAAAAAATGAAAAAAATTCAAGTATCTTCACTTCTGGTAAAGCCACTAGACATTTTAGAATTCTGAGATGAAAGAACAGGAAGGCCAAATTAATCGACTACCCTACTCAAAGATGTCCACATTATAATAAACAGCAAAGAAGAAACCTCTGAAGACCTTCAGAGAAAAAGAGAAAACTCATGCATCTGAGGATGCATGTAAGAAAACCCATACACACAATACTGCAAAGCAGAAGGGTAAATGTTCTAACATTGTCCACTTAGACTCCTCACGTGAAGTCTTTCCTGGTCTTTAATCCGTTGTGGGTGATTTGCAGGAATTCTTTAGCCAGAATTCTTTTGCCAGAATTCTTTCTTACAGTGTCTAATGGGCACTGTAAGAAAATGTTGATTTGATAATACTGAGAAAGAACAGCACCCAGAGCATTAATAGATGTGGAGGTAAAGACCAAATGGGCAATTAATTATCATGCAGCTGCTCACTCACTCCCTTCCCCTCACCAACCAACACTGGATAGGGAGAAGAATTGGAAAAAGTAAAAAAAATAAAATCCACATAATAATAATAATAATGAAGAGTAATAAATTAATAAAATAATAGAGAAATTAAAAACCAAGAAGCCAAATTAGTGGCCAATACAAATGCTCACTATCTGCCAACTGATGCCTAGTGTCCTCATGTAGCAACCAAGACCCCCAATTTCTGTAATGAGTACGGCATTCTGTAGTATACAATGTCTCTTTGGCCAGTTTGGATGACCTCTTCTAGCCATGCTCTCCCCAGCTTCTTGTGCAGGCACTCACTGGCAGCATGGGAGACAGATTATTTGATTACTTTATTATGTCATAATGAAACATAACTACTTATAAGTTTATTAGACACTGACAATGTTATGAATTACTTTTGTCCCAAGACTGTTTCAAAATCAGAATTCCCTATTGCAGAAATAGCAGTCTTGGCTTCAGTTTCTAGGAAGTACAAGAAAAATGTGCTTAAAAAATATCTGCTTGTATTTCCACACAAATTTTGTACTGCTGGTGACTTGCACACAGAGATAACAAAGCACCAGGTGAAGGTAACTCATAAAAGTAATTTACCTCAAAAGACAAATAGCAAACACTGCATTACTTATTCTATTTTAGTGAGAATTTGTCTTGAAAATCACTGTCTTTTTTCCTTGCTCAGGTTGCCGGTGCAGCTGGAAATCCAGATGAAAAATTAGCTAACAAACAGGCCCTGAGACACATTTGTTCAAAACCTGCTTCATCTTCAATGGACACCTGAGGAGAAACTAGTTAAAAGCTTGACAGAGTCAAGCACCTGGCAAAGCATCTTTTGTTGGCAGTGCTTTAAATTGCTGTGAGGGAAGTTGTATTAATGAATCAGGTCATCACAAGGAAAGAAAAAGCCACTGTTAGTTCCATGTTAGAAAAAAGTGTTATAAACAAATCCCAAAAATTCAGAAAACCACCACATTTTACAAATTAATTTTGAAAATTTTTAAGCAAATCTTATATATCTATCTGTGGAAACATATATATTCTAAGAGTGATTTTATGTGTAGCACTAATTTCACATGAGATAAAAGGACAGATTATCTAGTTCCTACTCTCTGACCCTCAGAAGAGTCAAATTTAGTTTCTGTAGATGCAGGAGAATAAATAAGTTTGGCTTTAAATCACATTTTGATAAGCTGATGAACAGGATTCTAAGATGTGCTGAGATGTGACAGTAAAAGTCTCTACTTAATGACCCAAAGAGGCTTTTTAAGTCCTCTTTTTTACAACCCACTGATATACACAATGCAAAAAATGTCCAGAACTATTCAAGTACAAGTTGATCAGATTTAATGAAGTATAGATTAGACTCCAAACAAAAACAATAATATGTCTGAAATGTATCTGAAAGTATAACAGAAAACAAAATAATTTAAATTGCATGAATAACTCTACCATAATGGTAATAACCACTTAGTAACTTTGGGGTAGCCTTTCTATCATTTAGAAATTGCTTGGACTGAAGATGTGTTTAAATATTTGGCCATATATAATAAAAAATTATGATTATGAAAGGGTCTGTGAGTATGAGGCACTTAATTTCCTTTTCAATTCCCAGTCTTTCTTCTGTAACTCCCTTCAGAAAGGGGGGAGAGAGATTATAGACATAACACATTCTTTAGATTAAATAATTTTATATATGGTATCAGGTCAATTGCATTCTAGAATGCATAAAAAACATTCTTCTTAAGATGTTCTGAATGCCTTTTCTCCTGGAGAATACCATCACATCACCCACTCTGCAAGATGCAATGAGTGTGTGAATCAAAGCACACATACAGCTCTCCACCCTCTTCTCCTGGATAGAAATAGGCCTCTATAGACAAAAAATATGCACAGGAAAACCTATCTAAAGACAAAAAAAAATTTGTATTTTGTTCATTTGGCTCAAAGAGCATAAGCCAGCCTCAAGGTCCTCAGAAATGAGAAGGAACCAACCAGCTGTGTTTGGACCACCTCCATTCTGTTATTCTGACAGGAAATCCAGATTGTTTTGTGTGCAGAACCCATCCTTACATTCTGGTTTTAAAAGGTTCTTTTAATGGTTAAGTATGCTCTGTGATTTCATTATTAGTCATTTTCATATGAAGGAAAAGTTCATATCACTTGGCAAAAAGGAATGCAAATAAAAAGGAATTATTTATCCCTTTTGACTAATCAGCTAATGAATTTGCCGGGGTAGAAGCAGGGGCAACACAACAAATATTTTATTTTTTTTACAATCTAACTAAAATTATTGCTTGTCTTACAATTGCAATGAGTCAACAAACTTGCTTGCATTTCTTTGTACTCACAAATTATACCCATTTATGCCTGACAACAATTCAGCACACTTTTCATTCCAAAGAGTAAAAAACTTCAAAGTATATTTTAAAGCTCTTTTCAAGTTTGATTTATTCTCTTTTTGAGTCCTACCCCCTGCTTGACAAAGCTTTCCTACTTATCTGAATGCTGATGTACAAGAACACAATTATTTGACCAGGTAGGAAAGGTGTAGCAAAGGCCTGTGATGTTCTACAGCCACAGGACAGATATGAATATATGTGCAGTTACATGATGTGTTACATGAGTGATATAGGGGACAGATGAAGACGACATATTAACTCCATCATTCAGAAGGCATAAAAAGCATTCATTAACAGAAAATTACACTCTTATAGAAAACATAGTGAACCTAAGACCTGATTGGTCTTTAGGAGACTCCTCTTGCACTACTGGTCAAGCAGGGAACAACTCCTTTCTGTTAACATCCTGCACAACACCAGGTGCAAGGGATAAGATAATAATTGTTTTAATTCTTTTCTCTAAGTTTCCCAGGCCGAGCCTGGGAGAAGCTATGTCTCTCCGTTACCAGAGAGTGAGAATATCCATACATGATGTGCATGCCTTCATGCTAGACAGGACAACTGATGGACAGTGACGACACTGTCAGCCCAGTGCCTTGGTAAACTCAACCTTCTTTGAGCCTGGATTTCTCTCCAAAAGATACAGGCCTGGCTGCAGTGCAAGCTGGTAGTGCTCTTCTCAGCAACAGTCGGGAGCCAGAAACATATTGTTGAGCTGCATAGGGAATGTGTTCCAGTCAACCCGTGTGTGTGAGAATTAGGAGGTGAGGCATGAAGAGTGAGTGTCACAATCACAGCATGGGAACTTTACAGGCTTTTATTCTGGAAAGAGAAAAGATGAATGGTTACAAGCAGCTTTCCTTTCTGGAGGCAAGTCTGAACAATAAAGCCTATTATCATGTGCCTAACTCCAATCTCACACTATAGAGTAGACTGCAATTAGTATTTGCAGTGAGACTATGAAGACTGTGCTTGCAAATGGCAAACTCCCTCTAGAAAGCATGGTAAAGTAGGCATGAGGAAAGATTTGCTCTATTACAGATTCTGTTGGAATCCAGGGCACAGAGAATGTTTCTATGCTTGTTTTAGAAAGCCCTGACCCTCAGCAGAGCACTGCTTTTAACCTCTGTCCCAGGGAAAAAATTGCGAAGGCTTTGGGAGTTGGAGCATACAGGTGTCAACTAGATAGCAGTAGTAGTAGTTGTCACAGGGTGAAGAATCTAGAGTTTTAGGATTTTAACATAAGAGTGAATAGGGGACAAGATGGAGGATTTTGGGTGTTGTCTCATCTCCTTCTTGTTCTTCTTCTATGCCATTTTCTGTAGTACTGGTGGCACAAGGTTATTGGTTAGAGAAAGTAGTGGCATAGGTGCTATGTGAGTAGATTAATAGAAGTTATTGGTAGAAAAGTAAAAACAATATATGTGTTAGAAAGTAATTGGACTGATTAGCTTTAAAAGTCCTTGGTTTTGGTTGTTTGCCGGCCATTTTGCTCCATTTTGTGCTTTGCTTTCTGATGTGCTAAGTCTAGTGTACTAGACTTCTTATAACAAAAAATAAACAAAGACCGAAGACAGAGAAAACACAGAGTCTTGCTCGTTCTTCATACTTGCCAAGAACTCACGAGGGAACTGCCTCCAAAGGGCCCAGGAGGAAGGATCCCAGCCGTGCCAGACGACCAACCAAAAAAACCTCACAGGTTCCACTATTAACTCAGAGCTCATTTAAATTGTTTATAATAATATTACACTAAATTGTCCAAGTATTGTAACAAGTGGGCAATGATTATTTTAAGAAAAAGCATGTTTTGTGAAGGCAGTACAAGTAAAAAATATTTATCTGCCTCTTCTCAATAATCATAATGCAATTTACATGCTCTGACATATGCATTCTTAATAAAATAACATTAGCAGTCATAGGAATGATCCAGTTTTAATAAACTTTACAATACTTATGTTTTCAAATAAAATTGATAGCAGGTGGGTTCAGCAAAAATAGGACACTTTTTTTCCTAGGTGTCCTAGGACACTGTTTTTTAAACTTTTAACTGTGTTGTCATGTCAAAGACCTACAATATTTTGTCTTGACAATAATCATCATAATCTTAAATTACATATTAACTCTATTCTATTCTATTCTATTCTATTCTGTTAATTCCTCTATTTCAGTCATGATTTTACAGATTTGCTACGTAAAGATTCACCATAACCTTTTATTAATTTACTATAACCAAAATTTCTTGCAAGCATAAAGCAATTATTTCACTTCTACAGCATCTAGCCTAAGGATCTCAAAAAGTTAAAAACAGCCAGCTAATTAATTCTAACAACATTGCCATAATTTGACAAAGGTTATAACAGTTCCACTTCAGCCACCAGCAAAATGCCTTACCCTCTGATGTGAAATACAATAGCTGACTGAAAGGTCTCAATAGAATAATATTTTGGGTATTTTTCTATCCTGTGCTCAGCAGTTTCTATTAGCCAGTTGTAGACTATTTGGGGTCTTACAAAGTCAGACATTAAATGACTTCAGAAAAGTCATACATTTATCTAGAAGGGGTCAGGAAAAACATGGTTCTCTGCAGAAGGCATAGACTTAAAAAAGCAAAAAATTTGGATTGAATCTAGACTATGCATGTTTGGCCAGATGTTCTTTTCATGTTAGCAAAATGAATTAGCCATAGAGTTTGTTACTATTACATTCTGGGACCCCTTAGTACAATTATCGCACCAGTAATTTAACTGTTACACCACGAACTTGCAAATGCTAGCTTAAATTGCTAGCACATGTCAGTATCTGTGTGTTTATAAAAGACATGATAAATCACATGCTTCTGGCAAGCACTTCAAAAAACCAGGTTCACTAAGCATATGTTTGGCACAACTAATTATAGAATCAACTACATTTGCAAAATACAGGAGTGCAACAGATGACATTCCTGAAACATCCTGATTTGCATTGAGTAAAAACTCCAAATGTCTCAAAAAGTATGCTCAAAAAGCCATCCCATTTCTCTAAAAAAAGGAAAACCAGTCTGCCAAACTGTTCCCAGTATATCAAAAGCATAGTATTTCGTATAAATCTAGAATCCTAGTTTACAATTCCCGTTCATCCTGCAGACACTTTGCAACACCACTGTATCCACAATTTAAAGCCCATTTTAAAGGCTATCCTAAAGGCCTTAGATCTACTTTACAATTACTTACAATTTTGTTCCATGCCTAGATTGCGCAAAAACCTCCTGAAGCATCTCATCTTTTCTTACAAAGAGAAAAAAAAAGGTACACACTATACATTTTGTACAAACTGAAACATTTGGCTAAACTATGGGGTATGCTTTCTCAAGGGCACAGTAACCCTTCTGAGAGGCAAAGCACACAGAAAAAAAGTGTATGACACCTTTGCTTATGCTGTATTTTGATCCGCTCTAATACCTGCTCAGCCTCTCAATGGTGTTGATGGACCACACAATATACAAAGCCACACAGACCCCTCCTTTAATTCTGTCTTCAGACTCTTCCTTTTCTTGACTTTCTGATTTGGAAGTTATTGAGAAACTGCATAGAATAGATGGTACACAATTGTATAGCTTACCACGTTTAATATATGAATTTTACTTACTATAGCTTTTCAAATTTTGTAAATTGTATATTATTTAGACCTCCTACTATTTAGGAATGCCAGACCATGGCTTCTTAGAAAGACAGCTGAGAGGTCACTTGAATCTTCATCAGCTCCACAATCACAGCACAGTTAATTCCCTGAAAGAACTCTCCCCTGTCCTCTTTCAGCTCCAACAGCCACACAACATAAAGATCAGAAGAACAACCTCTCTAGTTCACAGTTCTGACTCAGCTCCTGCGACAATTTTCTAAAGATGTGTCAGTGTGTGAGCCATGTACTAAGATCCTGAAAAGCATTGTACAGCATGATCATGAATCATCATGGCAGAACTAAGCAAAAGACAAACAGTGTGATGCAGGTGTGAGAAGAAGAAAGATGGAAATGGGGAAAAGAATAAATGTACAAGTGAAAGGGGTGAAAAGGGTTTTACTGCATTTCTCTCCTTTCTCCTAAACCATTTTTTGCACCTTTTTTCTATTTTCCTTCTACTTTGTGCCTCCTAAAACACTTCAATGCAAATCTTGACATTAAAAAAAAAGCAGAAAATCTGCAAAAGGACCAGTTCTGCCTCTGCTTAGAAGAAAATAAAAGTACTTTCTCCCTCTACCCTCCAAACAGGAAGGAAAGCGTAGAATTGAAGAATTTTCTTGAATCTTCTTCAATCTTTTTTTTCTAACATCCTGAAAATCTGTCTCCTGCTTTCATCTTCCTTGTCTCTACTCCTTTCCAATGTTTGCTTTGTTCTTATGAAAAAATGGTGTATATCATTAGTAGTTTAAAGTAGCATTTTAATGTACTTAGTATTGTTTTGATTTTTTTTTTCTTCCAGAGCTGTAGTGGGTACCCATAGGTGTTTACAAAGTATTTCAAACAATCTGAAACAAGCATCCTGAATGATTGAAGATTATTATGTAAGGGCACAGAGAGCCTTTCTACTCCATAAGATAAATGAAAATGCATCATAAGATGATAGTGATGAATGCCATATGAAATTATGTCCTAAAGTTTTATAAGAACCAAATGTAGTCTGTTCAGTGCTCTATTCCATGTCAAGAAACCCACCACATGTGGCACTAGTTAACAAGAGTTGGCAGTCTCCAAAGAATGGTTGCAGAACCATGGTCTATGAAATTAATTGCTCTTTTCGCCCTGGAAGAGGTGTTTTAGCACAGAATTTACATACTGCATAAAGCTGTGTTAGGTACAGTAAGCTTTTAAGCACGGTGGTAAGGATGTGGGCCCAATTCCATGACCACTTAACTCTTCTCTGCTGTTCAGAGATCTCTGTGAAGTTTAACAGTAGAAATACTGATGGTCTGGAATTTAACTACACAGAGTATGGAGCGGGAGGGAAAGGAATAATCTTTACCTTCACTGAAATAATTAGGCTGTATAACCCAGTTTAGTCACAGTAGTCCTTTTCTTTCTTTTGTTTTTTCTCCTTTTTTCTTTTTTTTCCTATCATTCGTCTTTCTTTCTACAAAAGATGCTGCCAGAAGGCAGCCCTGACAGCTGGCTCCAGGAAAGCAAAGCTGCCAAGACACAGGGAGGAAATGGACCTGTCCTTGGACTGAGACAGTAAAAGGAAAAATACAAACACAGCTTGTGTGTGCACAACCCATTTGACCACAGTCCCCTCACAATTATCCTCCCTGACAACACTGAAGAAAAGACAGTGCACAGACATTATCTCAGCCCCCAGCTAGTTATTGCTACCAGCCCTCATACGTTTTTTCTGATGTATGAGATCCCATACAGCTGATGTTCCCAGACCAAGGATAGATCTTGGTCTCTGAAGAATACTGCAAGAAAATGAGCACTCCATGTAGCCATACATTTCACATACCTTCTATCTGGTTCTGGGCATATGTCCTGCTTCTGCCAGAGACCCATTAATTAACTGAAAAACAGAAAATCGAGTATTAAAGACTGCCTGGAATGCCTCATATCAACCAGTGTAAAGATCAAAAATCCCTTAGTATTTTAGACAATGTTGGTCCTAATTTCTTATTTAATGTGGTTCTGGCACCCAAAATTAAGTTCAAAAAAGCAACAACATTGAAAGGGCAAAACCACATAAAGCAGGAATGAGGATTATACCCTAGAGATCAGAATAACTACACTCAATCATTGAAACTACATAGTAATTTAAAAAAAAGAAGGGTATTTTATGGTCTACCATTATGGTGCATCACCTGCTATTATTACTCTTGCATATTTCACTCTATCAATATTTTCTGCATACACAATACTTGAGCTCCAATATCTAGGTAAAAGTCAGAGTCTTATGGAAACTTTAAACTCCAATCATTCAGTGATTAGTCATATTTCATGTAAGCGCTTACAAATTTTAGAGTACAAAAGGCAATAATATTTAAAACTATTACAGTAAATTAAATTCTTATTTTCTTCTAGTGCTCTGAAAAAGAGTTTTATGCATATTTTAGGTTTGCAAGAATAAACTCTGACAATTTGCTCTCCAAAGGACTTAAGTAAAGAAAGCAATCATTAAACCCACCCAAAGCACAGACACGTGCAGACTCAGACACTCAGAGAAATGCTCTGGGAACCTTTGAATAGTCCCTGAAATGCTAAACATAGAAGGTTCCTCAGACATGTTTTTCTGGGCTCTGGTTCAAGTAGTAAAGGATTTTGCACAGCTTTTAGCTGTTCCTGTGCATTGTGCACCCTCTAGTGGCAAAAACTCCCCAACAAACGACATATTCTTCAATATTCTATCCCTGTCTCAGCTTTACTGTCAATGTAAGACAGACCTTTTATTAAATGTACTTTTCCCTATCTTCTCAGGGATTTCAGCTTTTATTTCATGACACACTACAGCTGAATTTATTTATATGGATTTTAAATGGATTGTCACAACGCAACAATGACTGTGCAGGTTCTATAAATTTTCATGGTAATTCTGTTGTAATCAAGGTCACTCATGCCATCCCTACATTAACAAGATACTTACTTAGCCGTATCAATAAATGCCTCTTCTAAACACCTGGAACCTAAGCCCTATCCAACTGCTACAGACACACAGCAATGTCCCCTAGTTTAGCACAATTTTAATGTAGTTTGCACAATCCTGAACATGATTTTGTCTGGATTTTCTGGTGTGACTAGAACACAAAGTAATGATAAGCAGGAAGGTCAGAAGTTAGAATAAGGAAGCAAAAAAAAATTTAAACTCACCAGCCAAGGACTAATCCTAACCATAAAATAAGGAAACAAACAATGAGTATACATTAAAAAATATTTGTAAGCAAATTCAAGATTCTGGATGAGATAATGGCAATGAAAGCAAAATTCAAATTAGTGATCCTAAACAGATTAAAGAATTCAGAGCAAATACATGCTTACCGTAAGCCTCCGAGACTAGTAGATGTCTTACAGAAGGTTAAGGGATACCTACACAGGATATACACAGAAAAAGAGCAGCTGGTCTGCAGAGTGCCTTTGTCACACAAATGGTCTCTAAGATGGTGGAATTCTCATAACTTCTGTAAACCATCACACTGAAACATAGAGAAGCTAATATCCAATAAACTTCTACTGAACACTGTAAGTAGCCATGTTATGCTGTTCATTTATACTAACAGGACATAAAGGCCTAGTTTGAGAGGTCCGCGTACTTAAAATCATTGACAGAGAGCTGCATGCTTGGCACATCTCCTGTAAAAAAATATTTTGCTGACTTTGACAAAACAAGGGTGTCTTTTTTTTATGCTATTACCAGTTTTTCACACAATGTCTAACATGAACTGCATGCAGTTGTATTTCATTCAGCAGCAAGCAGCACTTGAACTGCTTCCAAAAATAGAATTAACTACATTCTTTGTTTTTAATAAACCCATTTTCCCATAATAATTGATTAAAACATTGTCTTTATAATAATTTAAAAGGATAACCATTAAAACAAATGTATTCTGACTCAAGCACTCATAGAGAATCTACAGAAAGAGGCCCAATCCTGGGCTTGTATAAGTACAAATGGGCTTGGGTTCTGTCCACAGCTGAACCTGAAGAGCCACTTGCTCTACAGTGTCAGGTGTCTGCTGCAACAGGGATTGGGCAAAGGAGTAAGGAGGAGACACTCCATTAGTGAGGTTCCAACAGGAAAAGGTTCATTGCAGTCAAAAGGGTCAGGAGCAAAGAGCCCCAAGCACCAGTGTGCACAAGGTGGGGGATGGGGAGGGAGCGGGGAGGGGAGGTAGGGGAGGTATAAATATAGTAACGAAGTAGGGGGTGTACACAACCAATGGGGAATCTTCAGGGGAGGAGCAAAGGGATTACATCAGTGGCTTGGGGCCAACTGGGGCAAGTGAGAGGAGAAGTCACATGATCCAATGAGATGTCCAGGTTTATGGGATTTCCAAATGGGTGGAACATTCAGGGATTGGCCCAAGCCGGTGGATGGACAGTGAAGGGACAGTGAAGGTTCCGGAAGGAGAGGAAGGGTTACAATGATGGACAGGGGAGGAGGGCAGGGTTACAGTGATGGGCATAGAAGGAGCTGGAACAAAGGGCAGGAAATACCATACAGGGAACTCTCAAGGAGGATACAACTTAGGGATAAACCAACTTGGGGAGAACATGGGGGTACATCGGGACAAATATTAACAATAAACAAATAAAAATAAACTCAAACTGCAACAATAGTATAATGACTTCATGTATCTGAAAATTACCAGCTTCAATAATACATATTATGGTCATAAAGATAAGCTGCAGTATCTCCCCTTTTATGTGTCTTACAGCATTACTAACCCTGTACTATCAGAAAACTTTAGTATATGAGCTCTTAGGCTCATGAGCAAAATTTCTATCCTTCATACCTAGTTTTCTAGTTCCAATGTCTATTATTCATCTGAAGTGCCTTCTTTGCCATAAAATAAGCATGTTTTGTAAAAACTTAGTCATTAATGTTTACAGTATTTTTTTGTTTTAGTTTTCTTTGGGCTTTTTTACCAAATACCCCACCTTTGGAACTTCTTCCACAGTCTTCTTGTAATCAATGCAAATACCTGATTAAATATTTTCATGCTTCATGCTTTTTTAAATCTAACTGGAGGTTATGTGAATATTCATAAGGTATATTAACTTGATGTTATCCTGATAATTTTCCTCTCCATCTTTTGACTCTCCATTTTAATGATAAGGAAGAGCTTTCCCTGGTAAATACTGTGTCCAATTTCAATTAAATAAATCACCCAAACTGACCTTTCAAAAACAAAACAAATTTGGAATTTGCAAAGAAAGAGCAAATCACACTCAAAATAAGATCCTGCACAGGTTCTGTACATATTTGAGATAGTGATTTTAAAATTCAGATGGCAAATTTAGATCTAATATATGTACCCAGAACAAATATATATTGTTATAAATTGAGGCGAATAATTTTGATTCAACCTTTTTGTCCAATTAATAAATGTATTAATTAAGAACAAGCTAGTAGCAAAAGTGAAACAGCGCTGGGTAGGGCCGAAGAGACTCGCTCCCTGTAACGGCCTACAAAGCCCCTCCCCCGCAGTTCTGTAGTTTTATGCTCTCCTATCTTCTGGTTTCGTAATTCTTCTGGTGTACTCTGCGTCTGCACGTTACCATTGCTAGGTGGTCTTCTTTGCTCTGGTGGTCTTCTCCGAGGAAGGCTCCTATCTTCTTCCTCAGTATTTCTTGCTGATCCTAAAGCAACTCTCTAGATATGGTTACAATATTTTAGCTCCTAACAATGCAACTATGCAAAAATACTTGGCAACCGTCTTACGATTCTGTGATTTGTTACATAAACTTATGGTTTGATTGCAAGCATCTACTGCTGACTGCGGATTGCGTTCACTTATTGCTATTTTGTATCTCTTGTTGTATGGTTTTGCTGTTAGTTTCACAAGCACCCCCTTTCTTTATTATTTTGATGAACAAAAAGCCTTTCAATAAATGGTGCTTAATCTATCATAATTCCCCCCTTTTTTTATTTTAGCCATTTTGTTCATCAAACCTTTTTAGCACTTGATAACTCAGAGCAAGG
>VXAX01006308.1:52143-93630 GCA_013399835.1 Leptocoma aspasia | reverse complement strand
TTTTTTTAATTAGAGAGCAAAGAGGCACAAATTGACTATGACTAGGTTGTGACTGCAAGTTAGAGGAAGGTGGCAACCAGGTGATTTCTGCAATAGCCTGTACGTTTGTTGGGTAGGTGTAAAAGACTCAGCTGTTTGGAAATGCAGCTCAGCTTGCAGAGACACGTGTATGACTTGAATACTTGTGACTGAGGGTGAGACTGAACTGTTGAGCCATGAGGCAGGTTTTGGTATTTTAAACCCAAGGTTCCCATCTTAACAGGTGTTGACAAGTTGGCTCTCAGTGCTGTTTTGCTCTGGGTAGGTGAGAGCAGGTCTGTATGACCTGTTAAAAACTTTGTGTACTTTACCCTCTGAATCTAAGTCTTTGAGGAATGGTCTGTGTGAAAGAACCTAGGGGATTGGATTCCTGTGCAATGGGAACTCAGCTTTTAGAAATAACTTCCTCTGCAAGTGACTGACAGGAGAAACTATTTACTTTTCACAAGTCTGATCTTGGAGCTGGAGCAAGAGGACCCAGGTCTGTGGTTCACAGGCAAATCCTGCTGATAAGAGAGTGTTGGCTCAGATGTGCTTGGAAACAGGTTGCAGTCTTTATGAGGTTGTGACAGCCTTTTTCTTTTCCGAGGGTCTTGCAGTTCACTCTTGTCAAGGTTGCAAACTGGCAGACTTGCATACTCATTAGATCATGAGTCTGCTGTCTGCTTGCACATGGCTTCAGATTAACTCACGGTAATCTGTGCTTTTTGGATTTAAGATGAATTTGTGTTCAGTCCAAAAGTGTGGTATTGAAAGACTCTGAGGCTGCCATGTTTTCAAGGGTGGGCACCACTGAGCTAAGTCAAATAAATTGATAACAGCGATATTCAGTGGAAGAGCCATGTCAGATACAAACAGGAATCCCTTTAGGCATACCACGTGAGGTAGTGTGCTGCATTTAGGAAGTGAACTACTATGTACTACTCAACTATGGCCTTCCTATCACAGGAAGTGATACAGAGCAGTGTGAATTCCCCCCACTCCTCTGTTGTCCTGCTGCACACTGACTTTTCTGCATGGCTGCTAGTGCTTTTTTAGCCTCCTCAAGAATGTTTTTCCCTTGCTACATTCTACCTGACATCCTTTGTAACTGACCAGTAATAACCTTCAGTAAAATTTGTGCGTCTTTCTTGACTCTGCATACTTCAAGGTTTGGTTCAGTTTCTTAATCTTTGGGTTTGCATCATGGAGTGAAATCCTCGGTGTCTGTCTTATATGGTAGAAACACCTCTACTGAATTAAAAAGGAATTTGATTCTTAATGCTCATAACCTTTCCTGTCCTGTCACGTCCCAACAAGAGCTTTCTCCTTCAGAAACATCCATGGTGGGGCATCTCAAACATGAACTGTCTTGCAAAACATAAACAGGTGAGACCAAAAGTGGTGAGGAGCAGACTGCATGCTGCCCTTTGCTGTCTTTGCTTGTGGAGGACCACCATGGGAGAAAGGCAGGGGATCCAAATATCAATTGTTTGTTGTTTTATCTTGAGTGTCCTCTCTCCTGTGCTCAGGAACAGGTTCTAGAGGGGCTCAGTGCTCACATGCTTTGCAAATCCTATTCCAGAAACCTCACTGTTCTGAAAAAACTTCAAGCTCTTGAAGCACCTTGTCTAAGGCTAGCTTTTTAATGCAGGCATCCACAAGAGAGGAGGGATTTCTTCAGCAGTCAGAGCCTCTGGTAATGGAATTAATATACCCCTGAAGATGCATCTGGTTCAGAGGCAGCATTCCTTAGATTTCTCTCATTGGGAAGTAGGTGTGGAGAGTGTCAAACTGATTCAGTGCTATTCAGTATGCATATTTTAATTCTTTGGGGTGAGATCTGTCTCTAACATGAAATTATTCCAGGAAAATTCTCTTTATGATAAATTCCTATGCTTTGCAAGTGATCACTGCATTTATCTGTCTGTGCCAATCTTTTTTTTTTCTCTGAGAATAGCATATCCTCCCATCTACTGATGGGGACAATGTGTCTACATCTAGTTATCAGCATTGGTAAAGAGATGATAATCTATGCAGCTGCCTGGCACGTCATGTCTCACTGCTGGCTGTCTCCATTCCTCAGGCTCTGCAGCCTCCAGCCATGATGCCCCCAGCTGCATAAGCTACATCCCTTGCCTCTTAAGAATAGCTTCTGGAGGATGGAGTAAACAAGGAGACAGAAGGAGGAACTGTCTTCCTTCATGTGTAACCAAGGGATGTTAGCAACTCTGCATAGGAAATGTTCTCACAACTGTTAACTGGGGTAACTGGAGATACTATTTATGTCTGAGTCCTCCCAGCAAATGGCCTTTTGAAAGGCAGCATCTGCACAGGGTCTTTAACAAGGGAATGAATGCATGTCCTGGACTTCTGCTGCCTCTTAACCACAAGATACATTGAATTGTCTAAATGAGGATAAAAGGTGCTTTTGATTGATAAAAGGACTGAAAAGGGGGAAAGATGGCAAAATTTGCACTATAGATGCATCCTGCAAGCCTGCATTTGGATTTTGTTATTCTTGCATTTGAGAAAAAAACTAAATTAATTATTTCCAAATTCTGCAGGGAAGCCTAGGTAACCTCAGTGCCAAGAGGCTTGGTCATTGCAGTTGCAGAAGTAGAGTGCGAATGTGGAGGCTTGAAACAGTATTTCTATCCTGATACCATTTTTTATTCTTTTTTCCTTTTTGTATGTGAATGGATGACTGATGATCAGGATGACTGATGGCATTAAGTGAAAGTTGCCCTCATAAAATTCCACTTAATACATCTATGATTCCTAAAGATAAATTTTGAAAGCTGCTTTAAGTCTTCAGTTATTACCAAGTTAATTTCCCTCACCTCATTTTCTTCAAGACATACTGTAGGACTGACTACTTAGTGACATTTATTTTCCACCATGAGAAAGGGAACTTGGTACAGAGCTCTGTGTTAAGAAATCATGGCCTGGTATTTACCAGTTTGTGTACTGCATCACTGGTCATCTGCAGGTCCTAACTAGTTCTCAGTTTCAGTAGCACTCTTTGTAAGAGCACAGCCACGTGCTGTAAAAACAGTTACCAAATGCTTCACTTACATCTATTCAGATCACACCTGCCACCTTTTCTTCCTGTACTTTTTTCTAATTCTGTCTTCAAAAGCAGTTAAATTTCATGCGAGCAATTATTTTACTAACTGCCTACTGCATGTGGCTCACTCTTTCATTGTTTCAATATGTCTTCTTTTTTCTATTTGTTATATTACTCTCTTTAAGGTTAAAAGTTACATTTAGAAGACAATAATAGTCAGTTTTTAAGTATGCCTTTCTTTTTGAAGAATGCTGCTAAGTTGACTTTTTTGCCCTTTTGTTATTTCCTCTTTTTTTTTGGTAACGTATTAAAAAACAGGTGCAAATTACTCAAAAAAGTTAACTTTAAAAAAAAAAAATTCTAAATGAGTGCACCTAGCTGCTATGTCTGGCATATTTCTTACTCCCTAATTACACAAGTATCCTTAGATATTTTAGAAGTGGAGACTTCAGAGAAGAGAGTTCAGTATCTTGTCCACTTTGAAACATCATTGATTTTTGTCATTAGCCTCACAAACGAATAGAGCTTTTTTCATTCTAATAGCATTTTCCTCGTGTTTATTTTTAGAATGTCTTTTCCCTCTCTTGCAGCAAGAGTTCTCCGGCTGTCTTATAACCTTTCTTTTCTCCACAGATCTATACTAGACCTTCCTTGTTCACTTGTTTACTTCCTTGGCTTTCCAAAAAGATTTTCTTTAATTTTCCAGTTTTTAATCCATATTATTTGTGGAGTTCTATTTGGTGTCCCTTATGCCTGTTTATTCCAGCAGGACTCTGCTAATGAATCCTGCTAGCAAATAAAACAACCAATTTTTTTTTTCATTTTCTTTCTCTATTTTAAATCCTTCTGCAAATGGTCTTCATGTCTACAAACTGTGAGTAATTGGAGTAATAATTGCAATTTGGGGTTCTTGATGATTTTTTTTCTTTCTTTCCTTTTTTTTTGGAGGCAGTTTCCCCTGTATGCTGAACAGAATACTTTTTAGTTGGATAATTTCAAAGCTGTTGAAGATGAAAAATATAAAACTTTGCTTGCCCTGTGGATCTCACTGGGATTTGACCAAACCAAGATCTTGGTTTTGGAGCTTGGCAGCTTTGTGTGTGCACATTCCAATGTTCTATTAAAAATAAGCATTTGCTATGCTTGCTAATTTTAAACATTTATTTTGATGTTGCCTTCTCCCATTCTAGATATATTTTCCTGGTTTAGTTTGCTGGTGTAATATCTACAAAACAAGCCTACTTCATCAGTGTTAGTTTCTGCTAGAACTGTAATAAAAGTTCAAATATGACTAAAGAGTGACTTTGGCTCTCTTGTAGCAGTTTAAGATGTTTTAAGGCCTTAGAAGACATACAAAATTTGCACTCCCCCAAAGACTCCTAACATCCTAAATTGTCTAAGCCGCTGGAAGAGCTCATAGATCATAAACAGCCTAAGGTATTCTGAGGGTTCAAAGCTTATTTGGAGTATAGTCTGCCTGTAATCACTTTAAAGCAATTAACAAGCCTTTAGATTTTTAGAGGACTTAAGCAAGTTATCCATCTTTAGTGCTGTGTGGATGATAATATCAAGCTGAACTGTGCTTGTTTGAAGACCTTTAAGCTGTGTGTTCTGGGATCTGTTATTTACCTTCCAGAGGTGTCCCTACCTGGTACTTGGTGTGGTTGGAGCCAGATAGCAAAGGATACCGTGGCATACTGGCAAGATTTAGTGAGAAGAAAATAAGTGAAAATTCAGGAAATTCTTATTTGGTCTATTTCTGCCTTGTTTATTCCAGGCTATTTGGCCTGGGTGCTGTGCTCTTTTTCTCATAAACATGGTACAAGTTACAACTTCCTGTGTTGTGCTCTATGTAAACACTGTGTGTTTACATGACAGTAGTGTAAAAAAGTTCTGAGAAAATTGCTTTTAAAAACTGTTCTGGTGTTTTGGCAGAGGAATGAAGGCTGTCTGAGAGGGCCTTTCCTTGTCCTTATTCTCAACACAGGTTTTTCTGTGCAGCCTTGCATTCCTTAAGGGTAGCACTCTCAATATTTTTACTTGAGTTCCAAGATAATCAAACATCCACACTTTCATACTAAACTCTTTTCTTTCTGCTCTGTCATTGTCTTGGTGCTTAATTTCCATTTGTTACTCCCATTGAATGTGTCAGAAGACTGATTCTTAATTGAAGACTTCTTCCATGGAATATAAGACAAATTCCTCTTAATGCTTTCTGTGGTGTGTCATCCATTTCAAATTATTTTGAGTCTGCTTATCTTCTACATGCAATCTGTAGGCAGGTTGCAAATGCTGACTCCTGGAAGTCACTTAATTTTTAGCTATAGTGGTCCTGTGGATCAGAAGAAACTATTCTGTTTGGATTCTTCTTATTGTATTAATCTGTTCCCTTTCACTCGCTCTTCTTTCTCTCTGAAGTATCTACCAGCTTAGCTGACTGATGACTCTCTTCCATAGCTGAGATACCAAAATTTTGCTCAGGAAAGATGGCTGTTAGGGGTGTGCCTTCTACCTAAATCTTATCCACTGTCCACAAGATCATGAACTGGATCCAGCCTTAAGTGTGCACTGGTAGACAGAAGAAACTTGTGTGTGTTTACATTGTTGAGACAGAGGAGCTACTGAATTAGCTACTGGTGCCGCCAGCTTTATAAGGCTGACCTCATATAAATGGTGTGAGTTTGAATACAACATCTTCAAAAATCCCAGCATTTAACCTAGCTGGCAGGACTGCACAATCAAATGAACAGGACCAGTTGTCTCACAAAATGTTTCAAGCTGAGTTGGCACCCTCCCTGAAGCAGGCACATAGCTACTAGCTGCACCAAGCTGCTTCCTGTCCTGCTTCTGCAGCACCTTGGACAATTCAAATAGGTATCAGGGTGTGTTTTTGCATGGTTGCTGGTTCTGACACAGGCAAAACTTGGAGGATTCTGGAAAATTAGTGGGTTGTATCAGTGTGAGGAGTAAAAGTGAGGCTGCTTTTAGATGCATCATTCATCTCAATGTGATGAACAGGATGATGTCATATGTCATTTAAATATCTGTGGTTGTCAGTCATAAACTGCAGATCTTGTGTTCCTTGAACTCGATCTTGTGCCCTTCCCCTGGCTAGCTACACATGGGCTGGTGCCAATGAAGCTGCCACCTCTTCTTGGTCAAAGGGAGTTAGTGCCCTGCAGAATAACTCCAGAAATCCCATTTGCTGGTTCCATACAGTTTGCACGGCAGCCAGTTTTCACTGGGATTTGTCTCTGCACGTGGTTCATCGCCTGCACAGAAAGCTAAATATTTATGAAGTAGGGCGTTAGAAATTATTGTTTTCCCATCCAGGCAGCTGCTGGGAGTGCCAAACTTCGCCTTGTACTAACAATACCGTGCCTAGCTAATCATGGGAGCTGGGGATGGGCTTGCTGTGCTGATCGTCACCATGCTGGCAGAAGAGATAATGAGCTGCTGACAAGGATGCATCTGGAATCTGGCCAGCATTGCATTGCTCTGCATGAGATACTGTGTGCTGCTTCTTCCTTCCCAAACCAGGACAATAGATTCCTGTTCCTTAGCATAGTGTCACCTTGCTCTCTTGTAGCTCTATTTCCTTGATACAGTTTGAGTGTCTTAAGAATGACAAGTTTACACAAAGGGAAAAAAGCATGTCTTGGGAAATTCAAATCCTTTGTAAACTAATCTGGTTTTGTATGCTTGCATTTAGTGATCTTGAATGGACAGTATATTTGAGAAATCAGCTTTAAGGAATATTTTCTTTTGCGGAGAAAGCAAACTTGGCAGCATGAAAACCAGGTGCATTGCATGGCATCACTGTGCAGCTTCTTTCTGTGTTGGGCTTGCCACAGTCTTCATTCTGGTAATGAGGTTGTGCTGATATTTTTAGATGGGATTGCAGGCAGCAATGTTGTAATCAAAATTTAATTTGGTACCATAGCAAACAAGTGGGCTTCTGTTGGGCCTTTCCATGTGGCAGGATTTGAAGAAGTAGAGCAGTGCATTTGGTCATTGCTGCTGTCTTCGTCAGATTTCACTTAAATCATCCCCTGATGATGTAAGTGAAAAGGTAGTAAGTGCTATTTATGCCTTCCTGGACATGCATACACCACTTGCAAGTTATGGGTTGTTTTGTCTTGCTGTTATGCTCCTAAGCTGTATTGTTATGGTAGAGTTGGGGAATTTTCATCCTAATCCCTCCTTCTCTTCAACTCCCAGTTTTGGATATGCCAGCTGGGGGGGTTACCCAGATGTCTGAGTATGTTTGTGCTGACCTGTGCTTTGTCAATTTACCCTTCAAATACTGGTAAAGCAAATGCACTAAATTGTATCTCAGTTCTCTTGTCATTTGTTAATAATGTTGTCATTAATTCCTAGTACTTGGTCCTAGTTTCTTCTTGGAGACAACTGAGCTGTGTAGGTAATTCCTCCGTGTAGAGGGAGAGGCTTGCTAAGTTGTTGGCTCTTAGTACTTAACAGGCTCCACTCTGAATCCTTATTTGACTTTCAGCAAAGCCTGCAAGTCTGTGCCCTTCATCCTCTCCAAGCTTGTTAATAATGTGAGCTGGACACAAGTGTGAAGGAAAAGTCCATCTTAGAACAGATCCCTGCTGGGAAATCCAGGCTGTGAGCAGCTCTGCATATAACAAAGCTAATGGAAATTTCCAGGGAGGGCTTAGAGAGCTTAGTGACAGCCATAAAAGGGAAGAAAGTAAGGACTTGACTAAGTGGACTTCACTGTCCATGACTGACACAGTGTGGAGAATTGCAATTTTTCACCCTAAAGCCCTGGGCAACAAATGTCCTTTTTACTGCATCCACATCCAAGTGGCTCCATGCTACACAGAGCTTCTACCTTATGCCTTGAAAAATGTAAAGTGCTTCTAGCATTTCTATGTCTAGAGTTTGATGAAGCAAAAGTTAAATGCTTACATTACCTGAAAAATATTCATTTCTCCAGTGTAAGCTCTGCTTCTTTGGAATGAATCGTCAGGCCTTGATTTGCAAGTCTCCTGGGAAACGTACTGTGAAAGGCTGCTCATTTACAATATTCAAGCAGTATTTTGCAATGGGAGCTAAAAAACCTTTAGGCTTTCTGAAAAGGGAGATTGCACTATTTTAAATGGGTGTGGCTAAACTAGAGCAAGTCTTAAACTTAATTGAAAATCCAATTTAAACCAAGGTAATTGTGGCTGTCACACATATCTTGTTGTGTACTGAAGTTGGTTTAAGGTGTGATTATGTGATCAAGTTTCTAATGCAAGCATGGTGTTAAAACTGACATTTAGCCCTCACAATAGCAGTATTTCTTTGATGAAATTTTGATTCATTAAGAAGAGACATTATGATCTTCATATAAAAGGTAGTGCCCAACCGGTGCCCTCTGTTAAGTTCAGGTGTATGCTCTCCTCTCTGTATCTTGATGCAGTCTGAAACATCTCTTCTATAGGCTCAATCAATCATCTAAAGGCTGGAAAACCTAATCAGGAGCAATCTTGATACTGATCTTAGGTCTGTGAAGAGACTAATGTGCATTCCAGCTCAGAGATATACAGATGCATACAAAAGAGGACAGAGATGGTGCTGAGGGCCTTATGGCTTTTGCAGGAGGTAGAGTTGGGAAAGGGTAAGTTGTGTAGCTGGCCAAAGGAAAAGACTACTGAAAGTTAGCAGTGAAGATGCTTGCTGCTGCAGGGAGTGCCAGCTGTTTGTTCTGAGCCACTTCTTTTGCCCAACAGGGAGACAAGCTTACAACAAACTAAAAAGCCAGGTTAAAGTGGTGCTGAGAATGTTGAACTCCCATCATGGCCAAGTGTAGTGACCTTGGCTTAAGCCTGTTTATCAGTGTTCCCAGAGTCAGCAGCCAGAGCAGTGGCACCATCTGCTACAGGTCCTCCTTCTAGGGAAGGAAAGCAAAGCCCTTGATTCTCTGGCAGTAAAGGAATAGCTAATAGGACCCTGGCAGCAAAGCTCAGTTGATAAATAGCAGTGTTTAAAACCAAGATGAAAAGTTATGCATTAAATTGAATGCCTGTTGATTTAACCATGTGCAAACTGACAGCATGGAGTTAGAGTGGACTTTGCTGCCCAACAACCCAACTGTGCAGTAGTGAGACTCTGCAGAATAGGTTAGAGCATGGTCAGGAGCTTTTCATCGGTGTGCTGCGTGTCAGCTTGTACCGTGATGCTTTTGTAGAAGTGAAATTGATCCACTCAAGTGTGTGTGCAGGAGCTGGACTTTCTGTGTATTACAGGAACATTGTGTTTGGGGGAAGAGAGGAAATATGGTATTGTCAGCTCCTATCTTGGCCTGGGGGAAGCTTTGTGGTCTTCTGGTTTCTTGTCTTGAGAGCTGGCAAACTGGCAAAGACAAGTAAGGCACACATTGGCAAGGGATATCAATCATGTACATAGCTGTGGGGGAACATGCCTGTTCCTTGGGAAACACGAAGATATGAGGAACAAGAGGGAGAAGAGCATGGGTCAGCTTAGCTCTGTTGTGTAATAGCTGTAGATACCAAGCACACTAGACTTTTAATAGAAATTTTGACTACGAGGTCAGAACGTCTCTCTTGCCTAGGGACTGTGCTGCTTTGCAGACAGCAAAGTGTGACAGCTAAGCCTCAGCCAGTATATTAGGCAGGGGATGGAGCAGCCAGAGGGGTTGGCACAGTTTTAGTGACAAGTTACCATCTGTCAGTAAACTCAGAAACCTTTGTAAATTAGCATCTCACTGGCAGCTGCTTTCATGGGTTATAATGCAGCACAGGACTAGCTCACCACAAAAAATAAAAAAGCAATGGCTGGTTACTTCTTGTAGCCTCCATGTGTGATTTTGTTGACCTAATTTTGTTCATCTCTCACCCTGGGTCCTAACCTGGGGTGCTGTCATCCTGGCAGCCTAGCCCCAGGCCTCCAGTACACACTGCTTTCCCATTGCAGCATGTCTGACCTGCAGCATCCTCTAAGCTGGGGCTCCTGCCAATTCTGCTGAGGCATCTCTTTACAGGGACAGCAGTTTTTATATGTGCATAAAACATCTCATTTGTGTCTGAGCCATAACCAGCTACCAACTATTTGCCGTGAATCCTTCCTTCAGATTGTGGAACTACTCCTAGGTCTTAGACTATCTGCAGGGTGATGGAAGTCCAGCTCTTCAGACACAGTTCCCTTGTGTCTACACAGGTCTTATTTTATTGGTTTGGGTTTTTTTCCCCCCCAGTTGCCTTGCTGTGACCACTGCACAGCAGTGCTAACTCTGTGCAGTCCAGCAACCATGTGGTGGTACACAGCACCATTTCAAAACTCCCAGGCCAGTTCCTATGAGCTGTCAGCAAGGTGTGGCAAAACACTCCACAAAGTGCCTTCCATGGTAATGCAGCTCAGAGTGCTTCTGAAGGTGGAGCTCAGCAGTAGGTGGGAGATTTCTCTGCTGTCTTGGACTGCATAGTGAGTGCCTGTCCTGTGACATTTCTGTATGGCACAGAGTAAGCTGGATTCGCTCTCACCCTCTTCTTGGTGGGATGTGTACTTGCAGCATTATGGTGGGTTCGTTTCTGTGATTGCCTGTTGTTTTCAGCAATGGTTGATAACCTTGTCTGTTCCTGTGAGTAGTAAGCCCTGACTTGGTGTATCTTTTGGGGAAATGCTGTGTGAGAGGTTTCCAGAGCTATGGCCATTCCATTATACTTAGTAGCATTAGATGTAAAATTCAAGTTTGGACTTTTCAGACACACATGCTGTTGATGCAGTACAAGCTCTTCTGTGAAAACTTGTTAAAATATCCTCTACATCTGTCCTTGCTCCACAGTGGCTGTCAGTGAGAGGGATGTATAAAGATTATTTATAGGTAGAATGAGAATCTTTTGCAAAGAAATTAAATGCTGAATAAGAGCAGTGTCTTACTGACCATTAGCTAGTGCGGGAAATGCTTGCAGACACCACAGGGAGAATTGGCCTTTCCATCCCAATTCTTTGTTTAGTTACTTGGAGTTGAGGTAACCTGATTTTATACACACAGTTGTGTGTCTTCATTTCCTGAAAATCTCTCTCCTCCTGTTGCTGTGTCTTGGTCCTAATATTGAATTGAAATGAATGGAATATTCCAGAGCAATCTGGTAATACAGCACTCTATGCTTCCCAGGTGGTTTATGATGCTGAGCCCTTTTAAGGAAAATGTGAACTGAGCTAGATCTGCAGTTTCTGTAGGGCAGGAATCAACACTATTCTTCATGTTGTGGGGGTGTAATGTGTGCTGGCTTGAACAGTGTCCTGTCATGCTAATATTTTTTCCTTCTTTGGCATTTTAAGGGCCTTAAACTCTGGAGTTGAGTACCACTGGGACCAGCTGAATGAGAATGTCTTCACTGTGCATTCCAGCAGCAGGAATACTGAGCGGCCCGGGTGAGTCTCCTGGGTGTTGGGTTAGAGAGACCTGACCCTTTCTGCTGTTTTTGTTAGATCTGACAACATCACTTCTTTGTTCCCTTACCACTGGCAGCTTTAAATATGCAATTTTCTCCCCCTTTGACATTGCCTGGTTGGGTCACCTGGCCTTCTTCCAGCATGTGACATTCAGTGCCCAAAAGTGCCACTGATGGTAAAGTACATGTGTCGTTCAAGGCCCCAGTAACTGCTGTGGGAGGAACATGTGGGGCTTGATGCATCAAAAACACCATGTAAAGCAAATGGCCTTTGGAGGGTAACTGAAGAACAGGGGAGTTCACAGAGAAAAGGGAAAATATATGGTGCCGACCTGGTGATTGATTTTCATCTTTTTAATTGCTTGTCATGGGACAGTTGTTTCTCAGTAATAAACTCTAAAAATAAAGCTAAATCCCTTGATGTCCCCATTGGCTGTTTCAGTCTGTCCAGTGATGCACATGTTGTTGTTCTGAACACAAGGGTGATGCTGCAGTCTGTTATGGCGGCTTGAAGGCAGAAATACTGGTCCAGAACGAACTAGCTCAAAGAGAGAACAAAAAAAGTGTAGCAGATTTCAAAGCCTTATGAAAAAAAGGTTGTGAATGAGACAGTCTTTCCTTGAATCTCTTTACCATTCCCAGTACTTAGAGGTCAGTTTAGAAAAGTGTGTCATGGCATTGTCAAGATGCAGCTGTAGCATACACTTCAGCTGTTCAAGTCTGAGAAGCTAATGAGCCTTGAGGTGGTTCCTGTTGTTTGCTTTTGAGAACAAAGGATTTCTCTTGTCTGACTGGAATGGGCAGAAATGCCTGCTGGAGTGCATTCATGTGCAATGCTGACAAACTAGGAAGTTCAGAGGAGGGAAAGGATACAGGCTACATCCATGGGATTTAAAACTGCCCTGCTGTGCAGAAGGTTTTGTGTGTGTTTGTGCTTCTGCACTGCACGTTGTGCTGTCTCCTCAACACAGTGACTCCAAAACAGCAGGCTTAATGATGCTGCAGGGATATCTCTCTGTGCCTGTAAGACACGCTGCTTCTGTGGAAGGGTGAGTGGATTCTTAAGACTCTGTTGGCTTAAAACTCAAGAGACCAGCATGTGTAAATAAGTGTAGGTGACAATTCCTTTCATCCCCATCCTTACAGTGGCAAACAAGTGCCTGGTTGGAGTGGAGGCAAGAAGAGCCTCACGTTCATGTTTCAGTCTTGCTTGGGTATGTTGTCTCCAGTGATCCTGGTCTTACTTGTTTTTCTCTCTTTTCAGAACCAGCAGAGCTACATGGAGGACAGACAGGGACATGGGCCTGATGAATGCCATAGGCCTGCAACCCCGAAATCCCCCCACCTCTGTGACATCACAGGGTACCCAGACCTTGGCGCCTCAACTGCAGAATGCCGAGACTCAGACAGAGAGGGAGGTACAGGAGCAGGAATCCACCTCTGCAGGGACTGGTGAAGGTAGGAGATCAATCAGTGGCTTATCTGACAGAGCTTACCTGGTGATTTAGGAGTTTCCACATATGTTCCACATCCTGTCAGTGCATTTGGATACTCCTTTTATCTCTTCAACAAAGATTTCTCCAGCCTAATTTGCCTGTAGCCAGGCATAGATGATCAGGAGTGGATCTCTGCCCATATGAATAGAAAAGTTGTCTTTTTCACATGCTTTGAGGAAAGAAAATAAATTCTTCTCCAGATCATTGTGTCTTTGTAGAATCAACTGTACTGCCTTCATTCCTCACACATCTCCTGGTGGCCTAACCATTAGTAAGGCTGCAAGCTGCAGAGAGTTATCTTTTCTGCCTCTGTGTTAGAGTTCAGCTTGGTCCTCCAACTCATGCAAGAAGTCTGCAGGCTTCACAAGCTCAGCATTTTGATACAAAATAAAATACTGTAAATCACTTCTCATAAAGCAGCTTTGAGGATTCTGTTTAGTTTGATTTATGAGGTACATGATGAGTGCCCAGCTCAGCTATACAGGAATTTCTCTAGTGGTTAGCAGTGCAGGAAAACTTACCAACATGTAAGGAGCTGGAAACAGCTACTATGCAATTCCTGTATAATAATAAAGTCACTAATCTGTTGAAAACTTGTTGATTTATCCAGGTTTTTTGTCTCAATACTGTAACATTGTGCTTTCATTCAGCTCTGAAGGCTTAGCTAAGTAGGGGTTGGGCAGTATATACATAGGAAAGACAAGAGAAAATCAAGGAGACAGTTTTAAAGTTGTTGGTTCATGATGAACCTGCTTGGCTTTGGGAAGCAACGCACAACATGCCTGTGTGCGCCTGTATGCCTGCTTGCTCTGAAAGTTATTTCTCGGTATGTGACTCTTCCACAATTTCTGCTGTGTAGTATCCAGCATGTGTTATAGGGCTTTGTGTTTCTCTGACCTCAGCTTTTCTGTATGAAGTTAAGTGGGAAATTCCTGCCCACTGGGGTTTCCGTCTGCTTGTCTCAGCAGAGCTGAGATTAACCTCTCTGGAAGGTTAGTACAATTGAGGGCATGTGAAAAAGACTGGAACACAGACTATCTGGACAAATGCTGGACTCATGGGAACTGGTTCTTCCACTGAATGTGGTACACAGACTGAGAACATGGTACAGTGTGGGACCTTCTTGCATCAAGGCCGTGATGGGTGATGCTGCAGGCTTTGGGAGTCAGTTAAACCAGGAGAGTTCTCCAACACTGCTTCTCTCCCCTGCTGTTCTGCAATCGTCTGACAGTTTCTTTATCTTGTTCTTTCTAACCTTTCAATTTCCAGATCTAGATCATTAGTCTAGGTTTTACCTAGACTGTTAATGAGATGGGGAAAGGGCTGTTCTTCACCAGTGCCTTGGCAGGATATCTGTACAAAGAAGCAAAACATGTAACATTTGGAAGAAAAGGAGTGTAAATAAGTCTAGGACGGGTACTTCTCTTCGTCTCTCTTTCTTGCTTGGAAGAAGATCAGCAAGTTCCACATCTGGTGCGATTTCCATCTCAGACATTGACTTACCACATGTCCCCTTGCAAATGGCCACACCTGCAAAATGGTCTGTCACACTCCTGTCAGCTATATTAGGGCCTGTAGGACAAAGGAGTTACTGCACTTTAAACACATGCACCAGAGATGAGCCGAGACATTTTACCCTGTTGATCAGTTCCTATACCAGTTGCATCCTTAGTAAAAATTCCTGTGTAAGGGCTCAAGAATAACTTGAAACAGGGAACTGTGAAGACAATAATGGTCAGGAGGATGAAGGATCAAAAAAATCAGTAGTAATACATGATAGAATAATAGTACAAAGATCTGACATGAAGCAGAGAGATAAATTTTCTTCTGCTTTTACCAACACCGTAGCCAGTTAGCCAAGTACTTGTGGCAGGAGTGGTCTGGCTCATCTAAGTCTTTGTGCTTCACATTACACATGAGCATTCCTGGCTGCTTGTGACAAGTAAGCCAGCCATTTTCCCAGCATCATCAACTCTTGTGATGCACGTCCAGTATATTCCAGCAGGCAAGATTAGGTGCTGTGGTGCTTTTCTGGTGGCTGATTTGCCCACTGTATCTACTGTAACTCTGCCTGTTGGAAGCGAAACTGTGTTTCCTAATAGCATGATCTAGATGTCAGGGCAAAAAGGCAAAAAAAAAAAAAAAAGAAGAAATGTGCTACCAGTAACTTGGGGTGTGACCCAGGGCAAATTACTAATCATTTACCAAATGGGAATAAATCTTTCCATAGTACAGCACACCAGGGGCTGTGGAGATTAATTAGTGTTTTGTATGGGGCTTTGAAGATGGAAATCACTATGTAAAGGCTTAGCAGCATTATCAGCAGCAGAATGGATAAATCAAGTGTGATTCTGATTAATGTAAAGGAAAGTGGTTATCACCCTGCCATGAAGGTCAAAAAAACACAAACCAACCAACCAACTGACCGATCAACAAAAAAAAAACCCTTGTATGTTTAAAAAAAAAAAGGAAAAGGAAAAAGAATGGCTAATGCTACCCTGAGAGTGGGTTTCTGTCCTCTGTCCTGTCAGCCCTGCTGTTGTGGGGAATTCTGGCTTAGGGCATTTCTTGCAGATATGTGCTTACTGTACAAAAAAAAAAAAAGAAAGTATGCAGAATTGCATCAGAAATCTAATTAAGTTCTGTGCGGGTATAAATAGTTTCCTTTTCTCATGCAAAGCTCTGCGGGGACTTTGCTGCTCTGATTATCTTTCTGCCTCCTTTGGAGGAATGAGTATATGATGACTTTATTAGAAGTTAATCCCTCTAATGTTTGAATCTTTCTGTTTTGCAGCAGTGGACCTGTGTTTTAATAGTGGACCTGTGAACTCTGCTCCCATGCCACACATAAAGGAAAGGTAGTTAGAGTTGAGAGAAAACTAGGAGAGGTACCAAGAAATGCTTAAAACAGTGTTTGAGCTGTCTCCTATTTTCTTTAAAGCTGACAGACATAGTGGAAATAGTGATAGAGTTGTAACTTTGAGCCACCCTTAATTAGAAACAATCTGTTGAGCGTTATTCTATGTTTTCCTTGCAAATAGACAGGCATGATGGGAGTGGGATCTGTATTCAGCTGGCAAATTGAATCCCGCTTAAAACCCAACAAAAATTCCTAGTGAGATTTAATGGCCCAAAGTTTTAACCTTTAGAAATCATAATTCTCGGTCCAGACTAGGTCAGGCTGTGGCTGCCACTTGTTCAGGCTGTTGGATCTTTGGAGTACAGTGCAAGGGGTAGTAACTGCAGGGTCTGCAGTTGTGCCAAAGCTGCTGCAGGCTCAGGGAGAGGGACCTGTGCAGAGCTGCAGGACACTTGGTTGATAGTGGGTTCATGGTGTCCCCTGGCTGTTGAGAGATTACCTGTCTTTCAGGTAATCCAGTTTTTAAAGAGAAAGAAAACCCAACAACAAATAACTGAAAAGCAATTGTCATCTGATTTCCTATCATCTGCATTGTCTTTGGGGCTTAAAATTCAGGTAGCTAGCTCAGTGCTTGTTGTGCAAGTAGGTACATGTTATGAGTTACTGAAATTGTAGCTAGAATATTTGCTGTCACTGGATTGCTACTTTGCCTGTCTTTGGGAGAGCAACATATACTGTTGTGCCATATACAGTTTTTAACTTGTTGGGTTGAAGTGTTTATCACCAGCCAGTATAAATTTCTATTAGTTCCAACTGCTTTCAGAGGTTGCAGCAGATACATTTGAAAGAGGGTTGTAAAATGGAGGCTTGGGTTTGTGAGATTCAGTCTGTTCAAACTATTAGTAGTGAAAAGATAGCACATGCAAGCAAAACTTTCCTGATATAAGCAAAGCATCCTGAGGATGCCTAAGGAGCACTTAGAAGCAATCAGTGTGCCTGCATGTGATGTGACTTACTTAATCTGAGACATTAGGAACACGTGTCGAGGGGCTGCTTGGGCAGGAATACTTTGTCCCCAGCTGAGCCTCATGAATGCTAACAAGAAAAAACATGTTGTTTTATGTTAGCTGAACACATTCCTGCAATGCTGTTGTCAGATGTGATGTGACTTCCGTGCAGTTAGTGTGAAAATGGGAACTGGGACACCAGGGATCAGCTTCCAGATCTGCCTCTCATTCTCCAAGTAGAAACGTGGGTAGATCCCTTAGCCTTTCATCTGCCCGTCCATCTGTAAAATCTGCATCATATGTCCTATAGAACTGCAAATTTTGGTTTCTCTTTAAAATCCTCTGAAAACCACTACCTAAGAAACAGGGCTTAGGTTCTAGAAGTATGTACTATGCAAGCCTTTACAGCGTGATCTACTCCGAGTACTTGGGTCTCTTGGGATTAAATTATGTGGGCTACTTTTAAACTCTCATTTACAAAAGTAAGTTTCACTCATATGAACAGCCAAGGTGAGATATTACTAAAAAATTCTTACAAGTTAAAGCAGTTGTACCTGTTCTGAGTTCTGTGGAGTTGTTTGGATTAGCTACCTCAGAAAGGAAGTGTGAACAGGTTTCTAGGCTTGGTTGAAAAGAAAAGTAACTATTGTGGCATTAAGGGAGATACAATTATTCATAGCTGGTTATACTGTGGTGTGCCCCTCCCTTTTCTATTCTTATGTAAGGGGTGAATTAATGTAAAAATGCTGATATTTTTATCTTTGAGCATCTGAATTAGTGGGGCAGCTCACACCTCAGAGCTATTATTTCATGTTCTCTGAAGACTTGGATATCTCTGCAGTGCTTACCATTAGTTCTAATTTTGAAGCTTTGTTTGCAAACATGGTTCATAACTACTGCTGGTTTTAGGAAGAGGAATGTTGAAAACAGAAGAAAATTCAAGAGCAATGTCAGTATATCGCAAAGATACAAAGGAGTCTGATCTCATCCTTGCTTCTATGGACTTTGCATTTCATCAGGAGTGTGCCATCCATGCCCAGAGATAAACAAGTTGTACTCCCTATAAGTACTTCAGAGTCCACTTCATTTAAAAGTGGAAATACCCTGCCTTATGCCCAACTCCATCAAAAGTGTACAAGATGTTTTGCCTGCGTAGTTTTCTGTGTCAAATTCTTGTCTTGCTGGAGTAGCATAGAGGACTTTTAAAAACAGATGCATTAGCTAGGGAGTATTTAGTTAAATGTTTGAGACAGTCAGCTACATTGACAGAAGTCCTCTGGTCTTTGGGATAATTGCTCTCAGGAGTAATATTTTGTTCTGTGTTTGGAATAGACAGGAGTTTGGACCTCTGGAAAGGTCACTTTGGTTACAGGAGAAAACATTTGTAGGAGCACAGCACTGCAGCAAGCTGAAACGTGTGTGGTTTACAGCATTGCTGTTGTTTTGGGTAGGTGCCTGTGTGCCCACCCTGAACCTTCACCAAATGGAAGTCAGCTTATTTCACTTGCTCTGAGTACTAATGTAGTCTGCATTGGCAGCCTGGTGAAAGAATGTGTGTGGGAGTCACCAGGCAGTAGAAAAGGGCTGTGTGTGAATCTGTGCTGTAGCTCAGCTCAAGGCAAATGGCACAGCAGGCTTTGCTCTGAACTATCAGCCAAAGTCATTGTTGAAACCTGAGAGAAGAAAAGGGGAGGACAGTCCCCAAAGCAGAGCTGTTTGTTGGCTGCTTGAAGGCTGAGGCTCACTTTTGGCTCTTGATGGGCTGGGAATTTCCAACATTGCTGTATCTCTGGGATCTGAAGGCTCACGCCTTGCTGATTCCTGCTGTGGCATTAGCCCTTGCCTGTCTTCGGAGCAAGCAGATGCCTCAATTGGAAATTCAGCCATGGCATATGGTAATTTAGGGGCAGGGAAGAGCAAGGGGTGCTGTGGTGAAGCACATGTTTGTAATGCTGAGGAGCATTGGCTGGCTAGGAGTCCTTGCTGTTTTGCTGTTCCAGTGCTTCTGTACTGGCTTGTTTGTAGTAAGTGATCTGTCAAGAGCATGGTTCCTGCTGTGTCAGGACTTGTGTAGATAGGACTGTCTGGTGTGTCTCGAGACCAGGTTGCAAATCTTGGCTTTCTTAAGCTTCCTCTCCAGCCTGGCCAGATGGTTGGTAATGGAGTACGACTATGCCCTCAGAAGGAAGTGATGACTGCATCCAAAACCATGCTTTTCAAACCTTCCACTTAGTTCTGTTCATGATTAAGGTTTCAATATCCCTTGGCATGCATGTTTTTCACACTGGAGTTCTCCAGTATAATAGCTGCCTCTGTCCTCAGTCTTTGTACTGGTCAGCCAAGTTCCTAGTTCATGCATCAGCCACATCCTAATTCATACATTAGCCACATCCTGAATAGGATTTCTCTGCTAGAGTTGTGGGTCAGGCTCTGTCCAGGGGGTATTCTTGCTCACTCCTCTTAGGCTGTGCTGCAGATTCTCATGTGGTTACAGGTGTCTCTGTGGTCCCATTGATGCTCTAATTGAGGGACTAGATATAGTGCATTAATGTAAAAATGCTGGTTTACTACATTCCTAGTTTATAGCAGGTTTACTACATTCCTAGAGGAACCTACTTACACTACTGGTGAGATTTAAATTTACCCTTTATGTCCATAATATTTCTGCAGGAGGGCAGTATGTCAGCAGATTTACTTGAGGATGAAGTTAACTGTGTCCTTTGGTAGGGGACACTGGCAGAGGGCTTGATGAAGTACCACTGAGCCCTGAGAAAAGAGAATAAGCTGTCACTGACCAACTGCATGACATCTCTCCAGTGGCATGGTGTGGACTTTGCTGAATATCTCAGCTCTCATGCTGGATACATGATCATCCAATAATTTAGGTTGGAGAACACCTCCAAGATCATCAAGTCCAACCTTTGACGGAACACCACTATGTAACTAAACTATAGCACTAAGTGCCATGTCCAGTCATTTCTTGAATAGTTCCAGGAATTGTGAATCCACCACTTCCCTATGCAGTTAAATGAGTAACCACCATCTCAGTGAAAAAATTCTTCCTAATGTCCACCCTGAACCTCCCCTGGTGCAGCTTGAGGCCATTTCCTCTTACCCTGTTGCTGGTTAACTGGGAGAAGAGATTGGCTGCAGCCTCCCTTCTGGTAGTTGTAAGGAGTGATAAGGTCTCCCCTGAGGCTGCTTTTCTCCAGGCTAAACAACCCCCGCTCCCTCAGCTGCTCTTCTTATGACTTGTGCTCCATGCCCTTCACCATCATAATTGCCCTTCTCTGGGTGTGCTCCAGTACCTCAATGTCCTTTTCTTGTAGTGAGGAACCCTAAACTGGGCATAGGGTTCAAGGTGTGGCCTCACCAGTGCTGAGTACAGGGAGACAATCACTGCCCTGGTCCTGCTGACCACACTATTGCTGATACAGGCCAAGATGCCATTGGCCTTCTTGGTCATCTGGACACACTCTGGATCATGTTCAGCCACTGTTGACCAGCACCCCCAGGTCCTTTTCTGGTGAGCAGCTTTCCAGCCCCCCTTCCCCCAGCCTGTAGTGCCACCTGGGATTGTTGTGACTCAAGGGCACCTTGTTGAACCTCATGCAATTGGTCTTTGCCCTTGACCCAGCCTGTCCCAATCCCCCCTCAGACCCTTTCTACCCTCCAGCATATCAACACTCCCAACCAACTTACTGTCATCTGTGAACTTACTGAGGGTGCACTTGAATCCCTTCATCCAAATCATGGGTAAAGATATTAAACTTTGCAGCCCCAAGTATTTTGTTTTCCTAGTCAGTGTGGCATTTTGTTTTTTATTGTGTTTTGACTCCTCCCTACATCTAGCCTTGTTGACATTTGTGTTCATTTCCTTGGTGCCAGGAGAGCTCACGGCTTTCTCCTCAAATCAGCACTATGATAGCTTCATAGAGGTGGGAGTGAGATTTATTTCTTTAATAAGAATCAGCAAGATCCCACTGTGGAATGTTTCTAGCAGTTTATTATTACAGATTGTTCTCCCGAAATGCTCCAGGTAGGGTTTGTAGCAAAAGGAGGATGTTGAGAAACCGAACTGGGATGAGCTTTCCTGTCATGGTGATTTAATCTCCTACATGGAGAATTCTTTAGTGAGATTTTATTGTCCTGAAGTAATCTTGAGCAACCAAGGTATCTGCCAATGGTTCTCTCAGAGCTCACTACAGCCTGACTATAAGGGGAAGCCTCAGAGATAAGAGTAGACAAAGACTGTAGGTCTTGAGATGTTTTTTTGTATTCCTCGAAAGATATCAGTCAAGGGGAGCAGGAGCCTACACACTTGATCATAGCTAATGTGGAAGACCATGTTCTGTAGCTGCTGTCTGCTGCTGGCTGGCTTCTTATGTCCTCCCTGGATTGACAGTGGGGACATTGCCATTGTGTCATCTGCCTACTTCTCAAACAGGTGAAGTAGGAAAAGCCATGGGGTTCTTTAAGACCATGGTGGAATGTTTGGTTTATTGCAGTGCAAACTGAGGTTTCTCTTCCTGTCCCTGTGGGACTGGCAGGATTGTCCTATAGCTGTGATAAAGCATCCTGCCTCTTTGACTACCACCCTTTCATCCATCTTTATGGCTAGATACGAGCTGCTTTTCCAAGGTTTGGACATGTGGAAGTGACCAAGAAGTCATCTGTGGAAGTGACCAAGATTTTCTTGACAGAATTTGGGTCTTTTTTTGACACTTAACCTAAGTGGAAAGTTATGGAAATAAAATACTGGGCTCCCTCTGGAATAAAACCTATCTTCTGCTCCAGCATGTGCACACTGCGTGATGCAACTACTCAGCATGCTTTATTTTGTGTCGTAGTTTGCCTTGTGCACCAGAGTTGCTTCTGCTTTCTTTTGCAGGTGAAGGTCCAGAATATGGGGCCAGTGGGGAGGATGCCCTGAGCAGGATTCAAAGGCTGATGGCAGAAGGTGGCATGACTGCCGTGGTTCAGCGGGAGCAGAGCACCACCATGGCATCCATGGGCGGCTTTGGCAACAACATCATCGTGAGCCACCGGATCCACCGCAGCTCTCAGACTGGCACAGAGCCCACGGGAGCTGAGGGCACGTCAGCACAGCAGTCCACCTCTCAGCAGCTGGGCACAGAGCTGGAGGGACGGATCCTGTCAGAGTCTGTGCAGCTGCCGGAGCATGGCCTGAGCCCGCGGACAGCCCCTAGTGGGAGTGAAGGACAAAGCGCTGGTGACCTGGACCTGCCAGAGCAGGCCCAGTCCTCCATGGACACTGAGGGACCAATTGAATACAGTGACCTAACCAATAATAACCATCTTCCTGACAGTACCAACTTCTATAATAATGACAGCACCAGTGGGGAGTCGCGGAACAGGTAGAGATTGAGTTGTGTGTTGGTGCTACCCTTGTACTGCTCAGCAGAGACCTGTACCTCACAGCTGGCCAGGAGCTGGAAGAGCAGGGATGGGTGGCTCTAACAGGATGCTGGTGGTTCAGAGGGCTTCTCTATCCTGGGTGATGGGGGAAGGGATAAGAATTGCAAGGAAAGCCATGGGGAAGAAAGCATGCTTAACTTCCAACATTCCCACTGCTGAAGAGAACAGGAATACAAACCACATTTGCTGCACATCAGCCTAATTTTGAAGCCCCATGGCATCCCCTGAGATAAGCCCTGCAACTTGGTGTGTCATCCTTTGTAAAGCCTTTTTCCTTTCCTTTTTCCTGCCCTTTTATACCCATGGAGCTGTTCAGTAGAGTGAAGAAAGGGAAGGGGGCCTGCAGCATCCTTCTGGACACAGGCAGTACTGGGCAAACCCAGGCGTGATGCTCCAGCTCTGTTGCTGGAGTGGAGGAGTCTACCAGGCCACAGTCCTTCTCCATAGCACAGCACTGCTCCCCCAGCGTGTGGTGTTCTGAGACCAGTCCTGCCTATGCTGTGGTCTTTTCTGGGAAGAACTGGGCTTCACCAGAACATGCATGGCTCAGGATATGCTCACAGGTGGATCTTCCCTTTTTAGAGTTAGTTTAAGACTTGGTGGGAACCAAAGCAGAGATGGCGTATGGATGGGTAGAGGGACAAGGGCTACTGCTCTCTAGTCAGGATGCAGTTCACACGAGGATGTTCTAAGCTGTGCCAATATTAACATGAATGAGCCACCTCAGTGGTTTCATGGTGCCAGGACTGAGCTGCACCTCCTTGACTGGGGGCAGGAAATCTCTTTCAGCTCCAGGCCAGGGTGTGAGGTATGGGTCTGTGATGTAAGGTGTTGCATGTGAAATCTTGACCTTGTACATGTAGTTTCTAGTGGAGAAGTCAAGGCTCTGATACTTTGTTTTTAGTCTCAAATGTGATTTTCCTTTTCGTTTGTAACTCTCCATCCCTAGCAGGCTTGTGGAGGACATACTGGGAGAGTGTGAGTGCTAACGAGGGAAACACCAAAGATCAATGTCATTAAAATATGACAAACCCTTGCTTGACTTCCTGTCTTCATTTGTGTGATGGTTGTCTCTGTGTTTGGCCTTGGGGATAGATGCATCCATCTCAAAAGCTCTAGGCAGCATACAAATGTCAGATGATGACCACCCTCTTCCCAGGAGGAAAGCAGACTCAGCCTATGAGCTGAAAGTCCAAAATTGGGAAACAGGGAGGTGCATTTGGGAGTCTTGCTTGCAAATTGCATTTTAACCAGTCTGGAGATGAGCAGGCACCTCTGCATTTCCCATCATTCAAGTACTGCAGTAAGGAGGAAGAGGATTGTTTCACCTGTCCTGTGTAAAAAGGTGTGTAGAGGTGCAGCATTGAACATCTTGGGCAAGCAGAGAGTGGTCTGTCTTGCTGACTCCTTGATGCGGCAGAGGTTTGCAGTATCTGGCTGTTCTGGATAGAGGAATGCACACTCCTCTGTTACCACTGTGATGTGAAGGATGTTTCCAGTGCTGTCTGAGCACCTGCTAGCAGCTGCTGTGCTCCTGCCCAGCTCCTCTAGATTCTGTGCTGCTAAGACATTACAATAAATAAGTCTGTCATTAGGCAGCACTCAAGCTCCCAGTCAGAAGAGTCTGTTAGAGAACATTAAGCAAATCTTCCCTTAAATCACAGCCTGGAGATGAACCTTAAATCAAATCAGCTGCTGCCAGGCCTCATTGCTGAGTGTTAATGAGGCTCTAAAACCTGCCCCAAGCCAACCACATCCCTGATCTGACAGGAGAGCAGCCTGAAAAATGGGATTCCCTTGTGTGGTAAGGAAGGTTTCATGCATCCCTGTATTGCCTTACTGTGGAGGGGCCTGAGGATGTGCTAGCAATTGGGAGCCAGAAGAGCTATGTCTCAGATGGACAGACAAGGCAGTGCAGGTCTAGACAGAGCTGTTTATTGCTCTGCTTGAAAACAAACTGAAACAGAACCTGGAAAAAAAACTGCTTCAGCTCAGCCTGACATCACTTCTTCCCTTTCCCTGCATGATTCCTGGAAGAATCTTGAGGCCCATTCTTGGTAGATGTGCTGCAGAGCATTTATAGATATCCATTTTCAGAATGAGCCAAGCTATCTACAGAAAAATTTCCATCTCAGTTGGAGAAGTGTCTTCTGGGCAGCCTCACTGGTGCTGGCAGATTCTCAAAGCCTGGTTTGCACTGTTGCTGGGTGCCCTGGCCAGGCTGCTGTGCAGAGGCCTGAAGCCTGCTCTGCTGATGGCTTCCCCTTGGTCCAGACCTGCCCCCACTGGAGACAGGGGGTGAGCTCCAGTGGGAGCCGGAGCAAACCACAGCCGCTGTCTTTGCCATTGACACGGGACATCTCTGAAGCTCTAAAGCACTTTTCCATTCAAGACTTGGAGGGGATGCTGATGAGGATTTCCTGATGAGGTGAGAGTGGAGGCCTGGTCAGAGCAGGCAGCTTTGTAGCTCTGGGCCAAAGGCTGCTAACAGTTGAGCCCGACTGCAGCCTGTGTTCCCACAGGCTTTAACCAGGAGCAGTGGGCACAGTGGATGTGGACAAGCCTAATCTTCTGGTGCTGCCTTGGACATACTTTGTAGATGACCTGCTGTTGCTACACAGCTGAGCAGGTGCCCTCAATGGTGATGGGCTTATGTGTACAGAAACAGTGTTTTTCTTTTGAGTTTCAGACCTAGGAAAGCTCAGATTATCCCTGCCTGAGACCTAGTGGAGCTACGTGGGTGAATGAGTGACAAGAGGAGGGGACAGGAGGGAAAGTTGATCCCACTTAGGCAATGGGCTCACCCACACCCACCCCAATGCAATTTATTTATTATGCCTCCCATGCTGCTTGTGGGACAAAACTCTTTATCCGCTTTGGACCCTGCTTCAGCCTAGCAGTCTTGCTCAGTTGTCTCAGGCAGGGCTAATTTAACTGTACCCTCAAGCAACACACCTGAATCTGTGGTGACCTGAGGCCTGGAGCCCTGCATAGAACAGCAGGCAGTGGGATTGCCCACGCCAGGGACAGCACCACAGCAGCTCAGGGCTCCTTCCCCAAGCCTTGCAGATTTACCTGCTCACTGCAGTGTGACAGTGCAGCACTGAGGCAAATGCTGTGGCAGAAGCAACATGGAAATTCAACAAGAGCTGCTTCAGGAAACCAGACCAGAGCTGTGCACACTTGCTGGCCCAATTTAGGAAGCAAAATGAGAGCTTTGCTGCGTAGGAGCAGGAAATAATGTCAAAAAGTGTAATCTTTTCTCAGCCATAGACTGTCAGGAGCCTTTAAATGCGCTAACAGAATCCTGGGGAAAGGAGAAATACAGTGCAGAGAATTTTATTTAGCTTTCAAAAGGCTTTTGATAAAGTCCCTCACAAGAGGCTATTAAAGAAAGTTAGTCACCTCAAGGGTGAGGGGTAGAGTCCTCCTGGAGATAGAAGCTGTGGGAATTGGAGTCAAAACTAGGAGGCATTTCTTGGCATGGAATGAGGTTAATGGTGGGTTGGTTGGGTTCAGTAGGAGCCAGTGTTCTCTAAAAGCCCTAATGAGCAGAAAGAGGAGGGGAACAGCTGATGATACAAAATTATTTAGGTTAGCTAGGAAGGGAGAATGTGCCAGAAACCTGAGGCAGTGGGAGGAGGTAGTGGTTGGAGCTTCTGTGCTGGAAGGGGACTTTTTGTATGAATCCTTCACAGATGGAAACCTGCATGGGCACTGCTGCAGCCAGTGAATGCTCTGGCATCCCTGGGCCTGGGACCACACCAGAGGGTGAGCACTGCCTGGAGGGAGACCCGGGATCCCAGAGAAGGTTGCTGAAGCCCTGGCAGGTGGTACAGTGAAGTGATGATGCCTGCTTGTCCCTGTGAGCCCTGGGTTTTCTGCCCTCAATCCTTGGCTTATCTATTGTTCCATCTCCAGGTACTTCTCTTTGACCCTCCCCACATGTAGCTTCTGTGGGGTGATCTTGTAACTGGGTGGTGCTGGGACCCCAGCTGTATGTGACCACCAGGAGATGTGCTGGGCAGCAAGGAGAGGCAAGGACCTGGTCACAGCTGGGTGCATGGGGAGTCTCTCCCATTATTACTGATGCCAAAGCCAAGCCCCATAACTGGTTCCTCCAGTTGCTGCTCAGGCTGCTGGCTAGGGAGCAGTTGCCCTCTCTGCTCAGTCTCAATCTGTCAGAGAAGTTATTCTTCAACAGGAAAAGGCAAATTAATTAAAGTGTGCAGCATGTGAGCCGTCCACCACTAATTGGGATCTCGGTGTGCAGTACATAAATGTCATGCTATTGCCACTTCTGCATGGAGGGGGTCCTCAGCACACGAGGGAGCTGGAAGGCAAAGCAGTCTTTCCAGCTGCCACTCTCTGCCAGCCAATTAATGCCTGTGTCCCTCTCCCCTCATCCCCAGGAGCAGAGGCTTCTCCCCACTCCCAGCCAGGCTCCTGCGGTGGTGATAGGCGGGAAGCCCATGCAGCCACTCCGTGCACTCCGCCAAGCACGAGGATTTGTTTTCCCCACAGCATGTCGAGCAGAAGTGCCTCTCATCTGCTCCCAGTGAGCTCCCTCGGCTCCTCTTTGCTTTGCCTTTCAAGCAGTTGTTGATGGGATGTGGCACCGGTAGGAGCTGGCAGGGATCAAGCTTGTCTTCCCCAGGATGCTGGCCCTGGGCATCAGCTCTCTTTCTGCCTGGAGCCAGCATCCCAGAGAGGACACCGTGAGGCTTCCCCTTTGCCTCTCATCTGAAAATCAATATGCTGCTGCTTGGTCTCCAAGCATCCACCTTCTGTGCCAGGGTCTTGTCTGCCAATGCAGGCCAGGCTCCTCCAGCTCGGTGGTGCCACAGGGGAGGGACTGGGGGTCCGGTGCAAGCAGCTGAAATAACTCAGGGGGACAGGCAGCATGAGAGCAATGGGAGATGTGAGCACAGCAGGGGGCAAATGTCACCACTGGAAAAGGCACAGAAGTCTCCAGGAAGACCTGTTCCTGAAACTGGACCACTGTGTCTGTGGAGAGCTACAGCTGGTCTCTGCCACCCCACCTTCACTTCAGCTGTGGCCAGCCAGCCAGTGAGCTTCAGGCAGGTACATGGATTTTGGCAGCTGCTGAGGTTTGCCTTTCTGTCCTTGCATCCTGCCCTGCTTCATTTTGGCTGGTAGAGTTGGACTTTGGAGTCCCTGCTCTTTCCAAGCTCAGGAAACATCCGAAGCTCCCTGGCCTTTCACCCTTACCCTCTGAGCTCCTAGCCTTAGCTTCACAGAGGCTGGAGTAAATAGCAGACACTGCAAAAATGTGAGATGTGGTAATTTAGGCTTGGTTCTTTCTATTTCTTAGGCTCATCTTCATGGCCTTTTCCTGGAGTTTAATGCTGGACTCCTGATACCATCACTGCTATTAAAGCCTGTCCCTCAATCCCCAGTTCAATAATACAGTAATAGCGTGATAGCATCAGGAGCTGGCTCTGATGGCAGATGGACTCCGGTCCCTTCTCCAGCACAGCGTGGGCCACTGCCACCCCACTGCAGGGAAACTTTAATTTGCTGATTATTTGTTTTCACTGCAGACTTTGGGGATGGGGGGCATGAGTAAGTGGTGATTGCTGGCTGCTGACCAGGCATTGCTGAGAGCCCTTTGCTGGCTGGTACCCAAGCCCAGCTTCTCTCCTTCCCCTGGGTCCTTGTCAAACTCCCCCAGGGTGTTGTGGTCCTGGCTCTGCCCTTTCCCTGGGGGTCATTACCTCTGGGTTTGCTCATCCTGCCAGACAGGGCCAAACCCCACCCAGGGTCCAGGCTTGGGCAGGAGCCATAAACTCCTTCCCCATCCAGCCTCAGGCAGAATTAGAAAAGGCTCAGAGGGGCTAATGAAGACTGACTGGCAGCCACTGGGGAGGCTGATACTAAAACGTTTAAGTGCTACAGCAGTACAGAGGGTTGTACTTATCTGCCTGCCCACTGCAAAAGTTCCCATGGAAGCCCTGCCAGCAGCCCTCTGTTAATCACCTACATCAGAGGAAATGCTAATTAAAACAATTATTTAGGGAGGGACTGAGGCTGGTCCTGCTGCATTGCTGAGGGGGGGACAAGCACAGCCATTAAACAGCAGCTTTAGGGCTCTTGTACCTAGTGTGACTGGCAAGGGCAAGTGATAACTGAGAAGGACAAGGATTTTTCTTGCATAGGGAGCACCTGGGCCATGGGTCGTAGTCAAGGGGGACAAGAGCTGAGCATGCAAAAGCAGCAGTAACCCAGCACAAGATGCTGCCCTGCACCCAGCCTTTCCCACCCACAATGTGGGAGTAAGGATCTTGCTCCACGAACTCTTTATTTCAGTGTCACGCAAGCTCTTGGCAGGGGGGTTGGGGCTGCTCCCCGCAGAGCTGCAGCCCCAGGCTGAGTGGTTGGCAGTGCTCGGGGTGCAGTGACCCAGGAGAAGCCCTGGAGATGGGCTTGCTCCGGAGGCACTGGGCAGGGCTAAGCCCAGCATCGCTTTTTTGATGAGATCTCAGATTTCGTTGACAAAGGTAGCTGTGTTGGCATAATATGCTTAGGCTCCTGTAAGGTATTTGACATAATACTTCCTGACAGCCTGATCACAATTAGCCCTATCCAGCACTCTGTGGGTTTAATGCAGCTAAGTGCAACGCCGTATGTTTGGGGAGGCAGAATGTAGGTCGCAGCAGTGAGACAGGGCTGCACGGCACCAGCAGCCAGGCAAAGGTCAGGGCACCCACAGCACCACTGGGGCCTGTCCTGCAGAGGGACTGAGCTCATTCCCTGTAAGTTACTTTGGAAATTAAACTTGAGAAATTGCTCAGCTCAAACCCCACCAGGATTCCAAGGTGCCACAAAAGAGCCAGCTCATGGATACCAGCAGTCAGAAAACCACCAGTGAGCAGAATTCCCATCCAGGTCCCACGTGCTGCTCCCTGCCTCGGTGCTGTCAGTTCCTGCAGGGTTCAGCAGGATGAGACACCACCTTTCCCCTGGGTTTCTTCAGGCTTCTGTCCAGTGTTTCCTTCCCTGCTCTGGCTCTTAGCCCTGCCTAGGTGATTTCTCTAGCAACCATCTTCTGCATTTTTTTTCCCTCCCCCTCTGGAACATTATTTATCTTATGCTCATTAGTGAGCATGGGCTTTCCTTCCTAGGAGCACAGCTTCCCATAAAGTTAATGGGACTAATGGGAGCGGGCTGTTCTTGATGTTTGCCAGGATTCAGATGCATCCACAGGGACACCCCAGGGTGGTGCAGATTTGTGGGCTCTGCTGGACAAGAGCACATCCAGGCTGTGAGTGTCCATGTCCTGCCCACACCACCGTGGGGGTCACTCGTTGGTCATTGAAGCTCTGCCTTTGGGCAGACCCACCCTGCACGGAACCCCTCAATGCTGCCAGCCCCAGCCCCACTGGCTGCACAAATGTTAGCTTAAGGAACAGTGAACAGCCCTGAAACTGCTGAGGTTCCTCCCACCTCGAGCAGCCCTTGCTCTGTCTTCATCAAGGCTGTTTAAGGCTGTCCAGATGGCCTAATGTACCTCATCAAAGTCCAATTTGTATCGCAGTGCGCAGCTATTTGAAGCATCCCAGCTTGGGGCTGCCAGTAACACTTTGGCCAGTGACACATCTGCCTCAATTCATTGGGGAGGTGATGGATGGAGGGACTGTGATCTGTAGCCCAGCATGGCAAGGCTGGCCCAGCTGAGGGACCAGGGGGAGCTTTTTCATGGCAGCTGTGGGCTGGTTCTGGTTGGGTCTCGCCGAGGCATTGGCAGCTACTGCTGTAGGGATGGTTGGAGATGCAACAGGTCCTGTCCTTTGGGAAACAGCTGGAAAAGCCCTTTGAGCCTGTCAGGAGCATGGGGTTTATCTCTCCAGCTGCCTTGACCCCACTTGCAGCCCCACTGGTTTTGCACCACCCTTTGCAGCCCCGAAGGGTCATTCCTTCCTGCAGCATCTTCAGCGGTTTGGGGGAAATCTATGAAGCCCTGCTTTGCTTTGCTTGCACTCTCTGGACAGGCTCTGTGTGCTGCAAGGGTTCTTCTGCAGCCTTCCTCACAAGACTGATGGGCTCCTGCTCCACAGCTAAGGTGGGAGAAGTCTTGGCTTCTATGCCGGGGATGCTGCAAGGTTTCCAGGCCAGGTCTCAGGCCTTGAATGGATGAAAAAAGTAAATTTTCATAGAATAGTTTTACCTTTCAAACAAATAAGACTACAGCTGCTTACTTTCCTCTTTTGAAATACTATCACTACAATAATGCTTGTTTAAATTTCAGTCATACAACCTATTTAGGGTCAGACACTCAAATGGGTATGAATTAATTCAGCTCATCAGAGCGTAGTATTCCTGAGAAGAAAATTCCCCCTCAAAATGTGTTGCTCTCAGCTCTGAAAATAAATATAGATTTCCCCCACTTTACAGTAGCAAGAGGGGATCCTAGTTTTTTTCATTGTGCTATGGGAATGCCTTGCCATCTCACTTCCCAGCACTACTGGGGAATGCTGGCCCACCACAAGAGCTGGGGGAGAGCAGTGCTGGTGTGAGCAGCTGCCCAGGTTGGTGCATGAAGGGAGACTGGAGGAGTTGGATAAGGATGGTTTGACCAAGGAGCTGCATGGACCAGCAGCTGGAAAAGGTACAGACAGAGAGTGGGGATAGGAGTGCTCTGAAATGGGGCCTGAAGATCCCCCCACTCCTGTGGTGACCTCAGCCAGTTATCCCCTGAGGGACAGTGGCTGGTAACACTGCATCTCCAGCGAGGCAGTTGGAAGCACTTGCTCTCTGGAGGTGTTGACAGCTCCTCTCCTCACATTCCAGGTTTCAAGCCATGTACCCAATCCCCTCTTGGAAGGGGCTCTGGTCCCTGCCTGCATCTGACTGGGCTCTGACTGCCTGGCTGCCTAGATTCATCCCTGTCTGCAGCTCCATCCTCCAGCCAAAGCACCCAGGGGCTGGAAATTACCTCCCATCACAGGCTCATTTTCATTAATAAAAACTCCAGGCTGGGCTGGGATTTTTATTTGTTTTGCTGATGTGATTACCTACCTCCCACCTCCCTCAGCCCCTGCCCAATGGAGAGGGGGATGCTTCATGTGGGTGAGTAGGCTCTCAAGGGCACCTTTGCTCTATGTCACACCCAAAATATCCCAAAGCTCCAAGATCCCTGCCCCAGACATCTCTTCAGCCCAGACTACTCTGGCTGCTGGGAAGAGAAGCTGCAGACCCTACTCCAGCTGCTGAAGAGTTGCAGTGCTGCATTGGAGCATCCTCCTGCCTCAAGTGAGCATCCCAGGAAGAAGCACTTTGCTGCCTGCCTGGCCAGGCTTGCCAGCCAAATCTCTGGCTGGGGGCTGGCACAGGACCCGTGCCAAGGTGGAGCACAGCAGGCCTGGCTGTGGGGAAGACAGGAAGGCTCTGTGTGTGCATGTGTGTATGCACCTGTGTGTGTGTGTGCAAGGGAGCACCCACAGAGCAGAGAAGGGCTGCAGCATGGAAGGATGGAGGGACAGAGCTGGGCTAGCAGCTTCCTGCCTTCTTCCTCTCGTGCTCTCTGCCCTGAGAAACCGTATTTAAATTAATGATTAAATTACCGTGAATTAAGGGAAGGGATCAGTGCCAAAACAGAGGCTGCTCATTTCCAACTTCCCCACATCCTCCAGGTTTTTCTATGTGCTCCCTCCCCTTTTCCTGAGGCATCTTTTCCTCTCACTGAGATTGTTGGAGGGATGGAGACCTGCCTGGCTGGAGACTGGATCCCTTGTCCCTCAGTGTGAGCTTGCTCTTTTTGACTTTTGAGTCCTGCTGAGGGGGCTTGTGCCTCCACCTTCCCCAGGGTCCCCAGCTTTGGGGTGAGTGGTGCTGGGGCTGTGCCTTGCAGGGGGCCCAGGCCCCACCACTCCCCTGCTCTGCAGCTGCCTCCTGCTCGCCTCCCAATTCCCTGGCAGACACAGCAGTGAGATTATCGTAATGATGTCCGACAAGGCAGTATCAGGAATTACGCTGATAAATCTAAACAGACAGCTTACAAAAAACCCAACAAAAACAAAACAACCACAACTGAACCCAGGCTTGTAATTTAATACAGGGTTATTAGCCTGGCCATCAGAGAACAGAGCTCTTGCATCCTGCAGCCTTGAGCCTCCTCTATCCCTGGCTCTGCCTTGAGATATGGCCTCTTGCCATAACAAAAGACTTCAGCCATGTTTTTGGCTTGGCTTGGGATGGTGAAGTCTCCTTGGTGAGTGCTGGAGCTGGTTGTGGGGGTACAGACCTGCGGGGTGAATGCAAAACCTCAGTGACTTCAGGCTGCCTTCATCCCTGCAGCGCATGGCAGTTTGGTACCCATGGCCTACCCACGGTGGGCTCTTTTGCCCAGGGTAAACTTCAGTGGGCAGAGGCTGGGGAGAAAGGATGAGAGATGAGACAGGCTCCTGTGTGGGAGGTGTCAGTGCTGGGGGGCTGCCCAACAACACACTCAATGCCCACAGGGTGAAGACAAGTGATCCGTGGCCTTGTACCTTCCCCTGCACCAGGGCCAGGTCCCTGTGGGGCACAGGGAGATGCAGGGCAGGGGCAGCATCTTTCTTGGGAAAGCAAGGATCTGCTTAATTCTGCCTGTATTAAATGCTTTCTTGACACAGGAACTGCTGACTGGTTTTTATCTGCTGTGGATTTTGCACACTTGCTGTGTTCCTCTTGGTTTCCTTCCCTGTGAAGGACACTGTAGGTAGCATTAACTTTAGTGGGGTAAATGTGCCCGTGGGGAGCACAAATTCTGTCCATGTGAGGATCAGAGCTGAGCTGCCTGAAGTGAGATGTGCACACATAGAGCTCTTTGTCCCCCAGCAGTGCCAGCAATTACCTCAAACCAAGGGAAATGCTCTTTTTTAAAAGATACATTTAAAACAGGGAGTGCATTTATTAGACTGCATGTGTTTCAGAAGGCAGGCTCTGTCAAGCTGCTCGGTGAAGCAAATCTGATGGCAGGGCAGTCGTGCTGCAGGGCTGCTGGCTCTCTGCCCCTGCAGTGGAGAATCCTGGGGGGCTGCAGGGAAGCCCCCAGAGAGGCTTGGATTTGCCTTGGCACCCCAGTGCAGGGAGGATGGCAAGGCCACCAGGGTCCAGGCTGAGTGGCTCAGTGCCCATGTGGGACTGGGGCTTGTCTCCTCATTTGGGATGAGTTTCTTCTCCAGGAGTGGCTACATGTGCCAAAGGTGGTCTCGGCTCCGTGGAGGTCTGCCAGATTTAGGGGCTCCAACCCCTGTAGACCAGGGACCAGTGTTTCCTGTGGGCATCCTCTCCTGCAGCTCTGCAACAGCCACTGGCCCGTCCTGCAGAACCCAGCAGAAAGGATTTGCACGATCACCTGAGCTGGAAGGTGTCAGGAGGGCAGCTGACCCCGAAAGCCTTCGGAGGGCAGGTGGCAGCAGGCAGGCTCTGGCACTGGTCACGGGGCTGTTGGGGACTCCATGCCATGCCAAGGAGGAAGCCTGGGCTCTCACTGATGGCAAGGCAACTGCCCTGTGAGTAGGCATGGTGGGCTAGTGAATTCATGAATTAATGAAGTAGTGAATTGGAAAATTAACTAATTAGACTAATCTGTTAAAGGGGCTCAAGCCCTTGGTTGCCTTTTCCCTGGTGGCCGGGCAGCAAGCTGTGTGGGACAGTGCCTGGGAGAGGGCCCTGGGGAGCTCATGATGGCCACAGGCAGGGACAGAGTTCCCACACACTGTCTGGCTCCATAGGCCAGACCCAGCCCACGGGCACAGCAGTCACAGGGAAGATGTGCTGTCTTCTGTGTCATGTGAGAAATGGCAGGAGAACAGCACGGGCTTACACGCCTCATTTTTTTTCCTAATTTTTTTCCTTTATTTTTCTGGTTTTAATTTTTTTTTTTTCCGACAATAGGTATAAAAGAAGTGATTCAGAACACTTTCTCCCTCCCATTACCCAGAAAGCAAGTAAGAGTTGCAAGAGTGGGGACTGCAACAAAACAATTATATTGAAGTATTTGAAGTCGTGCCTATACGGCAAATGTGACAAAACTGAGCGCAACCTTAAAATAGCAGCAGCAATCTTTTAAAACACAAAAAGCAGATGATTATTGACTGAAGAGATTGCAGTGCACCAGGCTGGGTGCAGGCTGTTGTGTTTAACTCTCTCCAGAGTTGTGTTTAACTCTCTCCAGAGGTGCCACATCAGGCTGTGCCATCTCTGCAGCTGCCCTCGTGCTTTTGGATGAGCTCAAGCAATTGGCAGTGCCCAACAGGCAGCTCAGCAAGGGCAGCATGGGGTGCCAGAAGTGTTTCACCTGCCACATCCCCTCGCTCGATTTAAGGCACTGGTATTTGCAGCCAGGCTGAGAGCACAGCTGTCTGGTGCTCCCCTGGCATTTCAGGGATGCTCATGGGGCTATGGGCTGGTGTGAACCGCATGCCTGCGGACCAGCCAGGCGTGGGAGATTGGCTTTCTGTATTAGTCACTACTCTTTCATGCTCACCTGGGCCAGAGTGTCTATAGCTTGCTTTCCTGGCTGTGCTCTGCCACGGACCCCAGGGCGAGTGGAGGCCTCTGGTGCCACCATCACCCCAGCCACTGGGGCTACAGCTGCTCCATGGCTAAACATAGTCACTCGCTCCCTGGGGCTGTGGCTCTGACACCCTTCACTGGTGCTAAAAACAACATTTTCCAAATAATGAAAGAATATTTCATTACTTTGTCTCTGCAAGCAGTCGGGGAGGGTGGGAAACAGCTGAGCACTGAGTGATGTGCTTAATGCAGCTTCAGCATCAGTATTTTTTCCTTCTATCTCCAGTTAAGGCATGCCATGAGGCATGAGAAGATGTGGCTCTGGATGACTACTGGGGGTCTGGCTGAGGCAGCAGTGCACGGCTGGGTGCCTTCAGTCACCTTCTCTCTCAGGAAGGCTGCAGCAAACCTGCTTCTCCTTGACCCTGTAAGTCCTCCTGCCCTGCTCCCTCCAGTGTGATTTCATCCCAGCATGATCTGGGATCTGGCTCACCTTGCACCCATGAGTGACTGTCCTCATGTCTGGGGCCATTTGCTCCTGATGTGCGCTGGGGACAGCTGAAATGAGGGGAAAGGGCTGATCCTCTGGGGATTGTATTGATGGGGAAGAGGAGGACTTGTGCACAGATGATCCTGTACATCCTCAATGGAGAGAACAGGTGTGGGAGGCTCCAGGCAAATGTGGCCTGAAAGCAGTGTTTATTTCAGACCTTTTAAACAGTTCTAAGTCTACAAATGTGCCATCCCATGCCCTTAGGCAAATTATTAGGATAGAGGCAAGTAACCACAAGGTGCTGTCCCTTCTTCCATGTCCCACAGGGATGACACTGGCCCAGGGGAATGATCCATGTCCCTCACGGCTGTGTTTCACCCAGCAGCACACACAGGGCAAAAGCCCACCCACAGGTAGCATCGCCCTGTTGCCTGCAGCCCTGGGCATGGGCAGGGAGTCTGAGTTACTGCCCTGGCATTTAGACAGCTCTGTCCTGCCAGGCAATGCCAGATCTACTCCAGTGAGTGAAGGATGTCTCCTTGCTTGGCCAAGAGCAGGTAGAGCAGCTGCTTCTGGTCCCTTTGGGACACTTTACTCCTCCCACCGACTGCTGAGTGAAGCTTTCACACCCCTCTCCTGTGGCAGTGATGGTCCAGAGGCCTGAGCCTTTCTCACTGTCACCAGCTGCTTTTTCTCTCTCTGACTCTCCCCTTCTGACTTGGGTTTATTTTGGTTTTGAGCTGATAGATGGATTAGCATTTATCACCAGGCTGACTACCAGAGGGCTATTAAAAGTGATTTGCAATGTAAATACTTTCGTCATCAACCACATTTTCTTTAGACTAAGGTTGACTTTTATGAATATTAAAGCCTTGTAGATGGGTTCAGTGAGTTTGTGGGAGTATGTCTGTCAGAGGGAGAGGGACTGGCTGCCTGCATTGTGCTGGGGAGGCAATCTGGATCCACCAGAGGGCAAAGGGATCTGGTGGCAGAGGGAGGGAAGCGGAGCATGAAAGGGTGTATGAGGCAGAAAGAAAACCTGAGTGCCTTGAAGAAGGACAGAAAGAAAGGAGAGTGAGCATGTGAGCATATGCAGGAGTGCATCTCTCTGTGAGCAGGATGGGAGGCCAGGCTTGGGCTGGAGTGTTATTGCTGGAGGCTGGCAGAGACTGTCAGGCTAGGGGAGGACTTGTGGAAGCAAGGGGGAGACCTGGCCAGAGCTGATGGTGAGCAGATTTGTCCCTGGCAGAGCTCAGTGCCAGAGGCATGTGTCTGAACTGGTACATGCCCCACATATACTACAGGGATGGGTGAAAACTGCTCCTTTACTTGAGGATGCCCTGCCATGAATGTAGGGTTGCAGGACCAGCAGTGAATTCCTCAAGTCCCCCAGCAGACACAGCCTGGCATTAGTTTGTGTGCCAGGAGCCAGTGCTGGCTGCTGCTGTGGCAGCTGCATGTTTGAGTATAGTTACTGGGAATCTGTCAGGGATAATGGGTGGATGTTCCTGGGCTTGTGGGGGAAGCCAGAGTAAATGACCCATAACAGCTTTTCCTGCTCTTCAAAAATATCCATCTCCTGCACACCTGCTCAGTGGTGTAGCCACTCTGCCTCAGGATGGCTATGGATGAGAAATGTCACAAGCCAAGGTGGAGTATCAAGGTGGTCACTTGCCACTGGTTTCTACATGTCCCCCATTTCAGAGGCAGAGGTGAGAGGAGTGGCTTTGTCTGTGGTGTTTTGGTGCAAGGATAATTTTTGAGATGGAGGAGCATGATGGAGCATTGCCAACTGATAATGGGAGACTAGCTAATGCTGATTAGAGAGCAGGCACAGCACAGCATGGCTGAAAAGAAAAAATAAGACAAAGAAGCCATTCAAAAAAATAGAGGCTGGAAGTTGATGTGAAAAAGTGAGAGATGTGCAGTTACATGTAGAACAGACAGCTCCAGGAGTATCCCAGATCCCCAGAAGGTGACGGATGCTGGGTTTACTGGCTGGTTACTCCCCCAGACCAAGCTGGGTCGGTTCAGCAGGATAGCAGGAGTCTTGGACTGTCATAGGTCTTAATCCCAAAAGACAGAAAGGAAGGCACCTAATTTGCTTGGGCCATTGAATATGAAATCAAGTCAGCCCTTGGCTTCTTCCACGGGAAAGCCACAAGTCCCTCCTGTCCCACCTCACAGCCTGTCACAACGTATGTGGCCAGGGGAAGGGTTGGAGCTGAGGTCTGGTCCTGGAGTGGATTAACTGTTGTTTATGACCAGTGCTGACATGGCCCAGGAAGGAAGGTGATGTCACTTTGGTGGCAGCAAGAGAGGCTGGTGAAACTCACTGGCAGCCCACGAGAAGGGAATGTGTGAATATGTCAAGCCAAAGGAAGCAAGTGCTGTCTTTAATTGGAATATGTATAGTGAGTCCAGGCTTTCAGAAATTCTGCTTCTGACTAATGAGTGCATATAGCTAAGCTAAGAGTTAGAAGTTGGAAAGTTTTGTATTCAATTTGGTTACACATTTTTATCTCCATGACTGATCAGCTTTGGAAGAAGGCATCTCACTGTTCATTACAGTCTTTTGTCTTTCTGTGGGGACTTGTAGTTTGAAACAAGAGTCCAATCAAATAACCCAACTCCAGTACAATCAAATTGTCTTTGAAGCAGATATTTCCTCGGTCTGATGAGTTCTCACAGAGTGTGACAAAGGTTTATTTACATTAATTTTTTTAGGGAGAAAGAAGGAGAAGGAGACAGTGGTATTTATTTGAGGTCAGGATTTTGGACAAGGCAAGAGACTCCAAATAACTGGATGGAGTCTTTGACGGGTTTTGGTCAGTGACTGCAAAGAGAGTGTGGGCAGATGTTAAGCTGAAAAGAGCCAGCAAAGCCTCATTGCACTCAGTGCAATCGCGTGGCTCCACACCAGCCAACATTTGGAAAGTTTTGTCTTCTTGCTTCTTGAAGAAGGCAGGAAGGAAAACAAATACGAGTTGACTGAACTCACTAAAGAAATACCAGGATGTGGCCTATGGTGACCAAAACAATGGTGGTGCATCTGCCTCCCTGCAGTGGCAGAGGCCTCTTGGTGTGCAAAGGCAGCAGCAGATGCAAGTGTCAAAAGGCTTTAACCTTTTCAGGGTGCAGAAATGCACCTGGAGTGGGAGATGTGTCATCAGAGAAAATTGTCTGAGTTACCTTAACAATGTTCTCTCTGCTGGAATTCAGAAATGTGTCTCCATTTGCAGGGAGAAGATACCAGTTTGCAGGATCTAGGGGAAAGAGAGGTTCAGTCTATGAACTGGACACATCTTTAGAGGAGACAGTGACTTAAAATACTGCACTTTGGTTAAGTGCTACCTCCCAGAGCGCCAGAGAGGTATGAAAGGATGGTGATGGGGTGAAGGAGTGGACGGTAGGAACCCTCTGCTACTGTAATCACTTCAAAGGAGGGTTAAAGTGGTGCTTTTATTTGTTTATGCCTGTCTGTGCACGTGTGTGTGAGAGCCGAGCAGATGGGGAAATGACACCCGTGTGTGTCTGTGACACAGCACAAGTGAGAGGCAGAGGGTGGGTAAGCGAGTTGCTCTAGGTATAAAGCAGAGGGAAGGGGAAAGGTGTACAGCAAAGGGAAGACCTTTTTTTTTTTTTTTTTCCCTTTTCCCTTTGTTTCTTCTTCTTTGACACTTTCTCATTAGCAAAAGCCAGACCTGGTGGACAGTCAGTCAGCTGGTAGTGGAACTGCCTGGTGAGTTTTTTGTTCTGCACGAACACCCCAGTTCGGAGTGTTAGTGACAGCCCAGCAGAGTTTTTTGGGGACTGGGCAAAGCGTGGAGGCCTCCCTTTGCCGTGAGGGGCCCCGCTCTGCGCCTCTCTGCTCCTCGCTCTCTCCCGCCTTNGGGAGCCGGCCGGGCCATGCCAGCCGGAGCCCCCGCGGGGCACCATGGCCGCTGAGAACCGCTCGGCGCCGGGCGGCGGCGCGCCCTGGGCTGGGCTGCCCGGTGAGTCGCTGCTCGGGGCTCCGTGTGCGCGGGGCGGGGGGCGCAGGGCATCCCCCGCAGGGTCCGGCGGGGGTGTCAGCATGGCTTTAGGGTGCATGGGGACGGGGCTCCGCACCCCCGGGGGATGTGGCACGCGGTCGCCCCAGGCACGGGGGAGGTGTCTCTGCCAACTTTCCCACATTCCTGCGTCTCTCCGGGAGCGCCGGGGTGCCCCGCGGGTCGGGACCCTCGCACTGGTTCGCTGCCCCGGGATGTCTGGAGCGGTGCAGCCCTGCCAGGGCACCGGGGTGATGTCTGGCACCCCCTTTCCCTGCTCCCATCCAAACCAACACCGTTCCCGGGATCCGTCGCCCGAGGAACCTCGGGTCCCTCTTGTCACCCAGGAAACAGACTTGTCAGCACCCTGAGTAGGGAATATGAGCAGCCTGCGGCTCCGGGGGCTGGCACCCCCCAGGAGGAAACCCAGGACGGGGGTTGTTTGCTCCCCTGGTGCCTTCTCTGGGAAGGAGACATTCCTGGACAAGAAACTACCTGCACGTTTTCTTTGCTTCCCTCACTATTCCAACAGGAGCAACAGGGAGAGGATCCCCTATCTTTTGGATACTTTGTCGCCATACCGGGCAAACCCTTCTGGTCGTTGTGGCCACCTCCCAGGACATGACTAGGCAGAAGTTTGCCCCCTCTTCATAGAGCCCTTTGCCAGGTTGGGCATTGCAAGGGAGACAGATCTTGCCCACTCTCTCCCTCGGTGTGGATCTCATCTTCCCTTTAGCCCTGTCTGGCCCTGTTGCACCCTTCCTGCTGGTAATGACAGAGCTGCCCCTTGCTCTCTGTTGGCACATCATGGACAAGAGTCGGGCAGCCACACCCTTCCTTCTTTCCAAAGTAATGACATTGGCTTCAAATCAGGGAACAGTTCTTGTCGTTTTTCTTAAATAAAAGCAGCACTGGCTTCTCTCTGACCTGTTTTCAACCCCTCTGTGCTGTAGATGGATTTTTCTAGCTGGTTTTTAGAAAGCCCAAGGCTAGGGAAATACTTCCCAACCTGAGGAACGCCTGGTGTTCCCCTGTGGCCTGCTGGTAGATGGGCTCTGCTTGGGCATTTAGAGGCTCTCTGCTCTATCACAACTGCCTTGAGTGACCTCCGAAGGTGGTTTGACTTCTGCCACTTGCAGAGTGAACAGAAGGGCTGGAAGGGTTGTTACCAGTGCAGCTGGGTGGCTTGTTGATGCAGGCACTGTCTATCAAAATACTCAGGTGACAGGATCCCAGAGCCCAGGCTTTTGGTGAAACAGCACCAGAGACAATGCTCACGTTGAAGTCACAGGTGACACCAAGATGCTTTCACTGTCTCTACTGCTGGGCTCTACCTCCTGCTTCCTAACTGCTGTGATCTGAGCACCTGCTGCTGCTCTCCAGCCTGGACTAGGCCCCCATGAGACAACCAGCAAAGAGCAGGGCATCCCATGGAGATCCTAATCAGCGACCCATCCCTGGTTCACCCTTCAGCCGGGATGGCGGCCAGTGGTGGGAGCCCTGGGTGGAAGGTGGGGATGGGAGAGGTGTGCAGTGGTGGCAGCAGCCCTGGTTCCTGCAGGAGCCAAGCCAATGCGCCCTTGCTCAGAGTGGCAGCAAGTTTCCAGGGCTGCTGGATGGAGCAGTGGCCCTGGGAGTAACCTGATGAGTGGGCAGAGGAAAGCTGGCGGGAAAAGGAGAAGGGCTACCAGTAAAAGTGGTTTGTTTATTCACACGAGGGGCATACCCATCTCAGTGGGTCAGTCTGTTTTCTTTCATAGAAGAGAAATGAACTGAAATGATTAATTAATGCTGTGATCCAATTACTCTGAGTTTACAGAAGGAGCATGGTTTTTCTCTTTTAACTGTCCCCACGAGCACCCCATTGATGGCAGGTTTTTGTCATGGTTGAGGTTTTGTTGTTTCGTTCTTTAAAATTAAAATGACAAATATCTCCCCAGGAGAAAAAAAAAAATAAAAAAAAAAGACAAAAAACAGGGAATAAAAATAGTGCGACCAGGAGGACCAGCTGATGCAGGGCAGTCCCTAGCACACCTTTGTGTTGATCTCTTCTCTGCCTGCCCTGCTGAGCCCTGACCAGCAGCATTTACAGAGGTGAAGTGGTTTGGTGAGCGCCCAGCCGAGG
>VXAX01006308.1:32002-52032 GCA_013399835.1 Leptocoma aspasia | reverse complement strand
GTCCCGGGAGCGCTGTCCGGGGTGCTGCAAGAGCGCTCCCGCTCAACATCTGGCCGGCGGGGACGGGAGGCCACATCTGGGACGGGGGGAACGGCGGCGTGGGGATTGGCAGCGGCTCCTGACGTCGCCAGCCCCCTCCTCCCCGCCCCCGCCTCGGTGCGTTTTNTCCTGGACAAGAAACTACCTGCACGTTTTCTTTGCTTCCCTCACTATTCCAACAGGAGCAACAGGGAGAGGATCCCCTATCTTTTGGATACTTTGTCGCCATACCGGGCAAACCCTTCTGGTCGTTGTGGCCACCTCCCAGGACATGACTAGGCAGAAGTTTGCCCCCTCTTCATAGAGCCCTTTGCCAGGTTGGGCATTGCAAGGGAGACAGATCTTGCCCACTCTCTCCCTCGGTGTGGATCTCATCTTCCCTTTAGCCCTGTCTGGCCCTGTTGCACCCTTCCTGCTGGTAATGACAGAGCTGCCCCTTGCTCTCTGTTGGCACATCATGGACAAGAGTCGGGCAGCCACACCCTTCCTTCTTTCCAAAGTAATGACATTGGCTTCAAATCAGGGAACAGTTCTTGTCGTTTTTCTTAAATAAAAGCAGCACTGGCTTCTCTCTGACCTGTTTTCAACCCCTCTGTGCTGTAGATGGATTTTTCTAGCTGGTTTTTAGAAAGCCCAAGGCTAGGGAAATACTTCCCAACCTGAGGAACGCCTGGTGTTCCCCTGTGGCCTGCTGGTAGATGGGCTCTGCTTGGGCATTTAGAGGCTCTCTGCTCTATCACAACTGCCTTGAGTGACCTCCGAAGGTGGTTTGACTTCTGCCACTTGCAGAGTGAACAGAAGGGCTGGAAGGGTTGTTACCAGTGCAGCTGGGTGGCTTGTTGATGCAGGCACTGTCTATCAAAATACTCAGGTGACAGGATCCCAGAGCCCAGGCTTTTGGTGAAACAGCACCAGAGACAATGCTCACGTTGAAGTCACAGGTGACACCAAGATGCTTTCACTGTCTCTACTGCTGGGCTCTACCTCCTGCTTCCTAACTGCTGTGATCTGAGCACCTGCTGCTGCTCTCCAGCCTGGACTAGGCCCCCATGAGACAACCAGCAAAGAGCAGGGCATCCCATGGAGATCCTAATCAGCGACCCATCCCTGGTTCACCCTTCAGCCGGGATGGCGGCCAGTGGTGGGAGCCCTGGGTGGAAGGTGGGGATGGGAGAGGTGTGCAGTGGTGGCAGCAGCCCTGGTTCCTGCAGGAGCCAAGCCAATGCGCCCTTGCTCAGAGTGGCAGCAAGTTTCCAGGGCTGCTGGATGGAGCAGTGGCCCTGGGAGTAACCTGATGAGTGGGCAGAGGAAAGCTGGCGGGAAAAGGAGAAGGGCTACCAGTAAAAGTGGTTTGTTTATTCACACGAGGGGCATACCCATCTCAGTGGGTCAGTCTGTTTTCTTTCATAGAAGAGAAATGAACTGAAATGATTAATTAATGCTGTGATCCAATTACTCTGAGTTTACAGAAGGAGCATGGTTTTTCTCTTTTAACTGTCCCCACGAGCACCCCATTGATGGCAGGTTTTTGTCATGGTTGAGGTTTTGTTGTTTCGTTCTTTAAAATTAAAATGACAAATATCTCCCCAGGAGAAAAAAAAAAATAAAAAAAAAAGACAAAAAACAGGGAATAAAAATAGTGCGACCAGGAGGACCAGCTGATGCAGGGCAGTCCCTAGCACACCTTTGTGTTGATCTCTTCTCTGCCTGCCCTGCTGAGCCCTGACCAGCAGCATTTACAGAGGTGAAGTGGTTTGGTGAGCGCCCAGCCGAGGTGGCAGATGCAGCTCTGCAAAGGCAGCAGGGAGATCAGTCGTGAGAGGAGAGGGAAATGGAGGCTGTTTGCAGGGGGCTGCTGCTTTCTGCACAGACACAGCTCCTCTTTCCACATGGACAGACACGCAGCAACTGTTTCACGTGCGTGAGCTGACCCCTTCTCCTTGGCACGCTAAGTCAGGGCTTTGATGGGCATCTTCTGGAGAAGTGGGCATTGTCCTTGAGCCAGTTGCCCCTCAGCCTGACACCAGTCTTATTGCCCAGTGCCCTTATTGCTCTCCAGTAAGCCAAGGGAGGAGGTTTGCTTTGCATTTCAGCATCCATTCTGGTCTGGCTCTGAAACTGCATGTTTTAAAGACATGTTCCAGGGAGATATGAGAGTGCAGAACCTGACAGAGCAAGGAAATGGAAGTTTTGGACCAGGTCATTCCCATTGACTTCCTTTCCTCTCTTAATTCCCATCCCAGCATCCCCTAATGACTGCTCTTTAGCCTGCCCAAGCACCAGCAGCCAGCATGAGTGTGCCAGGTACCAGTGGTGTGGTGGGGCTCCACACCCAGGCAGTGTTGAAGCCTCTTCAAGCTGGTGATTGGAACCATGCCAAATACATCCTCCTTCTGAGGGATTTGTGCAACCAGTCAGAAAACAGACACCAGCTTTTAGGAAGACCCATATGCTCTGCTGCCCAGGGCCCTGGCAGACCAGGAGGTGAGGGCCTGAATGTGTGGCTGCTGTCCAACTCACAGCCAAGTGTGGAGTGTGCCAGCCTCAACTGTGCCCAGGAGCACAACCCACCACGACATCCTTTTAAGCCTCTAGGCATGGCACAGTCTTGCTGCATCCAGACTCTTGAACACACCGAGGTGGACCCTTGCCCTTTATTCAGACAAATTCATTTACTGAAGCTTCAAGGAGTTAGGCACTTTCTGGACAAATTCATCTGGGGCAAGTGTTCCCTGATCAGGCTGGCCCATGATTCCAGTATTCTGCTGCTGAATGAACACAGGGCAAGGTGTCTCATATATGAATCCTCCCCCTGATGCTTAGAGACAGAGTGTTAGCAGGAAACACAGAACCAGTCCCTGTTCCCCCAGCTAGAGACACCTGGGTGTCCTCACTTTGTGTGCCTGTTGGCAGCCATCCCACCTTCCCTGCGGATCGATGCACTGGTCCTCTTGGGACTTGACTCTGTGCCAGGACAACATCATTTGACCTGTCTTCAGACCCTGAGTCCCCTGGCACTGTGAGCATGGCAAATGAGGCTCTGCTGGAGATGCTCCCCAGCCTCCCCCTTGCGTGCTGGGCACAGCTGCTCACACCTTCGCCCCGGGGCTGCTCTCGGGACCCTCCAGAGATGCCTTCAGCCCTGAGGCTGCACTGCATGGAGGAGGAACTCCAACAAAGGCTCGGTTTATACCTTGTATGATTCAAGTTTGCTGGGAAAATTAACATCACCAGCCTGTCCAAGCCTGCAAATGCAATGGCTGTAGGCACAGTGCTTTGTCCCTCTGACAATCCCTGAAACTGTTGCCAGAGGTCCTGCAAATCAGAGCTGTGTGAGTGACAGTGGCTCTTCTGCATTGCTGTGACCCTGTCCCCATCACGCCTTTATGTCCTGTGCAACGTGTGCCCCATTTCCACTCGCTGCATGAGGCAGTGGCAGAGATGCCCGAGTGCCCTGTTCCCACCTCCTGCCCCAGCGTTAGGCAGGTTGAGCTGTGTAGCTGCAGAGGAACCTCTCCCACCTATTCCAGTGACTCAGAGAGAGCTGGAGAGGGACATGGGGAAGCACAGGGCTGTTTACTTGTCTTCAAGAGCCTTGAAGAGGAGTTACATCCCAGGTCAGTTGGTGAAGGAGGGGTACAGCTAGGAATTTTGTTCTTTAAAGGCAGAACTCAGTGCAAACCATGGAGCTCCTGGAGCTCAGCAGGCTCGGCCTGAGCTATCGGCGTGTTACTGAGCTATTGAGGGTGGCTGTGCTCTTCCATCCAAGACAGCCAGGCAGAGAAGCGGCCCCTCTGGTACCACAACTGCTTTTAAATCTAGCATATTGTATAGCACCTTGCAGCTTGGCAGAGGAGGCAGTGGGGGCTGACACCAGGAGCCTCAGCTGGAAGTGTCTGGAGGTGAAATGTCATCAGCAGGGTTAAGGCTCCTGGTGAAGTTGGTTTGCATTGGCCAGTTAAGGGGTTAACATCTTCAGCTTCTTTAAGCAGAATTAAATTGATCTGTCTGTGGGAAACTCAGCTGCAGTTGTGCAACACTGAGGTCTGAAAACATGAGTCTGCAAACACAATGTCCCGGGCCCCTGCATCCGCTCCAGGTCACAGAGCAGCTCTCCAGAGGCCTCCATGGCACCGTGCTTCACTGACCCCTCACTTGCAGACCCTCCCAGTGTTGATGTTAGCTCCCAAGTCCCGGGCAGCACGGCAGGCTGGCTCTGCTGAGGAGGGAGGAAGGTCCTTGAGGGATCTTTGCATGGCTGAGATGGGAAAGAGAGTACTCGGCCTCTCACTGTCTCTAGCGCCTCTGGGGTAGTTTGGATCCCTACTCTGCTGACAGTTACATCATGTGCAGTCCCAGATAAGGCCAAAAAAGTACATGCATGTGTACAGAGAGGAGTGGAGAGCAATGAGACTGTTTTGGCATCTGCCTTTGCCTGAAAACAGGCGTGAATTGCCTGGCCTTGGGCCTGCCTTTCTGCAGCACTTAGGAGCACTGTCTAGCATGGTGGTCTCTATGCTTCCCGCAGAGCTCAGATAACTCACCAAGGCCCATAAGTGATGCTCAACTCATGAAACCCTCTGCTACTATGTGTAGTCTCAAGCAATGAGGTGGCTAAAACCCCTGCCCTGTGCTGTGGGATGAGCGGCACTGCATCCCTGACTGAGCTGCATCCCCACCCTACAGCTCACGGGGACCCTGGCGGGCAAAAAGGGTGAGTGTAGAGTGCTGTGGGTCTCTGCATGGGGGCCAGCCCCTGCCTTATTCAGCACCAGCACAACAGGCTGGGGATCACCATCCCGCAGTGAGAGGTGACTCCAGGCAGAGCTGGGCTGCCTGAGCCAGAGAGCTGCAGCCCACAAAGGTTTCCAGCTCCAGCACGGCTCCCACTCTCCCCAGCAAGGAGCTGTGGGAGCCTCCAGAGAAGGCAGCAGGGAGAGGTTTGCAGGCAATGTCTCTGTGTGAGGTCTCTCCTTCTCAGAAGATTTTCTTAGGACTTTTCAGTAGAGGAGATAAGTAATGCTTCTCTGGCAGACTGAGACTATTCCCACCTCCTTCTTCTCCATCCCTCCCCTTCTATGTTGTCACCATGGATGGGGATTTCCTACCTGCTCTCCTCCCCTGGCACCCTGACCCCCACATTTTCCATTCTGCCTGTCTATGCCCCGGACTCTTGTGCTCACCTTCTGCCACAGCTCCTCTTCTTCACTCTATCCCTTTGCTCAGGCATCACCTCCAACTCCAAACCCTCTGGCAGGTCTGGTGGCCAAATGGGATCTAATATTTTCAGTTTCCTTTTTCATTAGCACCCCAAAGATTCCCATCTGCTATCTGCCCCCAGCATTAGGGCTCTCACATACACATCCATCCAGCAGGGTTCTTGGTCCTGCTTGATTTTCTGCCCTGGGCTCAGGGCATCAGCTTTTTTCTCTCATCCATTTATAGCTGGCTCATTTGTCCTCTCAAAGCCCTGCAGAGCTTCACGCTGCCCCATGGGGCAAGGGGCTCTTGTTTCCATTGTCAGGTCTTTAAAATTTCAGATGAGCACCTTACTGTTTGCTCCCTGTGGTGCCTCAGCTCTGGGATGTGTTACAGGGAAACATCTGGCCCCTGCCAGAGCAGCACTGCATCTCTGACTGCCCAAGCTGCATCCCCACCCTATGGTTCATGGGACCCTGGGGACAAAGAGGGTGAGTGCAGGGTGCTGTAGGTCTCTGCGTGGGGCCCAGTCCCTGCCTTATTCAGCATCAGCCCTGGGACAGGCCCGGGGGGCAGATCCCCCATGTGAGTGGTAGGGACCTGGCATGGGCACCTGTGGCTGTGTGGGGCCGTGGCAGCGTGAGGGGTCTTCCCTACAAGTGGCTTCCCCAGGCAAGGCCTGTCCTGGGGCAGGAGGAGCTGCTCTTCTAAGCAAACAGCTCTTAAGTGTTGCAACACTTGCCCCTCTAGCTCTCAGTCCCTCCTCCACCGTTCTCTCTCCCACAGGCATCTGATCCTGGCCACTAACCTCTCCCTGGGATGAGCCCAGCTAATCCAGGCAGTCACTTGTTGCTGCAATCCTGTCTCTCCCCTCCTTCCTCTCTGCTGGCTGGTCCCAGAGCCCTTCCCGGCAGTGGGACCTGTAGCTGCAGCAGGGTTATTTCTGCTGTGCTGCCTTGAAACAGCTGGGTTCTGTTAAAGCTTCAGCCCAGGCATATAAAAGAACATGAGCATCTCTCTGAGGCAGAGAGCATTAATGCAGTGGATGGGAGGGGAGAAGTGTGGCTCCAGCCCAGGCTCAGCTGGAAGCCCAGCGCCTTCCTAGCTCAGCGACATGGGCTGAGCTCTGCCACCAGCAGGGAGCTGCAGCCCTGGGGTGGCCGAGGCAGAGGGCACTGGAGGGAGGGCACTGTGTCCCCCTCGTCCCGCTGTGCCATGCCGCCGTGGTGAGCCTTCTCCCCCCGGGATGTTACCGTCGGAGCCAGCGCAGGCGTGGGAGCTGCTGGGGAGCTGCCGGTGCCCGGGAGCTGCAGGCTGGGCACAGCAGGGTAAGGCTGGACTTTGGCTTGCGTGGCATTTGCCATGCACACTTGCTAGGAGCATTCCACTGATAGGTTATTTATTTTGCCTAATGGTTGGGTAACAGGAGGTTAATTAATTGTCAGAGTGACCAGTGTGCTGGTAGGCTATTTATAGGAGTGACCTTTCAATTACTTTTTAAAAAACACTTTCTCACTGGCTTGCTTCTTGTCTGGTAATGCTGTGGATAAATGGCATGCGGCCCCTTACAACCTGCAAAGGGCACCTTAGGGATACAGGCAAGTGCTGGGGGGCCAGTTTGGGCAGGGGGTGCAGCTATTGCTGCTGTGGGATACTGGTGAGCCTGCTGGGGTGGGCACTACCTGCAGGAGCAGCGGCACAGCCACGGCTCCAACCTGCGAGCGCTTCCCACAGCTGGGTGCAAGCCACCTTGGATGCCGTGCCTTGGCTTTACTCTGAAGGCCAGCACGAACCACATAGTTACAGGCAGCAGGGAAGGCAGGGAGGCTCCTGGCTTGCTTGGGGGCTGGTGGGCTTACCCAGCTGCAACACTCCCTTCTGGCCCAGGACACAGCAAATTTTACAAACCTGATGCGCAAACACGTCAGGCACGGGGGGGTTCCCTGGCCCCCTTGCCTCTCCCTGAAAGCTGGCTGCTCCTGTGCCACTGAGTTTACTGCTTCTCCAGTGGCTCCAGGAAAAGCTATCAGAGGTTCTTAACTTGTGGGATGGAGGAAGCTGCTTTGCCTCAGGAGGACCAGTTAAATAGCAGAGGAAGAAAGAAGAATAAATTATTCAATGGAAAAATCAAATGCCCAGAACCACCCCACATGTTACTGACAAGAAACAATTCCTGTTCCACAATGGCTCAGATCTCCTCTGGAGCAGGATAAGGACTTCAGGGATCCATTGACCAGAGAGGTGAAAGCACAGCCACCAGCTGGAGCTTGGAGGGCAGGGGGAGCCCTGCCACTTTAACACAACAGATCCTGCTGGCCCCTCACCTCCTTTCTATTTTTCTGGTTGTTTATTGCCTTCATCATTCCAATGCAGAGGCACGGAAGCAGACCGACACCAACCCTCCCTTTGCCAGATACAGGGCCTGCCCTGTCTTCTCTCATAACTTGTATTTTCTAAGGTGCCTGTTCCCAGTATCTAGGAATTCTGTTTTCACACTCTGAGGAGTGTGAATCTGTCAACCAGAACAACCCTTCACTAGTTGCAAAGTGGTGCCATGATTAAGGAACTAATTAACAGCTATTAGATAATGCAATTAGCGCCACAAACTGCCACCCTGCCCTAAGTATATCTTCCCTTTGTGAGCGTGAGCCATAAATGTCTAGCATCTTCTGTTCCCTCTTTTTTCTCTCTCCTCTCCTCCTTGTGGTGGTGGCTGCACAAACTGCCCAGCCCCACATCACATCAGCAGTTTGACCTGACAGGATTAATCCCATTAAGACTTTTACCCTCTCTGCACTTTTAGGAAAGCCAAGACAAACACGGGGCTGGCAGTAGGGCTGGTCTGGCTCTTTCCAAATGTGACACCAAAGGTGATGTGCCCAGGCCCAGCCTTTGGCACCCAGACAGAGCAGGGGGTGCTGTGTGCCTTCTCCTGGAATGTGCCTATGGTGGAGAGGGCCATCTTCTCTTCCTCCTGGGGACAGAGAGCACCCAGAGCCCCACAGGATCCATTCAGCCAGGAGCTGACAGCCACAGCCCCTCCATCCTGTCCCTGGGTTCGAGGTGGCTTTCAGTCGTGCTGTTGCTCCAAACCCATGCAGGGCTAAAACCCATTTCCTCTGGGAGCAGCTCATGCTCATAGGTGTCCACTAAAGCATGGCTTTCTCTGATTCCTCTCCTTCCCCTGTAAATATCTTCCTGCCCAGACTGGTGTGTGAGCGTGGGGCTTGCTTTATGATGGGGTTCCTTGCAGAGCTCTGCCCATTCCCAGGGGCTTTGCTTCAACTGTGTGTGGACCAGACATGGCTTTGCCCCCCACTTGCACCTGCTCCCTGAGTATCCCCAGCCCTGAGGATGGTACTGGGATGGGGGCAGTGCCAAAACAGGACAGGAGATGGCTGGTGATGACATGTGGGACTCTGGAGCAGGGGGAGGCTGGGCAGTACAGAGAGAAGAGGTAGGGAGCACTGGGGCAGGAGGGCTCCTTGCTCTAGGAGCTCATCCCACAGCTTGAGGTGCCACCATCACGTAGGTGTGTGTAAATACCAACCTCTGCCATTGCCTTTGCTGTGCCGATGGGGAGGGCAGCCAGCTCCTTCCACATGAGGAGCAGCAGGGGTGGGAGGGAGCTAAACTCTCCATCCCACTGAGCTGAGTGCTCAGCAGGTGCTCAGTCACGAACTGCAGCCTATGGAACACCAGCCTCCAGCCACTGCAGATTCTTGGGCACAGCATGGTCACCAGCAGTCCATGGCAGGGCTTTCTCCTCTCCTACCTGCAAGAGGTTGTAAGGCAGTTTGTAGGAGCTGACAGGCTGGGAAGGCTTGCTGGTAAGGCACGTGAGGTGCAGCAAGGAAATAGCAGGAGTTTTCTGCTGTGGTCTTGGGTGTCACCCTGTGACAGGGCACTGGCTTTGCTCTTGCTCTGGAGCTGAATCCTCACACAAGAGCAGTCACACCCATGATTGCAGGCAGCAGTGCAGACCCTGCTGTGCCCACTGCTTGCAGTAGTTGGACCCCACCCAAATTACAATTTTCTCTGCTTGGATCTGTGGCTATGTGGGAAAGGAGAGGTATTTCCCTTGATGACACGACTGGTGACCACTGCAGCAGCCACATAAATTCTTGGACTAGAGGATACTATCAGTGAAGAGCTGGAGTCTCACAACAGCTTCAGTGGAGAGGAGAAAACCAGCTGTAAATCACTGCCAAAAGTCTGAGGGAGTTTGCTGTAGCTGGCTGGTGCAAGCAGGTGTGGGAGAGCACTCACTGAGCACTGCAGACAAAGAATGGTTGTGTGCAGGCTGAAAAGCCAATTAGTGTCACAGGTAGGGGTCTCAGCCCCAGAAGCCCTTCTGAAGTGCTCTCTCAGCTTTGTCAAGGCTATATCTCCTCCCTGCCTGTGGTGTCATCATGAAAGTAGGGTGCAAAAGGGAATGGAGACAGAGAGGGTGATGTAGGGTGGGGGCTGTGAGGGGAGAGAGAGAAGAAATGCACTCCTGGAGGTGCAGGGAGCAAGGATTGGGCACTGGGGTACATAGGGAAGGCATTTAGTGGAGAGACACCAAGTTCTGGAGAGGTCCCTTGGTGTCTTGGTGTCACAGCATGGGGAACAGTGATGCGGCTCGCATGAGGGTGGAGATGGTGTCACACTGCTGAGTTTGTTGCAGCTCCACAGCTCTCCTGTGTGCTCTCCCCGTCTTTGGACACATGATGGACACATGATGGGGATGCAGACAGAGGTGTGACTGCCTGAGGGCTGTGCCCCCACCCGGGCCCTTCACACACAGCCTGGATGCTCTCCATCTCAAAGGCAGAGATCTATCCCTAGCCCATTCAGGTATGATGCATGGCTTGGTCAGCTGCACAGACCTACCAAATTTGTATCATCCTTGGCCTTCTCCCAGCTCCAGGCTGAGCTGCCTCCTCTGCTCAGGAAGGCAAAGGCAATGCTGAGCAGTCCCAGTGAGCTCAGAGAGGGTGTCTGGGGCAGAAGAGCGAGACAGGGGAATGGAGAGCAGAAGATGGGAAAAGAAGGGATGCCCAGTGGGCTGGCGTATGGCAGAGAATAGCCAGGGGATCTGAGGCAAGGGTGAGCAGTGTACACAGCTCCCAGCTCACATGTGTTGCTCTGTCTGTGTTGTATGTTACCTTCACACCTTTAAGCATTTTCAGTCCTCCTCCTTCTCTCACACAGGGGATTGGTTTATTTTTGCTATTAGGTGAAGGCTTATTTTCACAGTGCTCAGTGTTTAAGCCCTCCACCCTGAGGCGGCAGTTGCCTCTGCCTCCTCACACCAGTTTGCAGCATGACCTCTGGGTGGCATCCAAAGGCTCGCCTGTGGGGCTGCGCAGCCTTTTCTCCCGGTCTTGGGACACGTACAGAACAGCTGGGAGTTGAGATGGACTTTTCTTACTTTGGGTGACTGAGAGCACAAGAATCTGTCAAGGCTGATAATTAATTAGACACGCTTAGAAGAGGACGCCACTTCAGGAACAAAAGTGAGAAAACTGAAACCCACATTTTAGCAGAGACGATGGAAAGGTTTCTTTTCAAGACTTTCAAATTCTTCTTGGAAGAGCTGGGGTATATGTCTGCATGATTGCTAGCTTGTCTGATCAGTTTGATTAGCTGTTACAAGAATGACAGTTAAATCTCCCCATCTCACCAAAGTGAAGAAATTAAAACTCATTTCAATTGTACTGAAACCAACCCCCAAACTGCCATGATTATATATTTCTAAGCCATTTTATACACTTATCACCTCTTCTCACATCCCTGGCAGGGTGCCCAGGAAGGATGGCAGCAGAAACCTCTTTCCCTCTCCCTGATGCATCCCTTGTACTTGGAGCTGAGTGCAAAGCTCCAAGCCTGGGCAGTGCTACCAGGCTTCCTCGCCCCATCCATATCTGACATGTAGCATCTACCAAAAGACATTGCTTTCTTTTAAAAGCCTTTTGTCTTCACAGACACTCTTAAAGGATAATGGTAGAGAGGTATTTCTTTGTCCCTCACCCACTTCTTTCCCTTGCACCTGTAAGAGGAGCTACACCACTATCGCAGCTGTAGCCTTGCTAATGCAGAAGCTGTTTAAATGGCTACATCAGACCCTGGTTTTAGCATCTCGGCAGCCACATTTCCATTTAATTACACCTGTATCTCTTTAGAAAGTGCTTATATTAAAAACTTGGCTATTTGCTGATGGCAGACATCTACCCTCACCACAAATGAAAGACAAGGGCATTTCTTTTCAAATACTTAAAATAGACAAACTGATCTCAAAGCCTGCCAGATCCTGTTTGGAAGAGGTGCGTGTTAATGACATGTTTATACATTCAGCAAAATCAGCTTCAGGAGTCCTGGGCATTTGGAGCCATCCCCCAAGCCGGAGACACACTGTGCTGAGTGTTCCTGCTGTGGGGACACTCGCTGGCTCCTGCTGGCAGCAACGCCCATGGGGCTGAACCCCTGCCCCAGGCACCAGGAGGAGCTGCTGGAGGGGCTGCCCTTGATGGTCTGGCAGGGTTGAGATGCCCTCAGAAGCCAGGGTGAGGCTGGTGAAGGTCCAGCGTGTTTTAGGGGCCTGGATGGTGTGGGAGAGGCAGGTTCAATTGGAAGTTCTTCTGTCCAGCCCAACTCCCTCAGTGCCTTTGCTTTTCCTTTGCTTTCCAGGAAATTCCCTTTCATCTCAATACAGCACTTCTCATCTATTGATTTTTTTTAAGGTCCATTCTACTCTTACCTTGGGTGATTAACCACAAGCATCTTGGTCTGGATAAAGGCAGTAATTCTCTCTGTAATTCTCATCACTTTTCATAAATAATTCCATGTATCATGCTGAGGTGTCTGATCCCACACCGTACATCTCCTGGCCTGGGTGGCTGCAGCTGCACTGTGATGTGGGACTGGGGGAAGGGGTCATCACTTCCCAGCATGACTGACTGATGGCACTTGTGCAGCTCCCTCCCTTTCCTGAGCCTGCTGCGCTGTGCACTGTGCCACACTAAATGACCCATCTTCAGCCTTTCTTGGCTTTTCAGCATCTGTATCTCAGCAGTGTCACCCTTTGGTCAGAGCCACCTCTGTTGGACAGGCTGGTGCCCTCAGTAAGACGTTGTAGGACTCACACAAGCTGTGGTGTAACTTGCTGTTTTCCTTCTGCCAGATTTCATCTTCCAGAAGGAGCTATTTGCTGCGAGAGACACAGGTGAGCCGAGCGGACCACGGCACAGGCTCTGTGGGTTAGGCCCCTCTCGGGGAGTGCTTTGGGGAGGTCAGTGGGACATGCCTGGGGCATACCATAAACCTGCTCTTGTCCCTGGGGCAGGGCACTGGCTCCATGCTGTGCTGTTCTGGCAGTGAGTGCTGTGAGTGCATCCCCCTGGGCTCTGCAGTCCTCTTTCCCCCAGCCCTTTGGCCTCCCTGTGTGCCTCTCTGGGACACACGAGGTTGTGCTCCTGCTGGGATATGGAAAGAAGGGACCATCACACCCTGGACATGGGACTGTCCTAGCTCCATTCCTGTTTCTCTCCCTACAACTCATTTGTCTCCTCTACTGCTAAATAGGGACACAAAAAATGGACTTTTGGAGTGGCGGAGAGAAGTCCAGGAATGCCAGGAGATTTTTGAGCACTAGCCAACAGCAGTGCCGGCCTGGGAAACTGAGGAAATGCTGCCAGGACAGGCTGGCAGGTTTGATATTCTCCCTTTCTGTCCTTGCTCTCCTTGCAGATCCCATGCACAACCTCTCTGCTCAGCCCTGGCAGGCAAAGATGGCCAACCTGACCTATGACAATTTCACCCTGGGCAACCGCTCCGAGGTGGCCGTGCAGCCTCCCACCAACTACAAGACAGTGGAGCTGGTTTTCATCGCCACTGTCACCGGCTCACTCAGCCTTGTCACCGTGGTGGGGAACATCCTGGTGATGCTCTCCATCAAGGTGAACCGCCAGCTCCAGACTGTCAACAACTATTTCCTCTTCAGCCTGGCCTGCGCAGACCTCATCATCGGGGTCTTCTCCATGAACCTCTACACGGTCTACATCATCAAAGGCTACTGGCCACTGGGGGCCGTGGTGTGTGACCTGTGGCTGGCTCTGGACTATGTGGTGAGCAATGCCTCTGTCATGAACCTGCTCATCATCAGCTTTGACCGGTACTTCTGTGTCACCAAGCCCCTGACGTACCCGGCCAGGAGGACCACCAAGATGGCAGGGCTAATGATCGCGGCCGCATGGATATTGTCCTTCATTCTCTGGGCCCCTGCCATCTTGTTCTGGCAGTTCATTGTGGGCAAGAGGACAGTCCCCGAGAGGGAATGCTACATCCAGTTCCTCTCCAACCCAGCGGTGACATTTGGCACAGCCATTGCTGCTTTTTACCTGCCCGTGGTCATCATGACGGTGCTGTACATCCACATCTCCCTGGCCAGCAGAAGCAGGGTAAGGAGGCACAAGCCTGAGAGCAGGAAAGAGAGGAAAGCCAAGTCCCTCAGATTCCTCAAGGGCCCCACGATCAAACAGAACAACAATAACTCTCCCAAGAGGGCTGTGGAGGTGAAGGAGGAGGTGAGGAATGGGAAAGTGGATGACCAGCCATCTGCACAGACAGAGGCCACTGGCCATCAGGAGGAGAAGGAGACATCCAATGAGTCCAGCACTGTCAGCATGACCCAGACCACAAAAGACAAGCCCACAGCAGAAATCTTGCCAGCAGCACAAGGACAGAGTCCAGCCAACCCCCGGGTGAACCCAACTTCGAAATGGTCCAAGATTAAGATTGTCACCAAGCAGAGTGGGACTGAATGTGTCACTGCCATTGAGATCGTCCCAGCTAAGTCAGGTGCCTCTAACCACAACTCCCTGGCCAACAGCCGCCCAGTCAATGTTGCCAGGAAGTTTGCCAGCATCGCCAGGAGCCAAGTACGGAAGAAGCGCCAGATGGCTGCCCGAGAGAAGAAAGTCACCCGAACCATATTTGCCATCCTGCTGGCCTTCATACTCACATGGACACCCTACAACGTGATGGTCCTCATTAACACCTTCTGTGAGACCTGTGTGCCCGAAACAGTGTGGTCCATCGGCTACTGGCTCTGCTATGTCAACAGCACCATCAACCCAGCCTGCTACGCCCTCTGCAATGCCACTTTCAAGAAAACCTTCAAGCACCTTCTCATGTGCCAGTACAGGAACATTGGCACAGCCAGATAAACTGGTACTCAGGGACCACTTCAGTAACCTTATGGAAACCCTTCCCTTTGCCTCCTTTGCCAGCAGGGGTTCTTCTGCTCCCCACTCACAACAGTGCAGACTGTGCAGTGATTGCAGATGATGCCCTTCATCCAATGCTGACAAAAATCCAAGGCATTTCTGAGCTGCGGGTCCTTCCAGTCACCCTGGGCCTGGGGACTAGCTCGGGGAGCCACCAGGAAAGCCAGAGGCAAGAGGAGATGTGGTCACCAGGAGCCTTTCCCAGCTCCATGCTCTTGAGATTGGCCAAATGGCAGCAGTGTTTCTCCTAAGACTGGATGTACCTTTTTCCCCAGCTGACTATCTCCAAGGCATCAGAGCTTGTCTGCATGCAGATGGGCTAATGCTGGATGCTTTCCATCGGCTTCTAAAGTGTTTATTACCCAATAAATGAAAAGAAACCACGGTCAAACATTTGCTAGACACCTTGGACCAGGCTGGTTCAGGCAGGGAGAGCAGGACTGGGGAGTCCTGCTGGCCCAGCCAGGCCCCCTGTGAAGGCAGTCAAGATTGGACCCTAACAGATGTGGCAAGATGCTTCCTTTCCCTTGAAAGTGCCATCGGACATCCTCACCCAGGGTCGTGGGGCAGAATTTTTCCCTGGGTTCTGGCTCTGCTCTCCCCTTCACATCCTTTCTGCCCTCAGACAGCAATTTGCTGGACAGACAGACAGATAAACCAAGCATTTCACTCCTGGGTGAGGAGTGTGAAACCCAGTTGCCTGCGACAACAATGGAAACTAAAACTGCAAAGAAAAGCAGTGGTGTGGTGCAGGACTTCGCTCCACAGCCCTGGGGGAATAGGGTTCCTGAGAAGTGGGCAGCAGTGAGTGTGAAAATAACTGTCCTTGGGAGGGACAGGGGGGACCTGGGGGTCTCAGAAGAGGGTGGGAAGAGGTCTGCAATGTGGCCAAGGTGCCCCGTGTCTCATCTGGGCCATGAGCAGGTCCCCGCTCTCCCCACAGTGGGTGTGGGAGGCCTGATGCATGGCTCTGGAGGCAGGAGAGGATGATGGTGGCCTCCAGCCCCACTCCTGCCCTGAGTGCAGGGGGCTCCTCCAGGGAGGCCAAAGGAGCCGGCTGCTGAGCTTTGTAAATGGATGTAATGCTGTCATGGGTGTTTTGGCAGAGCCCTCAGCATGCGGGCTCCAGCCAGCGTCTCCAGCCTCCTCCCAGCCCACCCTGTGTGCAACCCAGAGCGCGCTGGGGCTGCTGCCCAGCTTCTCCCAAAGCCTTGGTGGACACAGCCAAGTGCAGGCAAGGGATGGGATGGGACTGCTCTAGCACTGGCAAACTCTGTGTCCATATGCCCTTCTTGTCCTCATGCCAGGGCGCAACCTGCAGAAAGGCTGCCCCAACCCAGATGGGAACCCCTCCACCGCTGCCTTTAGGGGTACCCAAAATGCCTGGTGGGTTTCTGGGTATTTTTAAATGGTTACAACTGCAGCCCAATACACCCCAAGACAAATAAAAACCTTGGAACAGGAAACTATGTCCATGGTATGAGGAATGAATGAGTCATCACCCAGGTGGCTCCTTCCCTGCTTCCCAGTGTCACCCACTGGTGACATGTCCGGCAGCCCATCTCTTCTGCCAAGATTAAGGTGGGGCAGCCTGAAGCATTGTTGCAAAGAGGCTGTGAGGTCTGGTGCTTCGTCCAGGATCATGTGCATGTGGCACCCAGGCCACCACTGGCAGCTGCATGGAAACTTCACTGCTGGTGCCAGTGGGGTCAGCAAAACTGGGGTTCACTGGGGTTTCCAGCACAGCAGCACTGTGTGGGGACAACATAGGGGTTCTGATACTTTTTTAAAAAAGTTTTTTATTGGAAAAGAAAAAAAATTCCAAAAGGAGAGCTCCCACCCAGCACTGGTGTTGGCATGGCAAAGGCAGAGGGGCTGCAGCCCCAGCAAGGACACACATGGTTAGAAGTGACAGAGAGGAGATGCTGCAGCTGCTTCTCAGGGTGATGGCTGTGTTTTCCTCAACTGCTGCATATAAGTCATGCCCCAGCCAAAGGGATGCTGGAATAAACCCCCTGAGGTGAGAGCAGTCCTTGAGTGAGAAGCTTCAGTGATGGGGTTATTCGGGCATTCAACACCCAGCCCTTCCCTCTGGCACTGGTACCTGGTAGAGGAGCAAGGAGGCTCCTGGGCTTACAAAAGGATATGCTAAAGGCAACTCATTTCTGCTGGAGGGTGGAAAAATGTGTGTTCCATCCCAGCTCTCTGAGCATCCCAGTGAACCCCAACACTAATGATTAAAACAAGGCATCTCAGTGAAAGAGGAGGTCATGGAAAGGAGTAAGGAGAGGAGGAAGACTGTAGTGTGGGCCAGCTGCAGCTGGACATCCAGTCCTGTAGGCACCATGTTGAGGGGCCGATGAGGACGCTGGTTTCCTGCTCTAGTCCTTCCCCTTGCCCTTCTTTGCTGCATTCAAGAAGCACAGGAGACAAGAGTTAGTGCATCTGCTGGCAGCTCACAGTCCCCCAGACACTGCTGTGGTAGAAACACAGCCAGCATGGCTGGCTGAGCACGGTGCAGTGGCTGCATCCCTGCAGGCAGCCTCCCGCCATGCCAAACCACATTTTGCACCAGTCCTAGTGAGGAGAGCAGGGAATCCCCACCCCAACAAAGATGGTTTGTGGAGGGACCAGGGTTTTTTCTAGTATCACCTGCATCCCACCCAGCCAGCAGCTGGATTTCGTAGTGCAAAGAAAGAGCATCCTACGAAATCCTCCACACCACCAGCAAAGCCAACCCCAACAGGCCAAGGTACCTCTGAAAAACCCCTGGCCAGGGTTGCAACAGGACCCTTCTGGGGACATGAGTGGTGGGAACTGACCTTTGGACTTCGACTTGATCTTGGAGGAGCAGGGCTTGGTCACATAGACAGTCTCCTCACATTGGGCATTGTACAGGGCTTTCTTCAGGATGCCGGAGCGAGTCTTCAGGCCTGTCTGAGCACTACAGCCTCCCCAGCTCTCAAACTTGTACTTGCAGTCGGCTGGATGAGAGGGGAGAGGCATCAGAACAACCCAGGACCTGGCGGGACATTAGCCCCGGTCACCCAGCACAGGGTGGTCCCCAACCACCCCACCTCCATGTACCCACCTCCAAATTTCTTCTTCCAGTTGCAGGGGATCTTGCACTTGAGCTTCTTACTCTCATCTTTGCAAGTTCCCTCGCGGTAGCCCAGGCCACAGTCCTTACTGTTGGGAACACAGGGCCCCCAGCGCCAGTCCTCACACTTGGAGCCATCCTTCTTTGCCTTTTCTGTGTGGAAAAGTGGAGTGGGTGCTCTCTGCAGGGACAGGGGAGCATGCCCCACTCTGCCCCCCCCGCCCTTCCAGTGGCCCCCTGCCCCAGGCTGCCCCTCCCCTTTCTTGTTCTTGCCAGCCTCAGCGGTGGCGGCCACCAGGATCAGCGCCAGGAGGAGGAAGAGACTCCGAACCTGCATCCTGTCTGTGGAGGAAGGAGAGAGTTAGGTGGGCTGGGGTGCAATGTGGTGTCAAGGAGGGGCATGGTGGGCTGTGGGCAGCCTGTGTGGGAGCAAGACAGCAGCTCTTCCCATTGCACACACTCACCTACGTGTGTGTACACCCCTGTGCCCTGCTTGTTGCCACCCAGTAGAATATGTTCACTAATTGCAACAGGAAGGTTAATTGTGTACCTAAACAACTGCCTCCCATCAGGGAACTGCAGGGCTGAGAGATTGTTCCCATCCACGCAGCCCCCCACCCCCTCTTTGCCCTGCATGTGGTCAAAATGCTCTCCATGGGGAACTCCACAGCCCACACAGCATCTGGAGAAGGTCCTACAGTTGGGCACCAGTTGCCAGCCCTTATCCCCGTATTTCTCTGTGGATCCTTTATCCATGACCCAGCAGGCTCCTGTCCCATAGCAAAGAGCCTTGGGGCCAGGGAACACAGCTCCCACAGTACCTTACTACAGTTCCAAGAGGATGCCAGGGAGAAGGAAAAAAGTCCAGAAAAACAAACCTGCTTCCATGAGAGGTCTGAAAGTTATATCAGTGGATTAAATTAAATTTATTATAAATTAAAACCAAAAACACCACTATGTGGGAGCTCATTGGAGGGATGGAGCGGGAGTGCTGAACCTGCTGCCCATGCCACCCGTGCATGTGTGTGCAGGTGTGCACACACCTGGGAGCAGCTTGGGGACAAGGGTGCACACACACAAGGGTTTGCCTCTGGGAATCATGCCCTGTCCCCCTGCCCCAGTGGCCTTGGATCATGTGACAGCTCCCCTTTGGCTGCCACCACGAGACTCTGTGGGATGTTGCTGCCAACACTGGGGTCTGAGATCCTGCTCTCAGTGGGAACAGTAGTGCAGGTATGCAGAGCCAGCATTTCAAATCTGTAGACCCCTTCCCTGCTTCCCCAAAGCCTTTTAAAGTTATATCCATATTTGTGTGGTGCCATAAAATGGCAGCAGCCATCCAGAAAATACATGGCACCTGCCCTGGCTCTGTGATGGTCTTCACAGAATTGGGCTGTAGAGGACAGGATGAACCACAGGCCCCAGGGGACATGAACGAAGGGTAGAGCCCGGGGTCAGCGTTTGCTCCCTCCCCTGGGCTCTCCAGGCAGCATGCCAGAGAGAGCAGCATCCCACATTATTCAGGCTCCAGTGCACTCACCTTTCATGCATCCGCAGCCAAGCTGCCAGCTTCGCTCTGCATTGAACTGTCACAGGCAATTACACAGATCGGCGGCCTGAGGGCACAGCCGTGGGGGTGAGATCCGCCTTCCCCCTCACCCAGCCCGCCTGGGAGCTGTCCTGCCGAGCACAGCACGGCTGAGCTCTGCTCCCACCCATCTGCCTTCAAAGGGGACAAGGGCTCAGCCCAGATGGGCTGGTTACAGATGACAAGGCTGGAACTGAGCTGACTTACAGACATGGCCGTCACACCTTCTGCAGCAGCTCTTATGGGGTAGCACCTCTGACATCCACATTATTCACAGCATCTCCCTGGTTTCAGGTGTTCTGTAAACTCCCATCCTTTGCTGCAGAGCATTTCCCTGTGCTCCTTGCACCTACCTCCCAGCCCAGCACCTTCTGCTCAGGCCCTTCTGACATGGTCTTCAAGCCCCAGCTCCCGTGCTTACCCCTGCCTCACCTCCAGGCACAGACTCCCTCTGTCTGCCATGGGCACAGTGGGGCCCTGCCCACATATACACAGGGATGCTAGAAGGATAGCCTCTGAGGGGATAACCAGCTACAGCCCCAGTGAACCCTGAATTTGCTCCCAGGCTCAGCCCAGCACATTGCATTCCCCAGGCAAAGGTCTGCAGGGACCTTCAGTCATGGCTCATCCTAAAGCATTCATACGGAAAAGGGAGTGCAGTTTCCCAACTGGTTTTCCAAACAGCCAGGCACACGAGTTGGTCCCGGCTGGGCTGACAGCACCTTCAGGCACGCTCGCACAGCCCTACTCCTCCTGCGTCCCTGTGGGGTCCTGGCTTCTCTCCTCCTCAGATGCTGGCTGGCTCTCACATAACATCAGTCCCTGTTCTCCCTCC
>VXAX01006308.1:0-31850 GCA_013399835.1 Leptocoma aspasia | reverse complement strand
AATCACCTGGTGAAGCTGAAGTTCTAAAAAGAAAAATCACCTGGTGAAGCTGAAGTTCTAAAAAGAAAAATCACCTGGTGAAGCTGAAGCAGAGCTCAAATACCCACTGTTGCAATGGGAAAGCTTGGACCTCTCTCCGGACACCATTCCGGGGCAGGTAGTGCCACCGATTTCTCCTAATGCGGGCCGCACATCCTCCGCAGCTCCTGATCCCTCAATAGTGTCCCCATGCGCTCCCGCGAACGGAGCGGCGGCTGGGCTGGCACCCCCCTTAGAGCCCCTTTTCCAGCAGCGGGACCTCTCGGCTCGGCTTTGCTCCGCTGAAATTGCAGCTGGCTCTGGCAGCGGTGGGCGCAGGACTGCTGTCCTCCCTCTGCGAGCTCAGCGCTTCCCAGCCTCCGGGCAGGCAGCCCGGCACTCGAAGAGCCAGCCCAGCGCTCGGGAAGCCCTGGAGCGACAAGCGACAGTAGGAAGTTCCCTGCTGCCAGGAAAGGGGACACCGAGCATGTGCCCGTGAGCCGAGGCGTTAGCACGGCCAGGAGGCTTTCGTAGAGGTGCTGAGGGAAGCAGGCGGGCTGTGGGGCTTTCCAGCAGGCGGCCTCACCTTCCCCTCGCAGGGAGGAGAAGGTGCTCCAAGGGAAAAGGGTTCTCCCCCTGCACTGGGGGCAGAGAAGGGAGCAGGCAGCGCCCTTCCACCTCTGCCCTCTGCTCCCTCCTCAGGGTAGATGCTGTGCCGTGAGCCCCGTAGAGCCTCTTTCCCTCGCCCTCTGGAGGGAGGGATGGTGGTCGAGCCCCGCTCCGGGGCAGCTCCCCGGGCTCCGATCGGAGGATCTCCACCAGCTGAGTTCTCCCCAAACCGGTGTGCTTCCCCAGAGTAAAGGGGGGTAGGATACCGGCCTCAACCCGTCTGCTCTCCAGGAGCCCTGACTCCCTACAAAACTCCATCCTTCTGTATCTCCAGGCTCTTCCCTGGCTCCTCTCATGCGATCCCGCACCGAGGGGTCACCGCCCCCAGTCCTCTGGCCCCAGTCGCCCTTTTCTGCGGGTCCTCCCCAGCCAGAGCTTATCCCCCACCCCGGCAAAGCCCGCTCCCGCTCCGGGGAGCCCTCAGCCTGGATGACTGCCGCCTCCCCGGGGAGGTGATGGGAGGCTCCCATCTCGGTGGGGGCCCGACCCCGAGAGCTGTGCTGTGGGCGGGGGGGCCGCACTCACCTGCGGAGCGGAGCGGAGCTGCTGCCTTTGTGTGGCGGCCGCGTGCGGAGCCCCGCGCGGCGCACAGCGGCCCCTGACGTCGGGCTCGGCTGGCAGCAAAAAGGTGGGTTTTTAGCCCAAAACTTTTCGCAAGCTCCTCCTCTGCCCCCCGGCAGACACAAAGGCAGGGCGGTGGAGGGGCGGCCCGGGGGCAGGTTGGCCCCTCTGCCGGTGGGGCGGGGGCAGCGCGGGCCGGCGGCGGCCTCCTCGGCCGGGGGTGAGCTGGGCCCGCGGGGCACGGCGCCTGTCCCTTGTCCCCTCTCATCTTCCTGCTGTGCTCTCCAACCCGTACTCGCGGTGCGGTACCAGGGAAGCTGTGCGGGTTCAGCCGACAATGCCGCCCAACATCAGCGAGTGGCCAAAGGGTGCGCAGCTGAACAGCCGGGCAGCGTCTCCCCTGGAGATGCTCTGAGTTCCGCTGGAAGCTGGCCCCGGGGGCACCCCCGGGCCGCGGTGGAATAAAGGGAAGCACCCTGTGTCTCCACCAGCTCCTTGGATGCCTCCTTCTCCATCAAGGCCACTGCCACCAATGGACCGACCTTTCATGAGCTCTGCCCTTTTTGGCCTTCTCTGTTTGCTCTGCCCCTCGTGGGAAGTTGCCAGGAAAGGGGTACTTGCTCAGCACCCAGAGCAGCACATCGCTTACGTGCTGTCCCAATCGTCTCCCCAGTTCCATCCCTTGTGATTTGCCTGCCTGTCCCCAGCTCAGCCATGCTGCAGCCCTTCTCCTTGGACCAAGCAGTGGTATCTGACCGCTAGTGGGGGATGAAAAGGACCTTGCAGATGTGACTCCTCCTTTCCCCCATCCCACCACCTTTTCTTGGGAGGTGAGCAAGGCAGCAGCCAAGCCAATTCCCTTTTGGAGTCAGCAGCCAGAAAAGAGAGTGTCATGCAAGAAAAATGGGGCTGTGGTGGGGAAATGGAGCCATTTCTCCACCTCTTACCCTGGAAGAAGTCTGCTGAGAGCAGGGTTGCCGCAGGTGGGGTTGCAAGTCGGGGGTGGGGCTGATTTTTATGAGTGCTTCGAAACCAGGAATCACTTTCCAAGAGATTGCCATATTTAATTGCCACTCTGCCAGCAGTTTCCTCAACATGAGGAGAGCTGGTTAATGCAGGAACAGGTCATCTCCCCTTCCTGCTGCACACACAGCAACAGGTACTGCTCTGTGTGGTGACAGATCTGGAGATGCCAGACTATATATTTGAGCCCAGGATGCAGAAATGGATCCTGATAGCTGGGCAGGTAGCAAAGCCAGTAACCTCCCCCCATTGCTGAGCCTTTAAACTCAAGCTGAAGAAAGCTGCTGAGACAAGTTTCAATGTAAAAAAAGGAGAAGGACCTAGGTGTACATCAGGTTTGCATGTCTGAATCATGAGACTGTGATGAGCAAACCAGGGCCTATAGAACTGTTAAAGAACTAGGTGTGGAGTGAGCACTGCTGCTTCTCTTCAGCTGTTTCTGGTCAGGAGATGAAGATCTTGCTGGAGTCCCCAGGGCACAGCAGCATAAGGTAGGGTGAAGCCCAGTACAAATTTTCACTCCTTCCAGGGGACCAGGAGACAAGTGTGAGAGAGCAGAGATGCATTGGTGCACATCATTCTCAGCAGTGGCTGTGCTTGGTCCCTTTGGATTCTTTCTGAGATACATGGGGGAAATGGCTCCTTCCCCAGCTCAAAGAAGCAGCAGAAGGCCGTGACTGCAGAAAGAGGCCTCATACAGAGGAAAGGAGAAAAAAAGAGGGAGTGTAACCAACCCAGGTGCATTTCCCTGCAATTGGTTAACTTGAACTTTTTGCCTCTAAAAATGTCACAAGCTAATTCATGGCATGTCAGCTCTGCATTTTCCATCTCTGGTCAAAGCCTGGTCCTTGAGGAACTGGTAGTGGATGTTGCTGCAGTGTCAGTGCAGGGACACAGCTACGCATGGGAGAGGAATGACCTTTTCCTTGTTGAGGTGTGTGCCAGGTAATCATTAGCAGGGCCAACTGCTGTCACCCCAGCTCTGCTTAGCTGGGGCTGGGCTTGCATTGCTTTCTCCAGCCTGCACGTATGCACCTGGTGCCTCCACTCCCAGGTGTGCTTCCATCCCACAGGAGGGCAGACAGACCTCAGAACCTCCAGCACCTGACTGAAAAGGAGAAAGAGAGGATGCTGATGCCCTTTGGAGAGAAGGGCAGGACTCTGCCCCAAAGGAACACTGCCCCTCTTCCAACACACTTCATCAGAGTGATCACATAGTGGGACTGCTTTTCTTCCCCACGGTATATTTGACACTGGGGCAGCCGGAGACTCCAATTGCCATGGTTACTGACAGCCTTCCTGCTGAGATGTGGGCCAAGTGCCAGCATGCCGGGGTCTGGGCACTGAAGCAGAGCAGGCTCCCTCCTCCCAGCTGCACATACACCTGGTCCCTGGGGAGGCCAGGACAATTCGGTGTGCCTTACACCTGCTACAGATCCTCACTGTTAGCTCTGGGCAGGAGCTGAAGTTTGAATACCATGAAAGAGAGGCACAGTGGGGGTGAAGGGACAGTGCAGGCAGGGAAGGAGGCTGCTTCTCTGGGCAGAGAGGAGCACCAGGAAAGCTGCCAAACCGTCCCTAGAAATCTTGAGTTTAAGATATGAGTATAGCTCCTCATCACCCACTGGCTCCATCACCAGCATGCCATTGGCCACTGTGATTACCTACTTTTTCAAAGGAAACTCCACAGGAGAGAAGTGTGTTGGCCACAGTCATCCTTATGAGTCTGAGGCTGGAAGCAAAAGTGTCCCTAATTCTCTGCTTTTGTAATCAGAGAGCAGTCTGTCCACCAGTGGCAGAGATAATGCTGCTCTCAGTGCTCAGCACTGGAGGCAGAAGCCCAAGACTCCCTGCTGGAGCTGGAAATGAATAGGAAGAGCCCCTGGCAGGCTCATCTCCTGCAGAGCAGCATGGCTGGGGACAGCTCACCACAGAAAAAGGCCAACAAACATTTTGAAACTGGAGGCTGGATGCTGCTGTAGTATCACTGACAGCTGGGGCTGCTGCCTTTGCCCTAAGGAGGGATAGCAGGCTGCCGACTCACTCTTCCAAGGCCTTCTGGATCACTTGGGAAGGCAGTGCACTTTCTCCCTTTCCCACATTACACTGAGCATTGATGTATGACACAGAATGGAGGAGAAGGTCTCTCAGGACAAAGACCCCGTATCTAGCAACAGTCCCAGAAGGATGCTGTGCTAGGAAGTGAACAAGGATATGGGCCAGCAGGGAACTCCCAAAAGTTTGGACAGGGGCAGAGGCCTTGGGATCCAACCTTGTTTGTGCCATGCAGAGCATCTGTTGTGCAGTGCCTGCTGCAATCTTGTGGATGGAGCAGGAGACAGGAACTAAAACATCAATCTCTTTATTTCAATGGCAAGAAACAATAACATCCAAACAGTCAAAGTTGAAAAGCAATGGGAACACAGGCTCGTGCCAGGCCCTGGGCCTGCTGGAGCCAGCACCCTCACATAGTTACAAAAATACAATCCTACAACAGTGTCTAAGAAACACAGACCCAGGTATTGCACAGAACCCCTGCCTTCAGGGGGCAGGGTGACCAACACCCCCTCCTTCTTCACCAAAATATAAGCAGGCTTGGAATTGCACAGCAACTCAGCTCACAGGTGCACAGAGGGGCCAGGCAGGGAGGGGGACAGTGTGTCTCTCAACTACCTGTACAAAAACTGTAAGGGAGAAAGGGGAAAGCTGAGGCTTTAAATGCCTCTGGGCCAAGCTGGGCTTCCCATCTGGGGCAGCAGTGGTGTGGACCTCTGAGAAGATGACAGTGCCTTGTTTGTCAGTGGCCTGCCAGCAGTGCTGATGAGAACTCCAGGCACTTCTGGAGTGTCCCAGCTGTCAATGCATTAGTATACTATCATTATTATTTGCCAATACTGCCACTGGTCCCTGGGCACCCTGCACTGCCCTGCGCCTCTGTTCCCCAGTACAGCATCCGCCATCCTTCAAGGAAACCCTGCCCCGGGACAAAAAGTCCGAAGGTATTCTGGCTCCCTACAGTATCCTCATACCCTTTTCTTGGTAGTAGGAGGGATTCAAACACCAGTGCCACCCAGCACTACCCAGTGGGCACAGCTGCGTGTGAGTGCAGAGGGACTGCACAGACCACACACGGCAGCAGCAGTATCCTCTCCTGGAGCCAAGCTGTGAACAGCAACCGCCTTTACAACCAGTGCCCACCCAAAAGTGCCAAGCAGGTCTGCTAGGCTCAAAGCCATCAGCTTTCCTCCTCTGTGGGCACCTCCTGTTCTCCAAGATTCAGTTCTGCAAAAGCCTTGCTTAAGGCCTGGCTTGATGTCTTGGCACCAAGCGCTCACAGCATCAACAGCGGAGATGGATTCTGGTGCCTCATGCCCCATGGCAGGCAGTTGGTGAAATTCCATCCCACTGCAGGCATTACTCAGGGCTAGGAGCCCTAATGGTTCCTGGGAATCCAAATCCCTCTTTCTGCTAAAACTGGAGAGGGTGAGTACATGGTCTGCCCAGGTGGGTTGTGTCTCAGCTGGGTGAGGTCCCTGCAAAGCCCTGTGCCCAGTTAGGGGAATAGCAGGAATCAGACTAAGAGGATGCATGTTGCCAGGTTGGGGGGCAGGAGGGGATCCCTGAGAGCAGCACTGACCCCAGCACTGCCCATCCAGCCCCGTGCAAAGTCTAGCATTGACGGGGAAACTGAAGCAAGGAGGGCAGCTGAATCTAAGTCAGTATTTGGGAAACAGAACAGGTGTCACTGCTGCCACTGCCCCAGTTGAGTGCAGCTCTCCACCATCCTGCAGCAGGCTCACAAAGAGATGCTCAGCAGAGTGGGTGTGCAAACTGTTCCACCCAGCCCTGTGGAGAGAAGTGTGGTTGAAGGGTTTGGTAGCCTTCCTCCATGCCATTCCAGCCCTGAGTCAGACTGCTGAGTGAGCACTAAAGGCCCATCAGGAGGGCACCTGCTGCCCTACTTCCAGCTGCACCAGTCCCAGATGCTCTGAGGAAAGACTGAATGCACAAGTGATTTCCCTCCTGCTGCAGAAGGCTCTGGGTAGGGCAACACAGAGACCTGGTGCAGCCCTAGGAGGGAGATGGCAGAGCCAGTAAGTTGTGGTGCTTCCTTTGGGGCAGTCTGCAGCTCACAGCCTCTGCAGTCTGTCCATGCAGCCTGTGCCTCCCGCAGCTGTGCCAGACAGGAAAGGAGGAACAGGACACAAACCTAGCCAAGCACCTAAAAGAGGGGCACTGCCAGCAGAGGGAGGGGCTGAGCAACGATATCCCACAAGGATTATAGGTAGGAGCCTGTGGAGGGGGCACTGGCATTACTCCCATGAACAAGGGTGACTGGGGGTTTCAGCCTGGCCTGCTCCAACATGGCTGGGGGATAGAGCCCACCTAGGGCAGGGAATGTGGTGAATGAGAGGTGAAGGGGTGGACACACGAAGAATCAATCTTCAAGTCTGAAATATCCATTGTCCTCATAAACAGAGTCCCAGCTCAGCCTGGGGCAGAGCTCTTCTGTATCCATCTCCAGGTACCAGGTTGGCATCTGGAGAGGGTTGGGCCAGATACAGCTCTGCCAGCTGGCATTGTGCTCTTCTCATCCTGCGTAAGCTGGCTTGGGCTAAGGCATGCCAAGCACTACACAGCTGTCTCCTGGTCCTCCCGCTGGATCATCTGGTAGTGCTGTCGGTTCTCGAGGTAGGCAGCTAAGTCGGGGTCATTGGCTTTCTCAGCACGGTGCTTCGGGGTGTCTCCCTGCACAGGGGAGGCAAGAAGTCAAGAGCGCCAAACACGGCCTAAACGCTGCTGTGGCACCCAAAGGCGTCCCCAGTCCCCCGTGTGGCTGGGTCCAGCACAGCCTGCAGCCAAACCCCAAGTCAGGCGGCAGCCAAATGCCCATGTGCTCACCATGGGATCAAAGTGTGCTCCTGAGGAGCCTGACTACTGCAGGCCTGGAAGCTGTCCACTGAATGGCCATCAGCTCCAGGCATGGGCTAGGACATTACTGACCCTGGGCATCACAAGTCACCCAAGAAGAGACAAAGGCTGGTCCCCATGACCTGCTCTTCCCCTGTGCTGTGGAGGCAGGCGGGAAAGGGTGAGGAATGAGGGATATGTCTGGGGAATGCCCAGGCATACCAACCCCCCTTCCCTCTCACAGCCTGGCTAGGCTCCTGCTCCCAGAGGAGGATCACATTTCACCAGCTTATTGCAGCCATCTGGATTGTGTCCACTAATGAACTCCCGCACTCCATAAAAAGCAAATCTGTTAACAGCTCCCAGCTCTGTCTCCTCTCCCCCTTCCCTCCCCCTGCTCCTTGCTCCACCTCTCCAAGTGCCCAGGCTCTGCTCTGCCACTGAGAAAGGCCAGAGAAACCTGGCACTCTGCCGCTGCCATTGAAAACCAGCCCTGGAAGGGGTACCCGTCCTGCCCGGCTCATCCCCTGGTGCACAGCAGGGCACGGGCAGCTGCAGCAGCATGCCAGGGCCTCCAGAGCAGCCTGCAGCCATATTTCTCCATCAGGAACAATGGTCAGACATGCAGAGTCCTCCGCTGAGCCTGGATGTGGCTGTGCACAAAAGCCTATCAGTGTGTGGCTGTAGAGAGGTATCATGCACCAAGAAATCTCCTTGGGATGTGCACCCCAACACTGGGCACACCCCCCAGCAGCCACACCATCAGGGGATGGAGACCACTCTGTGCTTTGGTGCTGGCTCTCTTTGATGGCCTTCTCCCCACATCCCCTGAATGCAATCACTCATTTAACAAAGGAGGAATGGAGCTTCTTTCCTGTTCCCCTGCAGAAGCCCCTCTGCATCACTGCCTGCCTGCAGCCTGAAACCAGAGCTGTCAGGGCCTCCCTGCCCAGCTGGGCTAAGGCACTCCAACTGATAAGGCTCAGCCTCCCTCACCACTGTAGGGAGTGGGATCAGCCTGCTCCAAACCCGTGCTACAGGTCTGCCACTGGGGTTTCTAATGAGGTGGATCCTGCCTGTGCAGGCAGGCTGTGACCTGGAGCCCCTGAGAGGTCAGTGCAGCAGCACAGCGGGGTCCCCAGGCAGCCACAAACCCGACATGCGTTTGCACAGGCACGTGCAAGCCCATTCCCTGGGGCAGGCGCCTGCCTGAGCATGGCTCCCTTTTGTGCTGGCAGGCTGGGGGCTGTTCCTCTCCTTCAGGCAAATGAGGGGGCTGGGGACAGAGAGGGGCCATGCTTCTCGAACTTCCTCTCCTCTTGCCTCTGCCAGCTGAGTCTCCATTCAGGCCAGCCCCACTCTGGGCACTGTGCAAGGCCTAAGACTTAGACAGGACCAAGGAAGAGAGATGGGGAGCCAGAGATTATCTGTACTGCATTCTCCTGGCAGCTGGCAAACAGGGATGTGCATTGTCTAAACTGAACCCCAAGCTCCACCAGCATCAGCACCCCTCAACTGGGCTCCTAACTGGTATCCCAGACCCACAGATCACACTACCTTGGCTTGTTCTACATCACCTCTGCTACAGTCCATCACTGCAAACCTCCACCAGAGAGATCTGACCACATCCTCTCTGCCACATGCCAGCCCTGGGAACTTCCTGTACCAAAATATGGCCCCAAGCCCTCCACTTTTGCAACTCTTCTGCCAGGGCTGGCCCAATTCCCTGACACTAAGGCACAGCTCAATTAACTTGGTATGTGAGGGAAAGTGCTGCCACTGTTGCTCCTGCTCCCTGCAGGCCAGCTTCACCCGCCAAGAGGAGCTCCCAGATCCCCCATCATGATGGCCGGTGGGGGAGAGCGGGGGAGTCCTGCAGCTGGGAGGGAGCTTTCAGGGAGAATGTCCTTGCTCTGACCCCTGAGGGTGGGAAGGGGGAGAAAGGGATGAGACATTCCAGCCCCTTGCTTCTAATTTAATAAAACAACAGGAAGAGAAGCACCAGGAGAAGAGGGATTTAACCCCTCTGTAGCTGGGCTCTACTGGGCAAGCATGGGTACTCCATGTCAGCTCCTCTCTGACTGGCAAACACCTCACCCAAAGCACCCCTGCTCTGCTCTCCTGCTGGCTCTGCTCCCTGCCAGCCCTCTGGTTGCCCCAAAAAGCCCCACTGCCACCATTCCCACTGTCACCTGCAGGTCTGTCTTCATGAGTGAGGCCCCGGCCTCCACGATGTAGTGGCAGATAGTGCGCTGGCGTAAGGCTGCAGCCTGGTGCAAGCTGGTTTCACCACTGAGGAGGAGAAAGCAGGAGATGTGAGATGTCCCCCTGAACAGGGACAATCAGCACATGCAGGTGGCAGCAAGGGACAGCAATTCAGCAGCAGCAGGAGCTGATGGTAAGTTGTGTGTTTGTCCAGGCAGAGGAGGGTGTGTTACTCAGGGGCAGTCTGTCCAAAATGGACTGGGAATCATGGCTGGCAATTAGAGCAAGGGCAGCTGAAGTGCCCCTATGACTGGTCACTTCACAGAGGGTCTGGCCAACAAGTAATGCAAGTCAGGCACCGACTTACTTCTCCTCCTCTGTGGCATCAAGGATTTCTGAAGGAGCTGTGGAAAGAAAGAGTGCAGGTGAGTGAGACCTGGCTCTGGGGCAGAGTCAGAGCTGCCTACTCCCTGGTCACAGTCTGCATCATTCCATAGGGGCTGCTATTTTCATGCTGTCTGCAAAAGTCCTAGCTCCAAAGAACTCAGGTCAGCAATGGCATCTGAGCCCAGCTGATCTCAGGAAAGAAGAATCGGTTGTGGACTCGCTACAGAGAAATATCTAAATAAAAATAAAGCTGTCCGTATTTCAGTGGGGACTGCCAAAAACAACAGGTCAGTTGCCCTGAAGGCAGAAGCAAGACACTGAGAAATGTTTCCCAGAGACATGCTGATCCCTGCCAGGATGCAGCAATAGCCACGAGGACATCCCAGTACTGGCAGACAGATGCCAGGAAAAGCCCATACACCAGAAGGATGATGTAGCAAACCCAGAGGGAAGGGATCTAAGCCCAGGAGCACTCCCTCTGAGCAGAGGGTGGATTTTTTTTGGCTGCCGGGCTCCTTTGCTAAGAGTGGCACTCTGGCTCCAGCTCACCATTCTCGATGATGTATTTGACGATGTCCTTGCTTCCTGATTTGACAGCATGGTGGAGGACAGTCTGGCCTGAGGAGTCTCGCACCATTAGGTCTCTTCCAGCTTGGTGCAGCTCTTGGAACTACAGGATTGTCAGATTGCTCAGGATGAGTTGCATTTCCCAGCTCCAAGCCCCAGCATTATGTGCCTGGAGTGCCTGACAGGTTGTGTGGATACTTGGGGCTGGCGGGGAGCTTTGTCCAGCTCAGCCATGTTACCAAGTCCCTTCTCTTCCCTTCTCCTCCCCTCCCTCCCCCAGGAGATGAACCAGGGCTCCTTGCCTGAAGCCTGCCCGGTTTCCAGCCACCACTCCTGAAGGAAGGCCCTTGACAGCGCTGCTCCAGGGCAACTGGGGAGCATGGGCTTCCCTTAGTCCAAGGGGTACACCAGCACAGGAACCAGCCTTGGCTGCTTATTGCAGCAGGCTGCTGGAGCACCTACCTTGCTGAAGTTGCCACTCTTGGCAGCTTCTATTAGACAGTCATCTGCAAAGAGAGACGTGTCAGGGTCAGAAAAGTCAATCTGTAAAACTGCTTATCTAATCCTGGAGACAAGAGTTGGGCACCAGAGGTGTAGAGCAGGAGCATAAACTCCTCCAGGGATTAACTCCTTGGTCAGGCTGCATTTACATGGCTCCTCCACCTTCAGGAATGTAAGGAACAAGCCGGGGGAAGGAAAGAGACACCATGTAGTTAGGGGTGCAGCCAGACCTCAGCCCCAGGGAGGTGTATGTGCAGGGAGAGTAGTCTCTGCCCTTGGTCAGGATAACTTGTGATGAAAATGGGGAGCGGGTCTCTTGGGCATCAGCCAGCAGGCAAGACGCCTCTCACCAATGACTCACTCACACCTCCAGGCTCTGATCAAGCTTCAGGAAACTCTTTCCATTTGTTCAGCTTGGTGAGGCCCCTGATCTAGTGCTCCCACCTCCCCAGGGAGAGGCAGAGGCAGCCTCCCAAACCCAGTCTACAGCACTCAGCTCTGCAGGTGGGGGATTAACCCCTTGCCACATCATTTCCCACATGGTGGAGCCAGGAAGGCGCCTGGCTGGGCCACTCCACAAATCACTGTCAGGTCTCTCGTGCTCACCTCTGGGTCACCTGCCCGCAGGGCTCCATGTTTCAGAACACATGGAACAACAGGGCTCCTCCCTGCTCACCAGGGAAAGGATAGGCCAAAAAAACCCATGGCAGGAAAACAAAAGAGTGCAACCTGAGAGGGGGTATAACCAGGGGTAGGACTCCACTCACCTTTCTGTGGGAGGCAGCACTCAGGCTCAGTGCTGGAAGGGAAGAAGAGAAAGTGTAACTAACCCTGCCAGTCCTGGCAGCAGATGGCCCTAATGGGCATGGCACCATTAGAGGGATGGAGAAACCCGCCTGTGGCACTTCTTCTTCCCTGATCTGGGTTCTTCCCCATCCCCACTCCCATTTCTACTGCTGCTCCTGGCACCATTGCTCATCCATACTCAACACTGGCCTTAGTTTGGCTGAAAGACACCTTCATCTTTTGCCCCATGGGCCAGGTGCTGGAACTTGACCCATGGCTGAGCCACCTGGTGATGCCCCACCTCTTAGAGCAGCACTGGCAGAGGAACAAGTTAAACGGGATGGTATCTCATCCCTTGGTGTTACTCAATACTGAATTCCTGCTTACTTCCAGGGAGATCCCCTGTAATCTGGCCCAGGGATCAGTGCTGTGAAGCCAACCCTAGCTCTCCCATTACTGCCCATTCTTCCTGAGGCCCAGCACATCCATTTCAGACTCACCTGGGGGCAGGAGAGGAGGGTGGAGAGGAGGAAGAGGAGGGAAATGCAAAATGGTGCCCAGGGGGTGTGGCAGATGAGTCCACGAGGTCAGGCATGGCAGGAGAAGTGCTCACAGTCTGAGTGACCACTAGCTCTGGGTCCAGCACATAGAGCTCATCCTGAGAGATCTCTGTCACATAGTTGAGGTGCTCCTGAAAGACACAAGTCAGGACATGCTTCCTCAGAAGCAAGACCTACTACTGCAAAACTCCATCCCTACATATCTCAGTGGGTGGGTATGTTGCCCACCCATTTGCACAGCAGAGCAATGGTGGCTTGAACAGTCTTGTGCCTGGAAGCCTTTGCATCTAGTTCTTTTCAGTCTTCCTATCTCTTGCTGCCTTAGCAACCTTGTAAGCCTTATCTCCATGTCCTCCTCCCCACATCATTAGGGAAAGTATCTAATACTGGTGAAGATAATCCCAGCTGGCAGGTCCCCTGGCCAGTCTTGTCATGTTTGCTATTCCTTACCCGCTGCACTGGAGGGCCCTGCAGGCAGCTTTCAACCCAAGGTTCTGTGCTACCATCCAGGCTTCTTCCCTTTTCTCTAGAAACCTGGAGGTGCTGAGCCTGGTCCTGGGCCAGGCTCGTCATGCCATCCCTTTGGGGGATGCCAAAGGGCAGGGCAATGGTATGAGACCTGTGTGGGCCTAAGGCTATGCCTGCCTGTTGGTCTGCATGCAGGTGGGACACCCAAGCACCTTCCTGGGGGATGATGGTGCAGGATGAGGCTGCACTCACCTGTGCACGGTCTATCCTGTAGAACCGATCGGCCGTGGTTGCTGTAAGACAGGAACAGAACGAGACAAGCTGATCCTTGCTATGAGACAAGGGAGACAGCCTCTTCCCACCATGAGTGATAGTGAGCTATCCAGCCACTTCATGGCTTGCACAGACGGTACAGCAAAGCAAACAGCAGCCCCTGACCAGGAGCAAACCACTTCCCTTCATGATTCTGCATGGTGTCTTCACCCTAGAGGCAGCCCCTTAGGCCTACAGACCACCATGCCCCTGTGAAACACAGCTTTGCTTGCTACCTCCTCCTCAATGACTCCTGGTAGGGAGCCAGAGGCAAGGCAAGAACACAACTAGCTGCTGCCATAGCCTTTCTGGAGGCTTTCAGGTGCTCCAGCAACTTCCAGAGCAGATGAAGCTCAGGGCTATGCAGTGCACATCTCAGCATTCACTTATACCAGGTGAAGAACTGCTGTGATTAACGTGGTGCACCTTGTTGAACAGTGCTCAGAAATGGGGGCATTACAGGAGGCTGGGGGAAGAGAGGGCTTAGCCTCCTGCTGACTTGACTAAGGACCTTAATGAGGCCACTCAGAGCATGTGACTGCCAGGCACAACAGAGCATACCACCACCAGCTGTAGATCCAAGTCCCTGTCTCCTAGGATGGCAGGAGAGCTTCAAATCAGCCTCCAGCCTGTCTGAGTGTATCCCTCTGCTCATCCTTTTTCCTTAGAGAAGAGATCACCACAGAGAGAGAGGAGCTCCAACAGGGCAAGTGGCTATGCTGGAGCCAGACACACACAGCCACCACTCCTAGGGGAGCAGGGAGGGGTTACAGATTTAGGGCATCACCAAGGGAGACCAGGACAGGTAAGAGCACAGTGCCAGGACAGCTGGATTCCCATGCAGGGCAGCATTTCCCCAATATCCTGACAGGCTGCTGGTGTGAGTCCAGGAGAGGTTGCTGCAATGGGATTCTTGCAGACCCAAGGAAGTCTCTCTGCAAACAGAGTGTGGATGTGCTAGAGCAGGTGAGAGGAGTTAAAGAGCCATGTTTATCCTTGATATTTGCATCCAGGGAGCTACTGGTCAGGGTCTATAATTCAGCCACTTGAATGAACCTGTGCTGTGTTGAATGAGATTCTAGTCTCTTTCTTGACACATTTTCCTGAGCCCAGAACCTGCTGCTGGGAGACTGGCAGAAGAAGGGAAAGCAGCCCTGGTACAGCAGTCTGGGTAGTGACACCTGGCAGCAGCAGCACCAGCAACACCAGAGGCAGGGCTGGAACCTTGAAGGGAGAAGTTGCACCCTCTCTACCTAGCATGAGGCTTCCCAGGCCCACTTTGCAACCCATGGCTGTGCTCTGCTGTTATCTACACGCTGCTTGCTGGGATGTCACAGAGATTAAATGCTACAATGGGCATTTCACTCAGCCAGCTTCCAGGTGCAGAGGGAGGTTCTTGGTCAGAGAAGGCAAAGGGAGAAGAGAAAGCTACTTTCAGGCAGGGGAGAAGCAGCAGCTGGAGCCCAGCAGGGAGGCTGCTCTCCCATAATACTGCTATGCTCATGGTGAGCCCGGCTCCGAGCATGCTGGAGCAGGGGGGCCCCCTGCCTGCACAGCACAGGAGAGCATCCCCAGCACCCCGGCAGTGACAAACACATGCCACCAAGCTGTCTTCAGCTCCAGGGGCAAGAGAACCACAGACTCCCCTTGCTCCATTCCACGTCAGCAGCCAGACACGCAGCCTGGGGGAAAGCACTGCTGTGCTCAGCCCCAAAGACCCCAACATCCGTGAGTCCCAAGCCTCAGTGGTTCCCTGTGGCTTGTCACTGAATGTCTGTTCTCTCACCCCCAAATTCATAGAATCACAGAATGATCAAATTGCTTAGGTTGGAAAAGACCCTTAAGATCATCCAACCATTAAACCAACACTGCCAAGTCCACCACTAAACCACATCTGTAAGTGCCACATCTACACATCTTTTAAGTATCTTTAGGGATGGGGACTCATCCATTTCCCTGGGCAGCCTGCTCCAATGCCTGATCACCCTTCAGTGGGAAAAAAATCCTCCCTGACCCAACTTGAGGTCATTCATTTCCCTTCATCCTCTTGTTACTTGGGAGAAGACACCAACACTATTTAACATAACCTCCTTCCAAGTAGTTGTAGAGAGTGATAAGGTCTCCTCTCAGCCTCCTTTTCTCCAGGCTAACCAACCCCAGTTCCCCCAGCTACACCTCCTAAGATTTGTGCTCCAGAGCCTTCACGAGCTCTTTTGCCCTTCTCTGGACATGCTCCAGCACCTCAATGTCTTTCTTGCAGTCAGGGGCCAAAAGCTGGATGCAGGATTCCTGGTGTGGCCTAACCAGGGCCAAGTACAGAGAGACAATCACTGCCCTGGTCCTGCTGGCTACACCTTTCTTGATTTAGGCCAGGATGCCATTGGCCTTCTTGGCCACCTGGACATTGTCAGAGACTGAAATAGTTCATGCTGCAAACACTGATATAAAGGTTTACTCATCATAACAAAAACTGTATAAAGAAGCTACAACCAAATAAGCCTCCCTGGAGACACCTGACTGGGACTTTGGACTGAAAGTCAAACTGCTGAGATTAGATAAAGGGAAAACCCATTCTTTGATCACCTGAAACAAACAAGTAAACAAGGAAAAGAACGTGAGCCAAATCCAGCAGTCACACTAAGAATCATATTTGGCTTTCTTCGGGGTGGGGGAGGCCATAGCCCACAGACCCATTTGCTGGGAGCAGGTTTGCACAGATTTCCCCCCCAACCAAGGTGGCGGGAGGAAGTTTTGGTGTGTTGTAACCTCTGCTCAGGGGCTGTAAACCATCCTCCCTTACACAAACTGGCTATGGAACCCCCAACCCCAGGAAGGCCACATCCATGGGACATTCACATGAGGGGCAGCTGAGGGGGTGTTGGGCTACTGAATCCTCCACTTTTTTGGGCATAGGAGCCCTAATTCCTATGCCCCATACTAATCCATCAAAGGCCCCCCAGAGTGTCCCCATAGTCATTCCTGAGGCCTTGCACCACAGGACTGCACGTAATACAACAAATGTGGAAGAGACAATGGCAAACTCCCCCCCAACCGCCACCCCAGGGAGATGCTTGAATTTTCCTACCTGGCCTGAGCATATATTAACCCATCAGATTTTATGCTTTTCGGGGGGACCTTCACGACCAAGAAGACCAGCTGGAGAGGATCAATGGACCATCACTGGGATCCCACAGAGTGGTGATACTTTCCTTATTCTGTCCCTGTTACTCTCTTTTTGCCCCCTGACCTATTTTCTTTCTATCTCTCTCTCTCTCTCTCTCTCTCTCTCTCGTTTTTACTGTCAGGTAAACCCCATACTATTGTCACTAGCATATGCTCTCATTTGCACCTTAATTTGGAGAGGGGCATTCCTAAGAACCTTAGTAATTGGCTCCTGACAGACACACATACTGAATCACGTTCAGCTGCTGTCTACAAGCACCTCCAGGTCCTTTTCTGCTGGGCAGCTTTCCAGCCTCCCTTCCTCAGCCTGCAGCACTGCACGGGCTAGCTGTGACCCAAGTGAAGGACTTTCACTTTTTTGAACCTTGNGGGCAGCTGAGGGGGTGTTGGGCTACTGAATCCTCCACTTTTTTGGGCATAGGAGCCCTAATTCCTATGCCCCATACTAATCCATCAAAGGCCCCCCAGAGTGTCCCCATAGTCATTCCTGAGGCCTTGCACCACAGGACTGCACGTAATACAACAAATGTGGAAGAGACAATGGCAAACTCCCCCCCAACCGCCACCCCAGGGAGATGCTTGAATTTTCCTACCTGGCCTGAGCATATATTAACCCATCAGATTTTATGCTTTTCGGGGGGACCTTCACGACCAAGAAGACCAGCTGGAGAGGATCAATGGACCATCACTGGGATCCCACAGAGTGGTGATACTTTCCTTATTCTGTCCCTGTTACTCTCTTTTTGCCCCCTGACCTATTTTCTTTCTATCTCTCTCTCTCTCTCTCTCTCTCTCTCTCGTTTTTACTGTCAGGTAAACCCCATACTATTGTCACTAGCATATGCTCTCATTTGCACCTTAATTTGGAGAGGGGCATTCCTAAGAACCTTAGTAATTGGCTCCTGACAGACACACATACTGAATCACGTTCAGCTGCTGTCTACAAGCACCTCCAGGTCCTTTTCTGCTGGGCAGCTTTCCAGCCTCCCTTCCTCAGCCTGCAGCACTGCACGGGCTAGCTGTGACCCAAGTGAAGGACTTTCACTTTTTTGAACCTTGTGCAATTGGCCTTGGCCATGATCCAGCCTGTCCAGATCCCTCTGCAGAACCTTCCTGCCCTCCAGCAGATCAACACTCCCACCCAACTTGTCTACAAGTGACTGATCTTGCTTGATCCCCTCATCCAGACTGATAAAGACAACAAACAGGACCAGGCCCGATACTGAGCCCTGGGGATCACCACTGGTGACTGGCCACCAGCTGGATGTGACTCCAGGCACCACCACTCCCTGGGCCTGGCCATCCAGCTGGTTTTCTGTCCACTGCAGTGCACTCATGTGAGCCACAAACAACCAGTTTCCCCAAGAGAATGCTGTGGGAAACAGTGTCTAACATTTTACTGAAGTTCAGGTGGACAACATCCACAGCTTTTCACTCATCCACTGAGCAAGTCACCTCGACATAGGAAGAGATCAGCTTGGTCTCCTTCCATGCCTGTCCCCTCTGAAGAGTTTAAAGCCATCCATTGCAGCACCCTAGTTATGTGACTTGTCCCACCATGTCTCTGTGATGGCATAGTTTTCTTGCTCTGCCATATCTTTTGGCTCCTCCTGTTCGTAGCCCATGCTGCATGCATTGGTGTAGATGCACTTCAGTTGGGCTACTGAATCCTCCACTTTTTTGCGCATAGGAGCCATAATTCCCATGCCCTAATTCTCAGGTGCTTCTGTGGTTTCTAATGCATTGATAACCCTTGAATCTTTGCAGCCATGTGGATCTCCATCCCCTACCTCCATTGAGCTGGCAGACCAAAGGACCTTGCTAGCACATCATCAGACCCAGTCAACACTCTTAGGGGAGGGTGATACTCACAGTCCAGGAAGCACCACTTGGGTGACAGCTTCTGGAATGACAGTGTCTTCAGCTTGGCTCCATCTCCCTCCTGCATAATGAAAGGGAGGATAAAGATGTAGCTTATGGCCTCTGCATCTTTTTTCAGAGCATTGCTCCTGCTTTGACAGGTCCCTGCAGACATAGAGGACCACAGGCACTTGGATGAAATTGAACACAGGCACAGCACACTGCAAGAGGGAGCACTATGGGACAGACTGGAGCTGACTGTAGAGCAGTGTCACAAGATGAGCCCGTAAGACCAGCACAGTGGACATGACAGATGGGCCCAGAGGACAGAGAAAGGCAATACACACCTGAAAGAGCAGGCGCTCTAGAGCAGAGGGCTGTGCAGGGAAATCCTGCAGAAAGGCAAGGTGTCCTGTTACAGCCTGTGTCTGGGCAGCCCCTCAGTCCCTCTCTCCTCCCACTGGAGTTGCTTGATGTGCTGCCATATCTGGCTTTACACACTGTCTGGCCAAGGTACCTGGTCCTTGCCTGGCTTTAAGGTTGGAGCACAGAATTTGCCCAAGAAGTGAGAAGAAGTAAACCATGAGGTGACCAAGGAACGCCAGCCACACTGCACAGTTTGAAAGGTACAGGAGATTGCAGGGGCATCCATCTACCACACTGACACAGCAGGAAAGCATTACCCTGTGAACCAGGAGCTGCTAGCCATGTGCCTGCCTGTGTGTGTCCTCACCAGTGCCTGGGCACAAAGTGGGCAGGGGACACGCATACAGAGCAGACACAGCAAGAGGCAGATGCCAGTGTGCCAGCCCAGGCAAGCAGCTCTGCAAATCAGCTCTGCAGGACTCTACACATCCACTGGATGGGATTCCCACAGGCACAAGAGCCAGCTAACAGCAGACTAAGAAAGGTCCCTTCAATCTTCTGTGCAACAATCAGATTGAGCAGTGCAGCACCAGGAGCCACACTATGGGCTTAGAAGGCATTGTTCACCAGGAGCAAGTGTAACACAGTCTGTGTACAGGTCACAGACACATACTAGGTACATTGGCAAGGACAAAAATCAGTGCTTGCAAATGAGAAGAGTGGGAGGGGTTATAAACCTAATCCTGGCACCTGGAGAAGGCAGAGCTGTGACAGGAAACACAGAGCCTGTGGAGGGTTGAATGGTTTTAGACCTCCACAGGACATGTGCTGGCTTTTTATACCACCCTGTAGTTTTTCAGGGTCACTTTCTGGGCTTGGAGAACAGTCAGAAGAGCAATGCTGAAAAAGAAACTAACAGACACCAAGGAGCAACAAGGCATCCAGCTTGGGACCCTGCCTCCACCACATGGTGAAGGTAAACTGTGACCTCTTAGCGTGACCCAAAGCCAAGAATCTGTGTGGTGGTGTGTGCAGGTCAAAGTGTCTTAGAAATCCTTTCCCTGAGTCTCTTCATCCTCAGTATTCAGCCATGACCACTTTTCATGCAGACTCACCTCCTGCAGCTTCTCAATCTGGGTCCGGCACAACTCCAAGTCACTGTCTCCTGGAACCACGATGATTCCCAGGGGCACAGCTGCAGGACAGGGCACAGGCACAACTCAGGGAGCAGCAGCCCATGCCCCATTCCCAACACCTCACACAGTTTAGCTACAGGCTTTGCCAGACTTGGAGACTGCAGCTCCCACCCCCTGGTCACTCACAGGCTTCCTTGAGCTTTTCCTTGTCATAGTTCAGTGCTTCATAGTCGCGCATGCTGATTCGGCTCACCCGGATCCGCAGCCGCTCGGGCACTGGCTGCTGGCTGTGTGCAGAGGGCAAGGAAAAAGAAATCAGAAAAGTGACAGCCTGCTTTCTCCTTATTCCCCTCATCCCTCCTAAACCGGCAAGAGTATTGTATAGACTGGGGTGGGGAACTTGGCACCAGCAGCTTCTCCAGCATCAGGGTCTGGCCTTATTTCTGTGACCTGATCCCTTCCCAGGCCCTACCCAAGAAGGGACTAAAATGCCTCTGCCAGTCACAGATCAGTCCCATCCCTTTCCCTGCCAATCGTCCTTCCTTGGAGAGGAGGTGGCAGATCAATCTGAGGAACCTACTCATTGAGCAGAGGCATGGAGTTGCGCCGCTTGGTCTTCTGCACCATGTTGGCTTGGTTGCGCAGAGAGATGTGGATGCAGGAAGCTGCCAGCTTGCAGGGCTCTCCATCTACCTGCATGGGGATGGCCTTGGATGTGGTGAGAACCACCTGCCGGCACTGACAGAGCCGCTCCCCATGGCCACCGACTTGCAAGGCAGCCTGTGAAAGAGTCCAGAGTGAGACCAGAACATGGACTGAGACGTGGATGAGGGAACATCCATTGTCATCTGGATGTTACACGTGAATCAAGTTCTGAGTGTTTCAGGTTTGATTTCAGTGAGAAGGGACTCACAGAGACCAGGGCATGACAGCACCTCACCGAAATCTTAGAGAGTAGACACTGTCACATAGGCCAGCACCACAACTCCTCCAGAGAGGATCTGTGGAGCTGTGGGCTGGCTGACACCTGGTCAATGGGACCATTCACTCCCCTGGCTGCTGCCTACAACTGGCAACAGCACTGACTCACCAGCGACGTCATGGTGAAGCCGATAACTTCAATGCAGCCATCATCATGGCGCTGGGGCTCGAAGTCATGGTGCTCCCCAGGGTTGCCCCAGGGCATGGTGCCTGCACAGTACCTGTGAAAGGACAAGAAGAAATGCCTGGACTGGCACCCCAAACCCAGGCAAGGATCTACAGCACAGGCGTGAAAAGCCTAGCATATGAAGACAGGTCCTGGGGGTGCTTACCTTGGGATGTTAAGGAAGACCAGGCACTGGGGCTTCAGGTCCTGAATCTTGGAGGTCAGGTCTGTCCCATCACACTAGAGACAACACAGGCTGCTGTAAGGGGGAGCCTGGTCCATCCTACCCACTTAGGAAGAAATGGCTTCCCTCCTCTGCTCCCTACAGTGAATGTTCTCCAAGTCAGGGGAAGCTGATGCTCCCAGGAACACATCCACTCCCCAGCCCTGACATACTCAGTGTGCCAAGGGACATTCCTCACACTTCCACAGCTCACCCCCTCCCTGGACCAGAGCACCCCAGCACACTCACAACCAGCCTGACATGCTTCGCCAAGTCTTTGGAGCTCCCGGTGAGGAAGTCGGAGAAGGCCGTCTGCCAAGGCAAGAGACAGAGTTAGTGCCCAGGTGTTCACCAGAATGGGCAGCCAGGAAGCCTGCCACTGACCTGCAACTCAGCCTGCCACTGACCTGCAACTCAGCCTGCCACTAACCTGCCACAGACCTCAGCTGCTGAAACCTGCAAACCCCCTTTTCATCCACGGGCAGAAGTCCTCTTCTCCTCCAAAACAACCTGATCCATTCCTCTTGCTATTTTGCCTACCAAAAACCTTGAGGCACCTTCAGTAATATGCTCTAGTATTCCCTTGCCAGCCCAGTCCTGACTTTAGGGAAGAGCTGGAAAGATGAGTCTCCTCCAGTGAGACTCAAGTCACAAGAGACAAATTCAGACTGAAGCTGTAATGAAGTATCACAAAACAGAGCTGAACTGACCCATCCAGAGATTCCAGGAGGGACAGCATGGGTCCCCTGGGGGTTTAACGGTGCCAACAGCAAGAGACACAAGCAGGATAGATGTGAGATGGCACAGAGCAGCACTTGGCCTTTAGTACTGCTTGAATACCAGTCACCAGACACATGGCTAGATGTTGCTATAAACATATTATAAGTTTCTCTGTGTGTAAGCCTTCTAATCATTCTCCCATGAAAAAATAATTAGAAAGCTTACGCACAGAGAAACTTATAATATGTTTATAGCAACAGCTAGAAAGTATATTTGAGGATGGGGAGTATATATGAGTATATATGAGTATATATGAGTATATATGAGGATGGGGTAACAGAGGAACAAAGATGATACTGAGACGCAAAGCTCTAGAGATGAGACACAGGAGGGTGGTGCAATTAGCCAGGAAGCTGTAACTGGTCCAAGGTATATAATAAAAGACCAAAGTAGTGTGTACACTATGGAAAGGCTTCCTTTTCTTCTGCAGGGGGGACAGTCTGCCTTCCCAGAGCTCCAGGGAGGTCCTGCCAGGGTGACCACCCATGAGCTTGAGATGAAGAACAATAGTGGCAGGAGATCAATACAGCAACTGTACTGCAGGCCACAGAGCAAGCTGCACTGCCAGCAGCACTCACAGCCAAAGGGGAGCTGTGACTCCCACCCCTGCAGCATTTCTCCAGCAACTCTCCAGCTTCGGGCTGGGGGGCTTAGCTTGGGTGCATGTGAAGATCCATGTAGCTTAAATGGGTGAGTTTAGGGTGCAGACAGGAGGCAGGTCCATGCCTGTGCTGCGGTTAACATTAAGGCTGCTAAGACAGTAGGCTCAGATATCCCCCACACACTCACCCCAGCATAGAACATTTTATTCCGAAACCGGCTGTTGAACTTCTCTGGGTTGGCCTCTAGGGAAAGGAGAAAAAAGTCCAGGTCACTGGCCTACGCATGGAAATATTTCACTTGCCAGCTCTCCTCAGACACAGCTCTCCAGCCAGCCTCAGCCAGGGGTCTGCCCCCAGCTTCTTTCCTGTGCAGGCACCCCTCTTCCCCCTCTGCAGCTTGGACTTGCTCCTCATGTTTCACCTCCAGCTCTGTCCCTGAAGTAATTATCTTGTTAATTTTCCTGAGCAACCCACAAACAAGAACAGGCCCATCCCACAGACCCCAATCAAGTCCTGCCACTGCCCTGTACCTCGGGATTCATGGAACTCCAGCGTCACCCGTGCGTCAAAGCCAAGGCTGAAGTAGTTATTAAAGACATCCAAAGGGAGCTGAAATGGAAAGGAGGAATAAGGATGAGGCTGCCAGCATGTGCCCATGGCACAGATGAGGTCAGGTTACAGGAGAGCCACTACAGTGCTCATGAAGCTGAGGGACCCTGCTTCCCTTTTCCCTAGGAAAATACAGAGGTCACCAGCCTGAAATGACGGATTAGTTCCTGGCTCCTAGGGGTAAGGGAAATGGTCCAAGGGGATACACTCTGCTCTCTGAGGTTTCTGCAGTCATCCAAGTTTTTGTTAAAGAAAACAGTCTCACAGAAGACTGGGCTCATACCTGTTGCAAGTTGTGGTTTAAAACCTTTGGTAGGCATTTAGTTATGAACTCTACATACACTCGTGCTATGAGTGCTGTGGCTCAGAGCCATGAACAGAATGGTGGAATTGGAGGAATGAGAGCGAAACACCAACCCAACAATGTAGCCCCAAGTGCTGGGACTGCCAGAGCCAGTGGCAGAAGACAGAATGCAGACCTCTAGCGCAGGGAACAGACATGGAGAGGAGGTGTCCCACCTTGTCAGCAGCTGCCTCATCCTTTTCCTCAGGGTTTGTGTCAGGGTTTGGCTCCACATGGAGGTTCCAGCGATCAAGCTGCACTATGTTCCCATCTTCTACATGTGATAGGATCTTGGACAGAGGTTCATCCGTGTAACCCTGGTGAAGAGAAGCCCTTGGTGCGTCTCATGCCTGCCTCCCACAGAGATACCCCAGACAGCAGGCTTTGGTAAGGCATCTCAGAGTAAAAGTTGTAGAAGAGATCAACTCTACTCAAATGCACAATGAAGTGGGACTTGAAATTTAAAACAATACATCTTTCTTCTAAAATTTTTCCAAAGTTTGAAAAGGTAGTTGCTTTTGTATAATCTAATGCAGAACCATTCAAATGTCAGAAGAACAGCAACATCCGAATTGCACTTATTTATTGGTTTGTATTTACAGGAAGTTGAAACACCAGCCCATACAAATCTCCAACCATGTGTCTGAAACAAGGATTGAAGCACTCAGCCCTGCTCTGTCAGCAGTGCCTATCACTTACCCCACCCCAGTTCAGTGTTCTGGCCAAGTCGTTCCCTGTCCCCAAAGGCAGGATGGCCACAGGAGGAGGTGGGTTGATGCGTAACTGGTCCAGAATGGAGAGTATCCAGCCCACCTGCTCAAGCAAGAGAGTGCAAAGGAACCATTGGTTATCTCAGGGACCAGCAGGCAGGCAGAGGTGACTCAGAGCACTAGCAATGGCAGAGGGGCAGAGATGGGGTCACCTTAGCCACAACTGAGGCTATTCACAGTCTTTAATGCTCTAATCAGGTGCTGCAGGAGATACCAGTAACCCCAGTGAGGACACTGGCCCTCAAAGGGCTACAAATCCAGACGTGTTACAGACTAGCACTCCCTGGAACAGTGCACAGGGAGACCCACAGTATCTATGCTACCAGCTGTAGCATGGATGCAGTGTGCACAGTTCACCCTGTTCTGGATTACAACAAGGAGGGCTGCTGTCTGCACTGGAAAGCCCTGGGCAAAGGGGCACCATGGGATGGAGGGGCTGGAGTCTCACCGTGCCGTCTCCGCCGCACGCCAGGATCCGGAGGTTGTGGACTTTGCGGTACAGCTCCAGCCTGCGGGGAACAGGGAGGTTGAGGAGGGGAGGGGAGAGCTCCTGAAGGTGTTACACAGTGGCTGCCCCTCGAGCCCTTGGCATTCACAAAGCCACATCCATGTCTCCCTCCATGAGCTCTCGGGACGAATCCTGGGACACAGATGGGGGAGAGAAGGTGCTGCCCCAATCAGTACTCACGCCTCCTTGGGTCCACCCTGGCTGAGGTCAAAAACTTGCCGTGGGTTGAGATACCACATGAAGGACTGGATGATCTTGGCTCCCTATGGGGAGAAGAAAGACTTCAGGTAATATCAAGTTCCCAGTGTACAGCAGAAGGAGGCATCTGGTCCTGCCTGGGGACAGGCTAAGACAACATCATTCTGGAAGGGACACAGGCAAAGCCTGACCAAGGTAGGAACTGCTGGGCAGCAAACTGGCATTGTGGCCTCTTGTGCGGCTGAGACATCACCAAAACTACGATGAGAACTCAGCAGTCAAATGGCAGTGCCCTCACAGAGATGTCTTAGACATACCAGACAAGGCCATACCTGATTCCCACCACTCTTGGGGTTCACAAACACCAGCAAGGGCTTCATGAGAGGAGCTGGCATGGGCTTGATGACAAAGGGTTTCCACCTCCCTTCCTGCAAGAGATACCATAGATCCTTCAACAAAGCTGGGGAAATACAAACTGCCACCTCCAGCTGAGCCCTAATGTCATGCATGTCAGAAGCAGGAAGAAAACATCCCAGCCACCCCATAAACCTCGTATCTAGGATATACCCTGCCAGCAGGCACCCTCCCTCTAACTCAACCTCCTTGGCGTCAGTGCAGACCCAGAAAAGCCCACTTTTATTCCCAGCCTTGCTCCTCACTGTTCAGTCCCTCTGCCCTTCCAAGACAAGGTCATTCCCAGTCCCCTCACACCTTACCTCAGCCCCCTTTTTGCTGGATTTCCGCTTGAATGATGTCCTCTTCTTCTTCTTACTAGATTTCAGTGGATTCTAGAGAGAAAACAAACAAATGCAAAAACTCTGTGAGGAGCCACTGGGCAAGTGGGAACTGGGAAAGAGCACCAAGAGCTGAAGTGACTTACCTGGGGCCGCCGGACCCGCAGAATCCAGGTGGGAGGAACGACAACAGCAGCGTGAGCCCCCAGTGAGCAGGGCTCTTCAATGTGTTGCAGCATGAAACACGATACTTTGCTGTGATACTGGCCAAGGAGAAGACAGAGAGAAAACTTAGCTCAGTTTCCTGGGCACAGCCACCATCTCCTCCTCTCAGGTCCCCCATGCCAGTGCAGGGAATGCTGGATGAAAGCATGCAGGAATTTTGTAATGGGAAGGCAATGAAGAGAAAGTTTCTCAAAGGAACTTGCAAATATGCCTCTCCCAGCAGGGGGACCTGTTAAGGGCAGGCTGCAGAGTAGCAGCTTGGGGAGTGCCAGCAGAAAGCAGAGGTCATTAGTGCAGAGCCGACTGGTAAGGCATTCAGGGGGGCTTTGCTCACCGCTTGTTTGCACCAGGAACAGCTGATGGCTACAATCTCTTTGCTGTGGAAGGCAAACTTCTGCTGAAAACCCTATGGAAGAAAGGATAAGAGGCTTAGGGAATTCTCTGCAGTTTCCTACTGTCCGACAGTAAAAAACATTAACAAAGAGAGCATGCATGCAGCTGGAGCCCTCTAGATCCTGTCACACAGTCCCAACCACAACAACAGCACCAGGGAGGCCACTGTGCTCTGTAGGGGTGTCCTTATTGCTCAAGGAAAGCATGTCAGGAAGACAGTCTCTTTCAGGATTAGCTGGGCCCAGGGGAAGAACTGCTCTATGTGGGAAGCACTTACATAGTGCTTCACTGAGCAAAGCAGGACAGGTGTCTTGGTTTTGCTGCCAAACAGGAATGGTGGGATGTCCCTGGTTCCCAGCCCTGTGCGTGTCTCTGGCTTGACCTTAGGTTTCCTTTAGGCTGAGAAAAATGCCCAAGATGCCCTCTCACCTTGCCACACTGCCGGCATTTCCCTTCCTGACGCCTCCGGTGCACCCAGTGGTGTCGGACAACAATGGGCTAAACGGAAAAGAAAAAAAGAAAATTGAAAAAAAAAAAAAGGAGTGAAGGGCCCAGTGCATGAGGGAACACAGGAACAGGCAGAAGAAATGGACACAGGCCAGCCAACCTCTGCTCTTTCAGTAAAACCACTGCCCATAGGCACCAGACCCCCATCCTCTGAGAGAAGGCAAAGCCAAAGGATCAGAGGGCAAGAGGCCAAATTAAGATGCTCCACAAAAAGGGAATTAAAACCAGAAGAAATAGGAAGGAGAAGGAGGACAGGGAAACTGAAGACTGAGAATCACACAAAGCAGATCCAATGGAGAGTGGGCAAGCAGGAGCACATCTCTGTCCCTTAACATCTCTGCCCAGGTGCCCCTAGTGCCAGGTGAAAAACGTGCTGGTGGAAAGAGTGAAAATCCCTAGAGAGACACAGTTTGTGCCCACAGCAAGAAGATGGAAGTGCTTGCAGCTGAGCAGTGAACCTGCTCACTCCACACTCCTCGAGAAGAGTGGCATCCCCAAAGCCCTCCACACCCACTTCCCCCTGCTCTTTCCCCAGGCCAATCCTGAGCCTGCTTTCAGTCCCAGCGTGGGCAGCAAGGCTGCTCACCAGCACCTCTGCTCTGCCTGCAGGCTCACGGTGCGTTCAGGGCTGGGACTTGCAGAAGTGATTGTGAGGGAGTCAGAAGTTTTGTAGTGAAGTACCACTTGTCCTAAATCCCATCCTATTCTTCCAGCCCTGGACTGGGAATGGCACTACAGAGAGAGTAGCAAAAAGAGAAAGGGAGTGCGAGTTCACAGGCTGGCATGGCAGGGCCCAACATCCTGCTCCTGACAGCTTTTGGGATCATGATGATGAGAGGCAGAAACTGGCAGGAGGTTGGGGTCAGCTCCAGTGCTGCCTCCTCCGAGTGCAGCACATGGGAGAGGACGAAGAGTCTTGCTGGCTTTAGTGGATATTAATCCAGTAGGAGCAGAAGGAGGGCTATGCCTTGAGCTCAGCTCTGGGTACAGGCAGGCACATCTAGGGAAAGGGCTGACCCTGAAGGGGATCCCTGGCACCACAAAGGCCAGAAGAGAACCTTTTTAGGGAAACAGGAAGGAAGAGGCCTTGGAGGAACTGAGAAGCATTAGAAAGACAGGATGGAGAAGCAGAATTTGTGAGAATAAAGAAAAAGCAAGAAAGGGGAGGAAGAAAAGATTTGTAGAGGTTGGAGAGAAGAAAAATACAGACGGCAGAGGCAGCAATCTGTTAGCAGAGCCCAAAGGGTAAGTGAACCACAAATAAGGGAGCTAGGCTAAGAGCAACATGGAAGGAGGCATACAAAGAAAAACAAAGCAAGAAAGGAAGGTTTAAAGTGATGCTGAAAGCTTCTCTTTACAAGGTGACGCTGGCATTTCAAAGCAGGCAGCCCTGTGTTTGAATATCCTTTCGCAAATAGGTCTGCTGTGCCAGCACAAACACGGTGTGCTGGGGGCAGCTCTGTCACCAAAATGGCCCATGACTGAGCCACCCACATCCACTCCAGAGCACTGCACAGGCTACACTGGCTCCACAGGCTGGAGGGTGAAGCATGAAGGCTGACATCTGCTTCCATCAGTGCAGGTCAGCAGACAGGTTCCAGGCCACTGCTTATGTCCAGTACATTACAACATGGGCTGAAGGGGTTCAATACCACTACTGTGGGCAACTTCCACTGCCATCTGTGCCACCTAGGTCAGGGCTCAGTTATAAAGCCAGAAACGAGCCCATACTGCTTCCTTCCAAATTGCAAGAGACTTGGGGACCTGCTATTTGCCACAGCCTCATCTATGTGCCTGGGGACCCAACACAAGGGGCAAAGTTTCTCCCAAAAAACACTGTCCGTAGGTTCCTCCCATGCAGATTCAGGAGATTCAGAACATGCAAACCATCAGATGCTCTACATTTGCTGCCTGCAAACTCCTCACTCTTCACACCCAGTCTGTGCTGCTGCCTTGCAAAGAAACATCCCTTTTATGGTACCACCCCCTTGGGGCAGGAAGGAACATCATGCCTCCACTTGGATGGGCAACACACTGGCAGCATCTGGTGTCTTTACCACCAAACTGGAAATGGGAGATGCAGATGTGGGCAGCGTCCAAGGCACAACTCTCACCTCTCGTATGTTCCGGGATCCTGACTCCCTGAAGGAAGGTTTGCAGCGGAAATTTATCTGTAGGTTGAACGCGTGAGAGGAATCAGTAAAACCATCATACCTGAAGGAAATCTACCAGAATTTACTGCACTACAGCAAGGCCCAAAACCTCTGGAGTTGTTTGGTACTTGCCACAAAACCCTCACATTTCTCGGTTACTGAACAAAATGGGGCCTGGGGTCCCAATCAGGTCCCTAGATCCTCATTTTGGTACTGTCTTCTCAGAAGACCCCTCTTTGCAATTACACATTGCAGTTCCCCAATTTTCTTGTGTTTCACTGCCCAAGAAAAGGCTGCTACAGTTTTGTGAGCTGCAGGGAGGGCTCAACAGGCTCTACTCACCTTCTCCAGCTGTTCGATGCAGGGTGTATGCACTACGATCTTGCAGGCTGCACACTTGCGCCTGGAGAGAGGTTTTTGCTGAAGGGTAAGAAAAGGGGAGAAAAAATATATATGTGAATAAAAATATGCAGTGTTCAGAGCCTGGCAAGCTCAGCCTCCCACTATACCTCCTTCTTATGTATTGGGATACAGAACAAGCCCTATAGTAAAGTTAGATACAACCCAGACTTCTTATCTAGTGAAGGGGTCTAAGCATGTGCCTATAGCAGATGTTCTCAAGCCTGGGACAGAGCAGGGAGGTACTTTCCCTACTGTCCAGTCCTGCAGTCCTTGTCCTCTTCTGACACTGCCTGACAGCACCATGGAAACTGGTCTGGGAGGCACCTGCAGGGTGGCATCAGTGGCAGGCACCTGCAAGGTGGCAGGCACAGGGTGGCATCAGTGCTCTGTGTCCTGCACCACGAGTAGGACTGAGCCTGCAGGAGCTGGAGGCAACAGGCCTGGGTCTCCAAAGCTCACTCTTCTCCTCTACTGAAAGATCTTGGATTCAGATTGTCCTTCCAAGGATGTGGAATCCCAACACCCTCTCTCTGGAACCCTCCAGGCAAGTGGCAGCCCTGCATCAGGTTCCCATTGCAAACTGAGAACCAGCATTGGCAGAAACTTGGCCCTCTGGTATGCAGAGGCAGGAGGGACACAGTCCCTGCCTCGGCAGCTCCCCAGACCCCTGCATGTCCCGCAGCAGCAGCAGCAGTGCGGCCTCTGCGGTCTCCCCATAAGGTGACAGCACAGCCAGGTTTGTGGCCATCGCTGGCGACGCAGGTGGCCCCAAGTGACGCACCAGAAGCTTTGCCATGCAGTTCTGTTCCCCAACGTAGCAGAAGTCCCCAGAGACATTGGTCTCAAACCAGATGTGCTCCCCAAAGACTGCAGCCTCCTGAAAGACACAAGACAACACAAGCTCTGAGAGCACCCGCAGAGAGGCACCTGAGCCCCTAAAGTGCTTTGTGCAAGGGACAAGATACTGGACAATGCTGGGGGTGGGAGGTTGGAGCTAAGTGGAGGCCAGGAGACAGGATGCAAACAACAGCCAGGAACATCTGGAGAGAGGAAATCTCACAAAGCTGCTGCCATGGCCCACCTGCTGTAAACAAGAGGGCCCCAGGAAACCAACTCCAAGACCTACAAACCACTTGCAGTGTCCTGCCCAGGGGAGGAGGCATCAGGGAAAATTCAGTGCAGGGGACTCTCCCGAACCAGCTTCTGTTCTACAACCTGAAGGTGCAGCTTAAAACCTGTGGGGCTTTGCCTGTGAAGGAGCAGGGGATTAGTCCTGTTGCTTGGCCCCAGCCAACAGATCTTGGCTGTCAGAAGCAGAAAAGCTGGCAGTGGAGTAGTTATGCCATCCCTGCAGGAACCACCTGTGCCTCCACAGCCTCTCTCTTGCAGCATCAAGTAGTGCTGCCAGGAGTACAGATGCTGGCACCAGCTGGTGGCAAAGAGAGAGGCCGTAAATGTGTCAAAGTCAGTCACCTGGGAAGCCTCAACCCAGGGAAGAGCCTGCTGCTTCTTGGCCAAGAGCCCATTCCATGCAATGCCCAGCAAAACACAGTACAACTTACACTCCAATCCACGGTGCTGCGTATCTGCCTCTCCGAGTCGCTCCTGATGGCTAGTGCCGGGTTTGGCTGGGCTACCATGTGTTGGAGACTGGATTTGGCAATAGCTTTCCTGGAAGACACAGGAGGGCTGGCTATTAAATAGATATGCAAAGCACAACCTGCTTCTAAGATGCAACGAGAGCCTGGACCAGGAAAGCCTCCTCAGGACCAAGTGGCTGGAAATGAGGTGAATTTCCATCTCAGCAGGCTGAGAAGTACCTGTTCCTCTGAAATAGTCCTGTGGGATGAAGAGGTACTGGCCATGTTGCAGACAGCTCAGCCAGACAGCCTGTAACCAACAAAAGGCACAGACTGGGCTTGCTGGGCTAACGCCCTCAGGGATAAGAGTTCCATTGTAAAACACCCTGGGAGTGTCCTCCATGGAGCTGCAGTGGTGGGACTGCCTTTGCAGGGACAATCTAGAGCCCCTGTCCAGCAGTCTCCCTGCATCTCTCCCAAACTAAGGGACCACTGTGCCTGGGCTGTTTCCAGGGACCAGTACAACTGGCCAGAGTAAAAGCAGTTGTTTGCTTGGGGCTAGTGAGCTTCTCCCAGATGTGCTAGGGTGGAGGAAAGGAGCAGGAAATCCAGCCACCAGGAGGCAGTGTGCATCTCCAGCCAGTAACCAGGCCTGTCACATTCCTCTGGTCCCAGACTGGCAGGAGAGGACATCCACAAGCCCCAGGGACTGCACCAAGAGCATCAGTGGCAGCACTGGCCTGAGTGGAAGATGCTCACAGTACACCAGCAGCACTGCAAGGCAGCGATGGCAGCCAGGGTCAACGGCATTGAATCTCTTCCCTCCTTCCCCACTAAACCGGGGTCTGCACCTCCCCTCTCCCCTCCCCAAGGCGCTGCCTGCTTGCACGCTGCCACCATACATACAGCAGCCGGGGGCTCCAGCAGTCCGGGGTGCTGCGGCAGGTGGGCTCCGGTCCCAAACCCTTGACGAGGGTGGCAGAGGGGCACCCGGTTCCAGCCCCTCCTGCACAGTGCTGGGCCAGCAGCCGTGGGTGGCCAGAGGGCAGCAGCCCGGGTTGAGGGGCATCGCTGGAGCGCCGGCGCTGGCTGAGACGGCGGTAGCGGCCTGGCAGGCCGTAGGCAGCCCGGCCGTACGCGAGCTCGGCGGGCGGGCGGCGGGA
>VXAX01006305.1:95827-111865 GCA_013399835.1 Leptocoma aspasia | reverse complement strand
GACCCCCCGGGAGCGGGGCGGCCCACAGCCAGCCGGGGAGATGTCCCTGTCCCCCGTCCCCGCCTGCCCCAGGGCGGCGGTGCCACCGCGGGACAGGGAGCACGTCCCCTCGCTCTCTCCCGGTTATATTTATCCGCTCCGAGCCGGCTCCCCACGCCTCCTGCAGCCCGGGTTTAGTTACCGACTCACCGCCCGGGCACGGCGGGGCTTCCCCGGCGCTGTTNCGGGAGAGGCCGGAGAACACAAGGCCAGCCCTGCGCTCCCCGGGCAGGGACAGCCCCGCCATGGCCCAGGGCATGGAGCGTGGCTGCGGGGTGTCTGCCCCGGCCCCTGCTCTGTCCTGTCCGTGGCCACGTCCCCAGGGTAGGGGATGGGATGGGATGGGATGGGATGGGATGGGATGGGGGATGTGGGAGCTGAAGGGCCGTGTCCCCCAAGCCATGCTGGGGATCTGACATTGCATCCCCTGGGCTGCCCCAAACTGCAGCTGGCAGCTCCCAAACGCTGAGAAACGGCTCCAGCAGCATCCCTGATGCCCCTTAATCCCCTACACTCCTAAATCCCCTACACTCCTAAATCCTCTACACCCCTCATGCCCCTCACAGCCTCACCCCAGGCCAGGCTGGAGCTGCAGGGACCCCAGCAGAGGCAGATGTTGTGTCCTGTTTGCTCCCTCCTCTCGATCCCTGTCCATCTGCCAGTGCAGCATGCAGAGTTTCTGGCCTGGATCCCGAGCTCCAGCCCAGCTGCACAGCCAGGTAGGAGAGCAGGACAAAGGCAGCTGTCCCCTCCTCCAGCCCTCCTGGCTGTCCTGGCAACAGCAGCTCCAGGGTCCCCTGAGGACCCCGGCCAAGGATAAACAGCGAGGGCAGGGGCTGCTCCTCTCCCTTCCATCAGCTGCTCCAGGAGCTCTCAGTTCAAACAAAAACTGGGCAAAACTTTGGGCATGAGACTCAACCCCCACAGAAAGATGCCCTGGCTCCTTTCTAGCCCCTTTGGGCACGCTGCTGGAGGGGACAGACCTGGAGCCGAGCTGGGAGTGTCACATGTGCTGAGGCCCAGCCTGAGCCCTGCTGCTGCTCTCATTTCCAGTTTTAACTCCAGCCCTGGCAGGGCTCTGGCTCCAGACTGCTCTGAGATGAAAGCAGATGCTCTCCCTCGGGCTCTTACTGCCAAGGAAGAGAATCTCGAGCCCAGACTCGGCTTTCCAGCACTTCCCTGAGGCTCCATTTCCCTGCTGGCTGCTCTGGGAAGGCACGGCCCTGCCAGGGGAGCCCTGCCCACAGAGGGGGAGAGCACGGGTGGCTCTGGGGGCCATCTCAGTGATGAAACACCTTCACTGGCCCTGCAGTGGGTGTTCATCAGCCCACAGCTCTGCACGAGCCCCCAGGCCTTTGCTGGAGCTGTGGAAGTCCAGCAGCTTCCTGGACACCACCGACTGTTTGGAGACTTCCTCGCCAACGTCACATTTCATTCTTCCTAAGGAAAGGAAAGAGTTTTCCGGAAACAGCAGCTTTTTAGATTTAGCATCTCTTTCCATCCCCAGAGTCGACTTTGGGAAAACAATCACAGGGGAAAAAATACGTGGGATTTGAAAGCCACTGCCAGGATTGTGCTCACAGGCAGCCCAGGCAAGCGCTGTCCCCCTGAGGGGCAATAAAAGCAGGGAGAGCTCAGACTCCCAAATGTGCCCAAGCTGGGGGTGGCTGAAGCCACCTGGGCTGGGGCACGGGGAAACCCCTGCCAGGGGCCACACGCAGGCTATGCATGACCCCTGTCACCTGGGCTGTGACACCACGTCCCAGCAGGGCTGCTCTGAGCTCCCGGCATCCCAGGGGGACCCTCGGAGCACAGCAGAGGACACGGGAGCTGCCCCAGGGGGGATGTGCAGGTTGGTGCCTGGACAGGAGCCAGTCACAGCCCTTCCACCAGCAGAGATGCTCTCGTTTGGAGGCAAAGTAAGAAGGCAGTGATTGTGTCACAGAACAGCCTGGACACGTGCTCCCACAAGGTCCAGAAACTCCAGTGAAACCACGGCTGGCTGCCTCTGCCATCTCACCAGGGCCAAGACAAGCCTGTGTGACACCCAGAGGTGATAAATCAGTCCTGGAAGCTCAGGGGAATTTTTTCCTGTGCTCAGGCTCAGTCAACAGGAAGAATCCCAGAATGCCAGAATCGTTTAGGTTGGAAAAGACCTCCAGGATCTCTAGGCAAAGCTTTAAGTGAAAGACAGAAAGGAAAAAGAACAGCTGAGCTGCACAGACGCTTGGAGAGCTCCCGTGGGAGGCAACAGCATCCCGGGGAGGGAAATGGCCACGGGGATGGCTCTGAGCAGCGCGAGGGTGCCGAGGAAGCACCCAGGGCGGGAGGACTGAGCCCTGCCCTGCGGGGTTGTCTCCCGTGCGTTTGTTCGCGGCTCGGCCCCGAGCTCGCAGATTTTTGCTTCCTTTCTGGCCGGGGCCGCGCTCTCCGCTCGTTATCGCCTCTGCCATCGCTCTTTATTGCCCTGTCACTGCTGCTCGGGGCCCCAGGGGACAGCCGAGGCGCGGGGCCAAGGGCAGGGAGCTGGGCAGCCACACGACCGCACACGCAGCCGGTGCCAGGATGTGCATCACCCCCGGCCGGGCCAAAGTGGCCAGCGCAGGCCCCCGGGCACGGGCAGCTGGCACAGGGAGCCCCGGGGGTGGCACTGGGCAGTGACCGTCCCTTGCAGCGGCTGTTCCGCACAGAGCAGAGCTGACAGCGCGGGCTGGTGCCGCAGCGGCCCCCGGGATGGGGGCAACTCACTCCTCACCTGGGCTGGCCCAGGCCTGGCACGGGGCACAGCAGCGACACCAGACCAAACCCACCCGCTGTCCTGTCCGGGCCACGGGCAGCAAAGGCCCCTCTGGGACAGGCTCCAGGGCCAGCCCAGTGCCCCGCAGGATGCCGGCAGGGCAGCTGGCACTCGCATTCCTCCAGCAGCACATTCCCGCTCTCACCATCGCCGCTCCCTCCCCTCACCCTTCCCGGGAGAAGGAACGGCTCTGCCCCACCCGTGGCCCTCCAGGTTCTGCCAGCCCTGGCACCCAGCGCTCGTGCAGGCGGTGCCAGTCCCCGGACAAAGCCCCCGCGGTGACAGAGCAGCCTGGGGAGCGGCGGGGACACAGCAGAGGCTGAGCCACAGGATTCCCCACGCCCAGCGCCCTCCGGGGCTCTTACCTTCCTCAGGCCGGGCTCGGGGGGCTCAGGGAGTCACAGCCCCCTCAGGGCCCGGCCAGCGCGGGGGGCACCGCAGGGTCCCGCGGGGGACATCGGGGAGGGGCGCGGGTGGCGGCGGAGCCCCGGCGGCCCCCGGGCTCTGCAGCCGCTTCAAAGCGTGCAGGGCAGAAAGGGAAGCGCCGAGTTATTTCGAGACAACTTCCTCTTTGGCGGAGAGGTCCCGCAGTGACAGCGCTGTCCCCGCGTGCGTCTCCGTCGCCTGGCGCTCTCCGGACGGGCAGGAGCAGGGAAGGAGGCTCAGCCCTGCCCTGGGTGCAATCCCCTCAAGCCAGCCCCGCAGGCTCTGGGATGATTCTGTGAGCCCTGGCACCGCCCCTGGCACCGGCCCTGGCCCTGGCACAGCCCCTGCCGTGCTGCCAGCCATCCCAGACAGGGACAATCCCGCGCTGCTGCCGCCAGGGAGGCAGAGGGAGCCTGGATGCTCACACCTCCCAACAAACAGCGTCGCTCCGGGACACCAGGAGTCCATCCAGAGAGACTTTTCCAGCCGCCCGTTCCAGGCACGGTGTTTGTGGCTCTGGCAGCGTCTCCCACATCTGCTTTTGCTCAGAGCGGCTGCCCGGCAGCTCCTGCCCGTGCCAGCTCGGGATGCAGCCTGGGCAGGCACGGCCGGCCCCTCTGCAATGTGCTCCCGGAGCAGTTTTGCCCTGACAGAGCCTGGAGCAGGTCTGGCCGTGCTCAGCAGGGTGGCATTGTCACCACGCGTGACCCAGGGTCCCCAGGTGAGGCCGCTCAGGGCTCTGGCGGTGCCCTGGCGCTCTCTGCAGCCCAGGGTCCGTTTGTGGGCTGGCGCAGTCCCGGGCTGGCGCAGTCCCGGGCTGGCACAGTCCCGGGCTGGCACAGGGAGGGCTGGCACAGGGAGGGCTGCAGGGACACAGCAGACCCGGCCCAAATACGGAGATGAGCGCTGCTCCCTGTGGGGTGTGGGGCAGGGTGGGATGAACCCCCAGCCCCGGAGCCTGGGCAGCTGCTGGAGCCCCGTGTGCCCGTGTGTGCCCCAGGGCACAGTGCCCAGGGCAGCCCCATGCCAGGGGCCAGCCTCTGCAGCCAGCGACTGCCACGGCCAGAGGTGTCCCCAGCTGTGGCCAGGGCCCTGCTGGATCAGCCCCTCGCCCCAGCTGGTACCTCGAGCAGGGCCTGAGGTGCCGAGCTTTGCCGGAGAAGTGGTTTGGGGAAGAAAATCCTTCTGGAGGGAGCGTGGGAGCCGCAGCTGACGCTGCATCACTTCCCGACCCTTTTGCCTTAGGTACCGCTCCGTACCTGGGCCCCAGGTTTAAAAATAACCTCCTTCCTTCCTGAGCGGGACAGAGAGGCAGAAGGAGGCAGCTCAGGCTGCCAGCGTCCCTCGCTGCGCTGGTGCAAGCCCCGCATCCCTCCCCCAGCCCCGGGCAGGAAGGCTCCGGGAGCAGCAGCAGCCGTGAAAACATCCTCGTTCCCCCCGCCCTGCGCTCCCGTTCGCCAGGGACCCGGCCCGCGGGCGGGGGCACACACGGGATGCTGTTTGTCCCTGCCAGGGTCACAATTAGCGCCTTCAAGAGCCCAGGGGAAGGTGTGGGCTGCCACTGCTCAGTAGAGCGTTGTCCCCTGCCTGTCCTCCTGTCCTGGTGCCACCTCTGTCTGTCCCTCCTCAGCAGGAGTTTCCCAGGAGCTGTGGCACAGGCAGGACCTGCCACGCTCTCCTGTTTTCCATGCAAATTCCAGAGGGAAGAGGGCTCTGGCAGGGCTGGGGGTGAGCCCCACGCTTTGCATAGGGCGGGAGGAGGGGCAGGGGCCCCACGGTCGCTCCCTGTCGGGCGCGCTCTTGCTCTGCTGCACCTTTCGGGGCTGGAGATTTCACTCCTCCCCTCCCAGCTGGGCACTGCAGGCCCCAAGCCTTCACCAGCCCCTCTGGCCCTAGACCTGGACTCTGTCCCCCTGCACAGAGAGGGGGAGGCCAGAGACCCCACTCGGGCACTGCCCACAGCACTTGCTCATTGCCACCAAATTCGGGATCCAAACCCAAAACTCCATTGCACTGAAGGGTCCTGCTGGGCCCCTTGAGCCTCACCCTGCCCCTTCCCCTCCTGCCCTTTCCATCTCTGTCACAGCCCCATTAACCCTCCTCCTGCCCTGGGACCGCATTTCCCCGTGGCAGCCCATGGAAGGGGGAGGAAGAGGTTGGTTCCCCATATTTTCTGAGGTCATTAAACACCAAAACACAGCTGGCAGAAACACTCAGAGCAGCACAGGGAACTGCCAGAGCCCCCCAGATAACATCTGCTCCTGGCCACGGAGAGAGGAAGAGCCAGGTATGACCCTGCTCACACAAAGCCTTCAGTCAGAAAACTGGGGAAAAAAAAAGGGAAGAAACAAACTTTAGCAGAGAAAGAACCTCTTGTGTGGCAGACCAGGGACAAACCAGCCCTTTGTCCCTGCAAACACTGTGCTCTGGGATTTACAGGTATTTTGGAGCCCTGCCTGGTCACTTCTGTGCATGGGTGGGGTGCAGAGAGGTTTTGAAGCAGCTGGAATCTTCCTCACATGGAAAAACTTGGTCCCCTGAAGTGATCTCCTGATACTCAGGGCCTGGGGGTGCTCACCTGGAGAGGAGAAGGCTCCAGGGAGAGCTCAGAGTCCTTACAGGGCCTAAAGGGGCTCCAGGAGAGCTGGAGAGGGACTGGGGACAAGGGATGGAGGGACAGGACACAGAGAATGGCTCCCAGTGCCAGAGGGCAGGGATGGATGGGATACTGGGAATTAGGAATTGTTCCCTGTGAGGGCAGGCAGGCCCTGGCACAGGGTGCCCAGAGCAGCTGTGGCTGCCCCTGGATCCCTGGCAGTGCCCAAGGCCAGGCTGGACAGGGCTTGGAGCAGCCTGGGAGAGTGGCAGGTGTCCCTGCCATGGCAGGGGGGGCACTGGGTGGGCTTTGAGGTCCCTCCCAACCCAAACCAGTCTGGATTCAATGAAACAGAAAAAGCTCACCTGAAACACTAATTCCAGAGGGTTTCCCCTCCTGGAGAGGACCTTGCTGCCAGGAAGGGGCTGTCCTGCCACGGCAGCAGCCACAGCTCTCTTTTCTCCAGACATCCCGCTGCCACCTGAGCCCGTGCTGGGAGTGGCAGCTCTTCCCCGAGGTCACACCCCTGCGACACCCACACGGGGCTGGTGCTCACACTCCGGCCCTCAGAGCCCCTCAGCTGCCACCAGCCCCCCTAAACCAGGACACCCCCCAAGGCTGTTGGGGCGGGGGTGGCAGTGCCCAGGTGGCAGTGTCAGGGTGGCAGTGTCAGGGTGGCAGTGGCCGTGTCAGGGTGGCGACGGCAGTGCCCAAGGGGCAGTGTCGAGGGGCAGTGCCGAGGGACTGGAGACAGTGTTGGGATGGCAGTGCCAGGGGGGCAGTGGCAGTGCCCGGGTGGCAGTGCCCGGGTGGCAGTGGCAGTGCCCGGGTGGCAGCGCCAGGAGGGCAGTGGCAGTGCCCGGGTGGCAGTGCCCGGGTGGCAGTGGCAGTGCCCGGGTGGCAGTGCCCGGGGTGCAGCGAGCGGGGCCGGGGCTGTTTTCCTGTTTTCCTCCTCCTCCTCCGACGCTCGGCTCCCATTTGGGGCGCTGCCCCGCACGCTCGGGGCCAGGGGGCCCGGCCCGCTCCCTCCTGCCGCGGCCGCTCCGCGCTCCCCCCTCCGGTTCTCCGTCCCCCCGCGGCTCCGCTAATACCGGAGCTGACGGGCAGGGAAAGCTGCCCCTCGCAGCGGCCAGACCCAGCCCCGCGGGATTTCCTGACAGCTCGGAAGGGAACGGGTCACAAACCAAACACCTTTGATGCCGCGGCTCTATTTTCTACCCTGGCCTTCAGCCCGGTTCTATTTTTAGTCCAGCTCCAGCAAATATAGAAGATGAGGGGATCTGGGGAGAGGGAAAGCCAAGCTGACAATTTGGTGGTATTGGAGTTGCCTTTTTCATTTCTCTAAACTGAGTCATCTCCAACTGTTTTTTTGTTATTGTTGTTGTTTTTTTGTTTGTTTGGTTGGTTGTTTTGGTTTTTTTTTGTCTTGAAAAGAATCCTACTAAGGAGATAAAAGATGTTAATAATAAACCATGGAGTGTTCAAGTCTCGGCAGCATCTCAGGATGTCCTGTGAGGGTGGAAAACATCATTTATTTGATAAAGACTGTGCAGGTTCTACCTGCACGTTCATCCCAGATTACCCACCTGTGAGCAGGAGATTTTGGAGCACCTGAAGGAAAAATCCCGGTGCTGTGGTGGGTGCTGGAATTGTCTCTGCCAATGACTCCCTCAGCCTTTTCCTGCTCCCAGCTCAGCTCCTCTGGGCAGATTTGGAGCCTCCTCCCGTGCCTCCCACCCACCCAGGAATTCCTTGACCCAAAATACTGCTCCTGTACTGGAAATAAATCAACTTTTAATATTTTACAATTACTTTAAAAGTTCTCTGCACAGTATTTTACAGATCAGCACAGACTTTACACAGATTCGCTGAGGCTACACAAATGTACAAGGACGACCCCAAAGAACCCTGGAATTCTTTCATTTCCAGAAAGCATCAGAGGTCAAAACCTTCACCAGGATGATGAATCCCTGGAGTTTGTGCTTGGTTTTCTCTGTGGTATGGAAATTCCCTTCTCCAGGACTGCTGTAGGGCCAACTGACCCCAGAGGGATTTATGTCCTGGCACGGATTTAGCCACGGATCCCAAGATCCCAAAGAGCAGGGTCTGGCAGGATAAGGTGCTGTTTTAAAGCCCTGAACAAAACCAACCACCTGCCAAATTCCAGCCCCACTGGAGAGAACACACCACAAACCTGTTTGGGCAAGGAAAAGTCAGAGAGAAAACCTTTTCCAATTGCAGGGAAAGAGTCACTAAAATCTGATTCTGATCCCCTGAGCCTGTTGGGCTTAAAATAGTGCTGGAGAGGAGTGCCAGGCATCCTGTGAGGAGGGGACAGCCCAGCAGGGCCGGGCAGTGCCAGGGGGCCCCTGCCAAGGACAGACACTGCTCAGGACAGTTTTTTGGGATTGGGACAGGTTTCTCAAGGTTTCCCTTCCCTTCTGGAGGTTGGGTGTCCTGCACGGAAGCAGAGCAGGTGAAATACCCCCAAGACATGGGTTGGTATTCCACCAGTACCGTGGGATCTGTAATTCCCGTGCACTGACAGACACCTGACACCACAGAGCCAAGGACATTCCTTTTCCCAAACACCCTTCCCCCATATCCCACTTGCACCATTTTCTGGCAGGGAGTGTCCCTGTCCTTGCCCTGCCCTCCCACCCAGGTGTTGGCATCTGCTGGTCCCCAGGGAGATAGCCAGGAACCACCTTCCTGCCCTTGCTGAGGAACCCCCCAGAGACACCAGAGCACAAGGATCCCATTCCCTGAGGAGGGGCTGGAGCAGGAGCAGCTCAGCCACCACGCTGACACCACAGTGACCCTTCAGCTGCAGGAGCTCCTGGACAAGCAGGGCTGGCTGTCCTTTTCCTTCTCCTGAGCCTGGACTGGTGCAGGATGGACCCCGGTCTGCAGGGACATGGCTCCTCTATGGCAGTGCCCCGCTGAAGGTGGCAATGGGCAAACACAGCAGGGACTGGAACTCGGAGGGGTCCTGGGGAGGCTCAGGGGACCCTCTCGGTGCCAGGGGGTCACAGTCCCTGGGCTTGTAGCACACGGAGATCTCACACCTGCAGGGGAACACCAGGAAACAACCTCTGAGTGAGGTGTGGCCAGAGAACCCTCAGGGGCAGCGGGAACGGGGCCGGGATCCCAGCGGTAATGGTGCTGCAAACACAGTGGGAATGGTGCTGCAAACCCAGTGGGAGTGGGGCCGGGAACCCAGCGGGAATGGTGCTGCAAACACAGCGGGAACGGGGCCGGGATCCCAGCGGGAATGGGGCTGCAAACACAGCGGGAACGGGGCCGGGATCCCAGCGGGAATGGGGCTGCAAACACAGCGGGAACGGGGCCGGGATCCCAGCGGGAATGGGGCTGCAAACACAGCGGGAACGGGGCCGGGATCCCAGCGGGAATGGGGCTGCAAACACAGCGGGAACGGGGCCGGGATCCCAGCGGGAATGGGGCTGCAAACACAGCGGGAACGGGGCCGGGATCCCAGCGGGAATGGGGCTGCAAACACAGCGGGAACGGGGCCGGGATCCCAGCGGGAATGGNCCCAGCGGGAACGGGGCAGGGAACCCAGCGGGAACGGGGCCGGGATCCCAGCAGGAACGGGGCAGGGATCCCAGCGGGAACGGGGCCGGGATCCCAGCAGGAACGGGGCAGGGATCCCAGCAGGAACGGGGCAGGGATCCCAGCAGGAACGGGGCAGGGATCCCAGCGGGAACGGGGCCGGGATCCCAGCAGGAACGGGGCTGGGAACCCAGCGGGAACGGGGCAGGGAACCCAGCGGGAACGGGGCCGGGATCCCAGCAGGAACGGGGCAGGGATCCCAGCGGGAATGAGCCCAATCCTTAACAGGGCTGAAGTCTGAGCACTGAGAGTTCAGGACTTTCAGCTGGCTCAGGCTGGGGCCTCAAGCAGCATCACCCACCCAAGGCATTTGCAGAAATTCGTGAGGGAAAATGAGAACTTCTGCAGGCCCCAGGTTTTAGGAAGAGGGAAGGAGCTCCTTTAGCATTTCATGAACTCCACCAACCCCCCAAGTTTCACAACAAACAAGTTAAACACTTCTCTTTAGGGTTATTTAAGATCCCAAATATTTTTCTGTTGGAGGCAGCACCACTTTGCAGAGTTCTGCTCAATCTGAGGGTGGAATTTCAATGTTTCTTCATTTTTAAACCCAATGGGTCAAACCCATGGCTTGATCTCTTGTGCTCATGGAAGCTCCATCAGCTGGGGAGCCAGGCTGGTGCCCTGGGGACAGCGCTGATGGGTGAACAGTCCCATGGACATGTCCTGATTTAGCCCAGACTGTCCCATGAGGATCATGAGTTCCCTCTGCAGTGGGGTTGCCAAAGGAGGGGACAGCCCAAGAGGTTCAGAAGGTGAAGGCTCTGCTGACCCAAAGGAGGTTGAGAAGGTCAAGGTTCTCCTCACACACCCAGAGCTCTTCCAACACCTCCTTTATCTCCCATAACCTGTGGCTCATGACTGCTCCTGCTGGAAGAGGAGCCTTTGGGGTTGAAGAGTTGACAGGGGACCACCCTTTAGCCTGTGGGACTTCCTGGAGGTGAACTCCTGCTGGGATCTAAGCAGGAGCACCCATCCAAGCTGAGCTCAGGGCCTGGGGCTCGGATGGATGGGTCAGGATCTCCCATCCTGGCTGCAGTTCCCACCTGGTTACGCTCTGCAGGATCTTCTGCTCATCCTGGTCCAGGCACACGGCGAAGGAGGACTGGACCCCGATGATCTGGACCTTGTCCACTTTGATCTGGGACACGCTGATCTGCTGGGAGGAAAGGCTGGAGTGAGGGAGCTGCTGCCCCAGCACATTCCCTGGGCTGAGCAGGGGAGCTGGGGCAGGACTGGGGCCAGCAGCAAAGGGACCCCCCCAGGGAGCTGCTCTCTGCAGCCCTGTCCCCTCCCAGCTGGGCCAGGCCAGCCTCATCTCCCCAAAGGTAAAAGCTCCAGGATTGGAGTTACCTGATTGAAACTTTTCTTGGATTTGGAGTTCTGCCTCTTGACCACCTCGGTCATGGTTAAGTTGAGACATTCTGTCTTCGAGGCTGCAACAGAAGGGAACTGCCGTGACCTGGGGCTCTGCTGGGAGCCCAGGTGGTCCCTGCACCTCTCAAAGCAGCCCAGGACTGGAGCTCCAGCAGGATCCCACTGCTGGGGGAATGCAGTGCAGTCCCAGCTTTCCTCCCCTCCTGCCAAACGTCCTCTGGAATTCCAGCTGCTTTCCAAACACAGCAGGAGAGAACATTTAACCAGCTCGGGCTGCGAACAAGAGAAAAACCACTGCCCATCGCCGTGAGGAGAGTCTGACTCTCCTGAGCCCACCTGGAGATGCCTCCTCGTGCCTGGAATTACAGTGACATCCTGTGGCCAAACTGCTGAACGGGAAAACCAAAGAGCCGAGGGGGTCAGATTCCTCTTGGGAGGACGAGAATTCACGGAGAGGTTTCTCCTCAGAGAGGAGCTGAGGCCAGCCCTGATGCAAACCCTGAACTAGAGCAGGAACGTCCAACTCAGCATTCAGAAGGAGTGAGAAACCCATTCCTGATGTTTTTCTCCCGGGATTGGCTGCATGGCTCCGTGGGTGGGGAGGGGCAGGAGGGACAGTGTGGAGCTCCACAGAGCATGCAGGGATGTCTCTGTTTGGTACAACACCCTGATTATCCTGCTGGCAAACACCTGCCAGGCACATGAGGAAAAAGGACCTAAGCCCCCCCAGTCTCCTCAGAGCTGGATGTGTCTGATGGCCAAACCAGCAGCTCCTGAACAAGAACAAACCAAATACACGCACAGACCAAGAGCCATGGGGCTTTCCAAAGGCTCAAAGCTTGGTTAATTGGAAACCTGATTAGAAAAAAGGCTTCTGAGGCCAGGCCAGGCGGCTGGGAGCTGTGTCTGAGCTGAAGGAAGGGAAGCAGGCAGCAGCAGCAGCTTAGGAAGGGTGTGCTGACACCCTGCAGGACAAGCACCTGGCCCTTGGTCCTGCTCCACCTGAAGAGTTTCACCTGTGCTTCCCCCTCACTAAATAAGTGTTGTTCTGGAAAGCATCCCTCTCCAGTGACCATCCTGGTGTTTGAGGCACCCCAGCCCCACCCCTAGTGGATGTTTTTCCAGCTGGAAGCTTTGGGACAGCGGGACAGGACGTATCCTTTGTCCCTGCCGTGGTGCTGAGGGTTGGCACACACCCAAGGACTGCAGCACAGCTGAGGGAACACCAGGAGACTCCCACGTGTCTCCTGCATTCTGCCCCACCTCGTTTGCTCCAGCCAGGAGATCCAGACCCCTCCCTCGCTCCCCCAGTGCCCCCCACCCTTCCCTGGGCACGGCCACCTGCACCCACCGAGCTCCTCGTGCTTCCTGCAGGCCTTGCTGAGGTTGATGGACGTGCAGACCTTCTCCACGTCATTCCAGTGGCTCCTGCCACTGGCAGCTGTCTGCAGGGACCAGCCAGAGCCAGGGGAGAGAAGCACACAACCATTCAGCTCGGAAAAGACCGTTAAGGTCAAGTCCAACCCTAAATCTAACCCTGCCAAGTCCTCAAAAGCACCAACCCTGCATTTTTTAAGCATCCCCAGGGATGGTGACTCCACCACTGCCCTGGGCAGCTGTGCCAGGGCTGGAAAGCCCTTTCAGTGAAGAAATATTCTCTAATATCCAATCTAAACTTCCTGTGGTGCAGCCTGAGGCCGTTCCCTCTCCTCCTGTCCCTGTTCCCTGGGAGCAGAGCCCGATCCCCCCGGCTGTCCCCTCCTGGCAGAGAGTTGTGCAGAGCCACAAGGTCCCCACTGAGCCTCCTTTTCTCCAGGCTGAGCCCCTTCCCAGCTCCCTCAGCCACTCCTGGGGCTCCAGCCCCTCCATGTCCTTGCACGAGTGTCCCAGAGCTGTCCCCAGCACTGGGGGTGCCCAGCAGTGCCAGCACAGACCTTGCTGTATGCAATCTGTAGTGTCAGTGGGATTGCTTCCCTGTCTCCATCTATTCCCAGCCTTTTGCTGCCTGGACCTGCAGGAAACAAGAAGAAAATGTCACACGGGGGCTTGTCATGCCCTGCTGACACAGCAGCACACCCAGGACCTGCAGGAAGGGGGAAAAAAGCTCAGTGGCTTGCTGAGCACAGCTGCAAGGCAAAAAGGTAAAAAAAAAAAATTAAAAAAAAAAAAAAGTTGGCTTAAAAGCTGCAGAAAGCAAAGAATCCAGAGAGGAATTACAACACAAAACCATTCTGCAGAACTGAGAGTGGCTCTGGCCGAGCCAGTGCAGAGGGGTCAGAGCTCCAGGGAAAACACAGAGCAATAAAGCCACAGTGCTCTCCCTGCTCCTGTTTGCTCAGGCAGATTTCTGCCCACGTTACATTAGCCCTGAAACACTGGGCCTGACACTTTCTAACTGGTTTTTTTTCCCCCCCTGGATAATTTTTTGCAGCTGTGAAGTGGTGCAAAGGGGAAACACCGCATTCAGCACTGGCGGTTTCATGGGTTGGAGAGAAGAGCTCCTTGCCCAAGGCTGATTTTGGGGGGAGCAGGGTGGGCACACTTCATAGGGGGGATTTATGGGCTCTGCTTCCAAGGACAGGCAGAGCTCACAGCAAAGCTGTTGGTTAAAGCCACGAAGAACGCGTTCAGGTGCAGCGTTGGGGCTTGGCCATGAGGTGTCTGTGTGAGCTGCTCGTCCCGTCCTGCGGTGGAACTGCAGCCAGATGTTCCTGCCGCTGCTTCTGCTCTCTTAATGTCACTAACGCTATGAATTCCTAACATAAATGTACAAACAATTACACGCAGAAGGCTCTCCAAGCACACACACAGACCTGGCTTCGCCCAGTAAAATAAGGAGATGAAAAGAGGGATTTTATCAATGACACTTTTGGACAAAGCACAAAGAGCAGGCAGTAAAAAGAAAAGATAAAGAGCTGCACTTGGCAGGTGCTGATGGGAGGAAGGAAACGGGCTTGGAGGTGTTTTATTGTAAATCCAATCTAGAGTTAAGAGCAGCACAAACAATCAGGCATTGCTGTGGTTTCACTCCCGGAGGGAACACAAAACTGGGGTGTTTCTCTCCCAAACCAGTGAAGAGCTGTCTGGGTCCTCACTCAGACACCTCCTGCAGCCCAGGCTCCCCCAGCCCCTCCTTCCCGTCCCTCCCAGCCCTGGTTTCTGGCCCCCAGGGCAGGTGGGGGGTGCAGAAGCAGCTACAGACCTGAGGCCTTGATGGCCCTGGTGGCTGCTGAGTGCCCCAGCTCCAGGGAGTGGATGAAGACCTCGGTCCTCTTCTCCCCCCCGATGAAGGTGAGCTGCCGGGGGACAAGAGGGGACATGTGGGGGTGAGGGGACCCAGCCCGGCCAGGCAGCCTTCACCCCTCTCAGTCCTTGGGAAATGGGTCCGTTTGGGAAAATCCTTCCATTTTTTTCAAAGCACCTTTCAGCAGCTGCTTGGGGTGGCTCCTGCCCTTAGCAGGACTTCGGACTGTTTGAAAAAAATCCCCAAAACAACCCAAACCCCTCATTTTCACTTAAAACTCCACAGCCCACTGGAAAGAACCCCACAATGAGCCAACAGCAGGGTCTGGGAACTGCCTTGGGGGCACAAACCCTATGCAGTGCTGCTCACCAAGCCCTGTTCCAGCTGGTCCCCAGCCACAGCCCCAGAGCGGGGCTTGCAGCCCCAAATTCAACCTTCCCCACCCCACCTGCCCCAGGCACACAGCAGGGTGTGGAAAACCCCCTCGTGGAGGGGCTTGGTTTGGGAAGCAGAGCTCCGGGGGGATTCCAGCCATGTGGAAAACCCGGCAGCACTGCCAGGCACAGCTGTGTGCGTGGGGAACGGCACTGGGGTGGAAAACTGCTCGGGCACTCCATGGTCTGGGCAGGAGCTGCTCTGAGCCCTGACCAGGAGCATCAGGGGACACCCAGGGGACAAAGGGGACCGAGCCCCGCCTCAGCAGCGCGTGGTGGCTGTGCCACACCCCCAGTGCTCCACAGGCAGCTCGCGGCCGGTGCCACCGGCGGAGCCACCCCTCTTTCGCCTCGCCGGGCGGGGCCGAGCCCGCTGCCCACCTCGGTCTGGTAGAGCTGCAGCAGCACGGGGCGGGTGGCGAAGCGGCAGTAGTAGAGGATCATGTCTGCCAGGATGGGCAGCTGCTCCTGCCAGTCCTCCTGCGGCTCAGCCTCGGCCTTGGCACACTGCGGGGGCACAACGGCTCGGACAGGTGACGGGGCAGGTGCCACCTCCGGCCACAGCTGCCCACCCCACCCCGCTGGGGACAGAGCCCTCCTGCTGGCCGCCAGGAGCCCGTCCCGCGTGGCACAGCAGAAGGGTCCGCAGCTCCCGGGGGAAGGGGCACAGCCCGCCGTGGCCGTGGCACGCACGCACCTGGCACAGGACGCCCATGGGCAGGTTCATCAGCCCCAGCACGTTGCGCTCGTACCAGGGGTCCAGCAGGCCGATGTAGCGGGAGATGTCGTTGGTGCTGCTCTCCGCCCCGGCCGGGCGCGGCTCCTGGANAGATGTTTTAAAGCTAATTATCTACTTTTCGTGAGTCTTGTTCTAATGTATCTTTTATGATTTTATTTTTCTAAAGTATCTAGTTTCATTTGTAAGAATGAAACTAGATACTTTAGCCCTATTTTCTCTTAACAATATCTGTTTTATTCTATTTGTTCTATTCTGTTCTTTATTCTAAAAATGGCATTTTTAAGTTAGTACTTTTTATTTTAAAGTTTGCGTACAGATGTGTGAGGTTTTTGTCAGGCTTTGAGAGTTTTTAATAGATTTATTTTTAACATTTTCTCTTCTTTTTTGGATAGAAAAAAACCACTTTTTTTGATGGTTTTGTTCATTATTTGCTGTGTCCAGTGAAGCACACAAGGTACTTGCGGGAAATGGATTTGTAGAANCGCCCCGGGGCGAGCGGAGCCGCGGGCAGGGCACGCACCCACCTGTGCCCGGGGCTCGCCCGGGGCTGCCGGGGGGTGATGGAGCGGCTGCGGGGGCGCTGCGGCCGCGCTGCTCCTCCGCACCGGGATGTAGAAGAAGCGCAGCCTGAAGTACCGAGTCAGGGCGGGGCAGGAGCTCTCCTTCAGCCTGCGGAGGCGGACAGGTGCCCAGCGGCACCGCGGATGCTGGATTTTGCCTTTTTTTTTTTTTTTTTTCTCTGAGAGGGGGGGA
>VXAX01006305.1:61748-90812 GCA_013399835.1 Leptocoma aspasia | reverse complement strand
GGGGTGTCCCCAGCAGTGCCAGCCCGTGGGGGTGTCCCCAGCAGTGCCAGCCCGTGGGGGTGTCCCCAGCAGTGCCAGCCCGTGGGGGTGTCCCCAGCAGTGCCCGTGGCCACACTTACACCGTGGAGCTCTGGTAGTTCTTCACAGGCAGCCCCTGCTCCGTCCTCACCAGCCTCTGGAAAGTGATCCCTGGGGAGAGCAGAGCAGTGAGGCACAGCCCTGCAGGAGCTGCCTCTGCCCCTGAGCCCCTGCCTGGAGCAGCAATGGCAGCACCAAGAGTCCTGGTGGGGACAAGGCACAGCCACTGTGTGAGGGGCCAGTCCAGGAGCAAGGGAACTCAGGATGAAAACCCAGAGTGATGGGAAATCACCCACAGGATGAGACAGGAGACCTGCTCCAGCCCCAGTCCCTTCTGCCCCACTGCTGGGAATTCCAGGGATGATATTTACCAGCTGCTCCCACTTGCTCCAGCCCCCAGGATGTCACACAGGGCCAGCAGGCCACTGCCACCTCCCCTCCTGCAGGGATGGAGCCCAGACTGGTGCAGCAGGAGAGAGGTGGCACACCCTGGGTGCCTCCCTAGGACTGTCCCCAGGGTGACATCGATGGATCTGGCCTGGGTGGCACCAGCAGAGCCCTGTCCCCCCAGTCAGCAGGACAGGAAAAGCTGATGGCATCAGCAGGATCCAGCCCTTATCCATGCAGGGAGGCACACCCCAGCCAGCCCAGCACCCACGGGGGCCCAGCCCCACCCAGGTCAGGCAGCACTGACCCTCCTGCAGAGCATCAGCCCCAGGGCACAGATCAAAGCTCCTGCGTTCCTGCCAAATATTGACAGCGGCTCATCCTCTGGTAATCTTTGCCCTCATCTCAATAAAAAGCTTTGGCCTCACCCCCCAGCAGGTCAGGGGGCTGTGAAGCAAGCCCAGACCAGCCTGGAAGGTCCTGGCAGCTGAGCAGCAGGGACACATCCTCACTGAGGGGGTCCCACGGGCAGCACCTCCCACACAGCACCTCTGGCAGGGGAGGAAATCCACTCTGCTGTGGGAGGGGAAAGCTTTTGGGCCAAATCCACGCTCACACAGCCTGGGGCACGGGGGGTGGCACAAGAACGGGGTGCAGCAACCCCCACCCAGCACCAGAGCTTTCCAGAGGTGTGTAAAGCACAGCCCTGACCGGGGCACGGCAAGAAACGACCAGGAGGGAGCTGGGGAGCCCCACAAGTGTCCCCATGCCCCTGAGATGAGGCTAGACCCTGCCTGCTGGCCATAGCCACTTGTGCTGGGGGTAAAGCAGCCAGCCCAGAGCTCCCACTGCACAGGTTGGGATTTTTCCATCCTTTTGTTCCTTTGAAAGCACCTTTCATCCCATCCCCAAGTTCCCATCTCACAGGAATTGCTGCCCTGACAGAGACCCTGCATTTCCCACCCCCCAGGGCTCCCCAGAGCACCTTCCCAGTTTGAGGGGGTGGGGAACACCCCCACCCCCAGCCACAACCCCCTCCCAGGCCTCCCAAACCCTGCCCAGGATTAAACACGGGCTGCAATGTGTTCTGTGTGATAACAGCTCTTCAAAAGCCCCCAAAAGGCAGGGAGATTAGGCAAAAAAGGCTTTGAGAAATAATTGGAAGAGCTGCTCCATTGGGAACCACAGGACATCCACAAGGAGCCCTTAATTAAGAGGAGCACTGGTGCTGCCCGTGCATGTGCCCAGAGCTGGGTCACAAGGAGTGTCTGGGCTGCAAAGAACAACCCAGGGAGTCCCTCAGCCCTGTGGAAATCTCCATGGAAGAGCAGGCTCGGAGGCTGGAGCCACCCTGATGCCCATGAACTGTCCCCCACACAAAGGGCAGCCAGCACGTGCTCTGCTGGGGAAAAGACCCTCCAGACTGGAACCCAGCCAGGAAATCCTTACCCATGTGGCTAATTGCCTCTGAGCCACTGCTGGGGGAGCCTGGGATGCTCCTTGCACACAAGGGACCCACCAAAACCACCAGCCTGCCCTGCTCCTCCAGAGCAATCTGGGCTCACTTTGTGCTGGACCACCCGGGAATACCACCCTGAGGGAGGAGGGGGGCAGGGTGCTGACCCCTGGAAAAGCTGGGGTTTGGGATGGACACTGTGCTCCCAGGACCCAGGAAACAAGGGGGGAATGAGGCTGGAGCAGCAGGGGCACAAACCCCAGGGCAGGGCTGGGTTTGGTGCCAGGTTTGGGGCTGGATTTGGTGCTGGCAGAGCTCTGGTAGGGCTGGGTTTGGTGCCAGGGCAGAGCTGGGTTTGGGGCTGGGTTTGGGGCTGGCAGGGCGGAGTTTGGTGCCAGGTTTGGTGCCGGGTTTGGGGCCTGCAGAGCCCTGGCAGGGCAGGAGCGCTCACCTGGCGCCTTGAGCTCGTTGCTGATGAAGGTGAGCAGCTCCCGGAAGGTGTCGCAGTAGGGCACGGGCCAGGTCAGGAAGCTGTGGTAGACACTGGCAGCTTTCAGGAGCAGGTCAGAGCTGGGTGGGAAGTGAGGAGCCTGCGGGGACAGGGACAGGAGGTTCGGGAGGAGCAGAGACCCCGAGTGCTGTGCGAGAACGCCGGGGTTTAGGCTGGCAGTGGCAGGAGGAGAAGCAAGGCAGAGGCTCCCCCTGTGCCACCCCCTCTGCTCCCGAGGAAGGGCCACAGGATCCCCCTGGGCACAGCTCCAAGAAGCTCCTTCCCAAGCTCCCCAGGCGGGGCTCACGTGCCCAAGCCTAAATATAAATTCCTTTTTAAGCCCCACAAGCCGCACAGAAGAATTCCTCACAGCCTGTGCTTGTGCAGGATCTGGCAGCAGTGATTTCCTTGGGATAATGATGCATTGTGCTGGGAATAATAATAATAATAAAAAAAGTGTTTCCTGGGAAGGCTCTGCTCCTTTTCATTCACGATGCCCGTGTATTTTGCCCAGCTATAAAGGGTAAAGAAAAAAACATTCCCCTTTATTGTCCATCTCCCTTTCTGATTAGCCCAACCTTTAAAAAATAGCTTCAAAACCCCTGAAGCTCATTTGCTTTGTCTCTCAGCTTGTACAATGGTTGCTTGATCCTGATCCCTCTGGATTCACACAGAATCTTTCTTTTTAGGATGAACTGATGAAAGCAGGCTGGGATGTTCCAGCCAAAGCCACCCTGATTTTGGTGCCTGCCCCGGGCAGGATGTGTGCAGCAGCCTCAGCACTTACATAGAGCACGGCCGAGTAGAAGAGCAGGGCCAGGGGCGTCACCAGGTCGTAGTCACACCTCTCCTGCACCTGTGGGGACAGCCCGAGGGCACAGCCATGAGCCCCAGCACCGACGCCCAGCAATATCTAATGACCCCAAGTCCCCCAGCCAGCCTTGCCAAAGCCCATCCTGAGCAAGCCACGGAGCTGCCGACCCCTCAGAGCCTGCAGCTCCCCTGACAGCCCCTGCTCACCTCTTTGGTCTTGCCCAGGATCTTCTCCACCAGGATCAGGTAGTTCCCGGCGTCCCGGCTCACCAGCTCCTGCAGGCTCCAGCAGTTCAGGCACAGCCCGGCTGTGGGGACACAGAGCCACGGTCACTTGTGGCCCCACGGTCACTCACGGGGCCAGTGTCACTCACAGAGCCAGGGTCACTCACGGGGCCAGGGTCACTCACAGCCCAGCTGTGGGACACAGGGCCAGGGTCACTCACAGCCCCAGGGTCACTCACAGAGCCAGGGTCACCCACAGCCCTGTGGTCACCACTAACCCAGCTGTGGGACACAGCCCCAAAGTCACTCACAGAGCCAAAATCACTCCCAGCCCCACAGTCACTCCCAGCCCCACAGTCACTCCCAGCCCAGCTGTGGGACAAAGCCCCACGGTCACTCCCAGCCCAGCTGTGGGACAAAGCCCCAAGGTCACTCACGGGGCCAGGGTCACTCCCAGCCCCACGGTCACTCCCAGCCCAGCTGTGGGACAAAGCCCCACGGTCACTCCCAGAGCCAGGGTCACTCCCAGTGGGGAGTGGGATCCCCGGGAGCCGGGGCGAGCAGAGAGGAGAGCAGTCCATGGCTCTGGAGGGGCCAAGATCCCCAATAATGATGCACCTTGTCCAAACCAGAAGTTCACCTGGCAGTCCCTAAATGCGCGGAATTTGCCCCAGGAGAGCCGCAGCAGGGCAGGGGAGCAGCACAGCTGCGGAGCTGCTGCCATCCCCCTCGGGCTCGTCCATCCAGCTTTGCTCCACTAAACCAGCGCCAGTTTTTTTTTCTTAAGACAGAGAATGGGTCAGGTTTATCTGCCAGCAGCACAGGCAGCCCAGAGAACACCCTGTCCCCAGCTGGGGCAAAGGCAGGACTAAGCTGGGCTTATCCCAGCACTACACAGAGCGTGACTCAACTAAACCCGGCGTGATGGTGACCCAAAGGAAAACCTCCTTTTGGGAGGGCAAAGCCCCCAGCAAAGCCTCTGCAGAGCCCGAGGAAATTCTCCCCTTGGGAGAAGAGCACAGCCAAGGCTCTGAGCAGGCAGCAGGCGCTGGGCAGGGGCTGCTCAGGGAGACTGGGCCCGGCTTTGATCGTGAGCAGCACCAAAGGTGCCAAGGCCGGGCACAGCAACGCCGTGGGCGGCCTGGCAAGGATGAGGCTTCGCCATTTCTTTTCTGAGAAGTGCCCCAAGATGCCCTCTTCCTCCTCCTCCTCTCAGAGCAGCTCCTTCCTGCCCTCAGGGGGTGGCATTTCCCCTCAGAGTGGGCAACTGCCAGGTCGGAAATCCAGCAGCACCGAAGCAGAAATGAGCTCCTCCTCCGAGCTGGCCTCGCCCACGGCGCTGGGCACGGCTCCTGGTGCCATCACAAGTGACACCCACAGGGCTGGCTGGAAAGCAGAAGACTCCGTTTCCTCCCCCCCAGAGCAGCTGCCACCATCTCCTGACCAGGGGAGGTGGTTTCTCCCGGGGAGTGCCCGAAGGAAGGGCCAGCCCGGGGCAGCTGGCTCAGGGAGGTGCCAGGGACAGGCACAGCCCAAGCTGGCAGCCACAGCTGGGTGTCCCCTGGGGAGCACAGCAAGCCAGCCTGCAGCTGCTGAGACACAGAAAGCTGTGGACATCTGGCCACAGATGTCCAGCACAGGGGCACCTCCTGGCACTTCCACCCACCCTGGCAGAGGTTTCCACAGGAAAAGCCAGCACAAGCCTGGGGAAATCAGCTCAGAGGGTAAAATCTGCCAGATCAGCACCACCAGAGCCAAGCCCAGGGCTCTCCTTCACCAAAAACTCCTTTTTTTTTTTTTTTCTGCTCACCAGCAAGAAATAAAATATTTTTCTTGTTTTTCACACTCTCATTTGACCATGGTCTCTCCCCTGCAGCACAAAGCAAGGCCAGCCCTGAAGAGGTTCCTCCACAAGGAAAGGCTTTTCCTCCCAGGCACTTTTCTAAGTGATTTTTATGAGTCACAGACAACTCATTTTGATTTGGTTTCTCCAATAAGTTCTGCAGGAAGATCTTCTATTTGCACCCCTGAGCTGGCCATGGGCTCATCCAGGCTGTAAATCTGGGATGGCCAAACCCTCCCAGCTCCTCCTTGCTGACCTCACAGCCCTCATCCCTTACTCAGGGGGAACAACGTGTTGGAAACCATTACTCATCCTCTCCAGAGCAACCTTGTGTGAAAGTTAGCACAGAAAAATAAAGCCTTAAATGATTTACAGAATTCAGCAAGGTCTCAGCCCAAAAATCTCTGACGTGATGTGTGTTATTTTGGTATATGGGAAGGGTAAAAAAAAAAAGGAGGGGAAAGCAAAGAAATTGGGAAATCGAAGTGAAAAATGAGGAAGGTGAAGGTTCCAGCCCAGCCAGGAGCAAGATGAAAGGATTCACTGACTTGTGAGGATCAACCCTGCCACAAACAAGAGCCTGGACAGGACAGCAATAACGAAACTGTCATTTGTGGCTTGGGGAAGGACGTGACAACATCTCTGCTCCGGCTCTGGGAGGCAGGAGGGGACAGCCCTGGGCTGTGGGCACTGAGCTCTGCCTTCCCCGAATCCTTCCACAATGACCAAACCTTCCCAGCCCTGCCCGGGTGGATGGGGACAGCAGCTCCTTGGGGACAGCAGGGGACAAGGAGGGGCAGCCCCTCGGGAGGGCACTGGGGGGTCCCCAGCAGCAGCACCGGGGCTGGGGCACAGCAAAGCCACCAACAGCCACCCAGGACACACTGGGGATCCCAGAGCACAAATCCTTTGGATGAGAGGGAGGTTTTTGAGGTGCAAAATGCCTGAAATTCTCCCAGGAATGTCAGGTCCTTCTGCCAAAGCCCAGGAGAGCCACAGGAAGGGGCCAGGGAGCCAGGGGACATCACTGGGGAAGGGACTCACAGGGACTCAGCACAGCTGTCCCCAGCACAGTCCAAACCCCTGCCCTGTGCACCCCAACCTTTGCTAACGAGCTGGAAAAATGCTGGAGTCGTTGTTGAAAGGCTCCCCAGCCCAAGGAGCAGCGCCCAGGGGCTGGGATTAGAGCTGTGAGTGACACGGGAGCTGATTGATGGTAATTACAGCAGAGGTGAGCTCTGGGCACACAGTAATGACCTGCCTGGCCACCAGGCTCCTCTGGCCACGCGCTGTCACCGTGCCAAGCACGAGGCCAGGAACCAGGAATGTGGGTCACACTTCAGGGCCCGCTGCCCAGAGCAGGGGGAAGGGGAAGGACACAGGAATCCTGGGCAGAACTGCCCCAAGCAAGCCCCCAGGTGATGTTACAGCCTGGAAGTGGCATCGCTGCAGGGGCTCTGAGGGGATGGCAAAGGGGTTTGGCAGCGGGTGGGATCCTGACTGCATCTCTCTGTTGATCTTTTAGGGGAAAAGGAAAGCAGAAAGGGTTGAAAGAACTGCACAGAGGTAAAGGAATCAGGATCTGACAGCCCCCAGATTCTTTCATCCACGAAAGGGTTTGGCAGTGATTTAATCACAGCTCACAGACGCAGCTACGAGGCAGAAAGGTCAAAATGACATTCAGGAATTATTTCTGCTCGAGGCTGCTCTGCCCTCACCACGCCAGCCCCAATCCCTTCCCAGCCCCCTGAACAAGGCTCAGCTCTTTATGGCCACGGTATCTGAGCCAGGCTTAGGCTGATACCAGCACCCTGTGCTGTGTGACAATGCAGCACAGATCACACCCCTGCCTCGGGGGCTGCGAGCATCAAGGCGGGGCTGGCTGATGGCACAAAGGAGCCTTTCCTGGTGGCCTTTCCTGGCGCTGAGCAAAGCCCTCTCCTCTCCCCAGCTCGCTCAGGGACAGCTGGCAACACTCACCACTGCCCTGCTGAGCCCTCACACGGCCAGACCTGACGTGACCTCTTCTGGGTCCTGGAACACCTTCCTATTCCAGGGCTGGCCAGGCTGGATGCCACCTCTGACTCTGACCCCTGGAAGGGAAAAGGCCTCCAGCAGTTCCCTCCAACCCAGAGATTCCTGGGTGAGACCCCATCAGGTGGATCCCAGAGAGAGAAGGCCATGGTTACCAGGTTGTCATGTGGACATTTTCTGAGTTTCCTGGGTGCAAGCCTGCTGAGGTTTTCTTCACAGGGGAAAGCTCATTTTCTCAGCACAGAATTCTATAAACAGATCTCTGAGCTGTGTTTTCAAGGACACAGGTGGTGTTTTTCTGCCCTGTCTCCCAATATGGGAGATGTGGTTTTTCTCTCTCTCAGCCAATGATGTGGAGAACTGTTATCACTGAATTGTAAACGTTCTAGCATTCTTGTACTGAGCATGAAGAAGTAAACATCTGAGCTCTGTACCTGGGCACAAATAACCCAAACCTTCTGAACAATGGAGTCATTTTAATAAATCATATTAACCCTCCTGATATTGGAGTCAGAAAGTCCTGTTTCACCGTCAGACCACAGCAATGCCAGGTCACCTACCAGCCCATCTGCTGGTCGCAGCGTCCCTGCTCAGCCCGTGCAGACACCTCTCCAGGGCGTGGTAGATCCTGTCCTCTGTGCACGTGGTGTGCTGCATTTTAATTCATCTCCTGAATTGAAGAGGAAAGAAGGAGCAGAGTTAATGAGGGACTGCCCTTGATGGCTCCAGCTGGCAATGGTCACAAACCCTCCCCAAGTGGCAGGGGCTCTGCAGGACTGTCCCCCTGCTGCCACACAGCCAACACGAAGGAAAGGTCCACGTGCCCTTGTGGCAATGCTGGAAAACACCGAGGGGACGTGAGCCCAGCACGAGGACATTGTGAAACTGTGGCTGCAGCCCTGTCACAGCCACCTCTCCTCCAGGGCCCAGGTGCAGCCTGACCCTTGGCTGGCAGGGTCCGTGCTGGGGAGGAAGGTTTGATCCCACCCAACCCACACCCACCCCTGGGACACCAGGAGCAGGAATGCCACTTCCCAGGGGCACTGCTCCCATGCTCCTGGCCTTGAGCAATCAGAGGTGGCCAGGTGGGCACCCCCTCCTTCCCTGCAGCCCAGAGGGACCCTGGGGAGGGGCAGGAGTCCCCCTCTCCCAAGGCACAGAGATGGGTCCATCCCACACACTCTTTGCCTCTTGTGTAGAAGCGACACAAACGCACAAAGATAATCGAGTGAGAAGAAATAAAAGCTGCCAACGCTACAAAACCACCTGGAAGGTGGTCTTTGCTTCCACCCTGGGCAGCACCCGTGCCACACAGCCACACCACCCCCAGAGAGACCCTAAAATGCTCCATTCTCTGCCCATTTGGCCAGCGTTTGCTGCCAGCACCCAGCAGTGGCTGTGCCCATCACAGCCCCACCCCGGAGCCCTGTGACCTCGACAGAGGCTCCACAGCCCTCCCTGCCCTCAGCACGGCCACCTCCACCCACACTTCACTGCCAGCAGCCCCCACAAAGGGCTCAGGGAAGCTGTGCCTGCCTGCTGGAGCTCCCTGGGGGCACTGGGAACACCAGCCCTGCCCTGTGCTGGAGACACCAGCACAGCTCCTGGAGCTGAGAGCAAACTCCCCGAGCAGCACTGACCTGCCCAGAGGCTCCTGGGCTCCTCCTGTCGTGTGCCACCGCCAGAGCCTGGCGCTGGGCTCTGCAGCAGGGCTGTCACCCTGCCAGGAGCGCCGTGAAGAGCGGGGAAATCGCAGCCCAGCGCCTCAGCCAGGCCTGGCCAGGAGAAAGGCACTGAGTAAGAGCCCAGAGTGACTCACAGACACCTTTGCACCACCCAGCTCAGAAAACAGCTCAGCCCTCGCAGGGCAGCGGGCTCCTCACCCCGCACCAGCCCCACCAGCCCTGCCCTCGTGTCTCAGCAGCCAGCAGGCAGAGAATTTAAAATAAAATACACCCAAGAAATCGCCGTGGCTCTCAAACCACAGGACGCACTCTCGGGGTGGATTTTTCCTGCTGTGCCACGGACCACACACGAGCCTGAGCCTCCTCTCCCAGGGCAGTGCTTATGGAAGCATTTTCCGTGGGAAAGGCCTCTCTTTGTCCACCACAGCGGAGCAGAAACTTTGCAACCTTTGCCGCTGTCCCCTCCTTGCCACCCACGCCGAGCACGGTGACAGGGCAGGGGACAGTTCCTGACTTCCAGGAGCCCTGCTCAGCATCTCGAGAACATCAAGAAAAACAAGTGCTGAGGTCAAGGGTTTGGAAAATGCTTTGCTTTTTATGAGGGTGCTGAGCACCTCCACATGACACCACCCCAGCCCTCTCCACACAGCAGGGACAACAGTTGGCTTCAAGAGCCCCAAGTCCTCAGAGAAACCCATCTGCCTCAAGGGTTTGCCCCATTTTCAACAGATGNTTATTTATTTTTATAATAAATTTCTAACCAATTATTTTCTGAAAAAGCACTGATTAAAGTGAGAGAGAGAAGCCCCAGCACACCAAAGCTCAGCTTGGGAAGTATCCTAAGATTATTTGTGAAATTGTCCTTGCATGGGTGCCAGACCCTTGGGGAATTTCCACCCAAGATTGCTTAGTTAAGAGGCTTCATTCATCTCCGTGGGTCACAAAGGTGAAGAGACAAATTAAATATATTTCTGTTAATTAACACCAACCTAGTAAACATTTACCCCTTGGTGGGAAGTGGGAACTTGCTGACCACTGGTTTTAGATTTCCCCTTGTCCTGCTTGAGGCAAAAAAAAAAAAAGTCTGTAAAAATGAAAAAAAAAAACCAAAAAGTTTTTTAAAAGTATGAAAAAGAACTACCAACAAAAAAAGCCTTTTCCTGCTGAGCTGCGAAGCCACCCGAGCTCATGGGAAAGCCCTGGGGTATCAGAGCTCCCTGACAGGGATTCTCCACTCACTGGGACCCACTGGGGTTCCCCCACAGAACCTTTCCCTTCCAGGGCTTTGCTGCTGCTCAGGATCTGCTCCAAGCCCGGGAGCAGAAGGTGCCTGAGCAGCCAAGGTGACATCAGCAGGGACAGGGCACAGAGCTTTCAATCCCTTTCCTTGGGTTGAGCTCCATCTTCAACGCTCAGAGGGTTTCTCTGAGCTCCTCTGCAGTGGTGGAGCCCAGGACAGAGGGAGGAGCTCAAAGATCCGAAATGAAGGAGCGCAGAGGCCCAGACCCCCCCTTGCAGGACAGCTCTGACCCCCTCAGCAGACCAAAGCCCCGGAGCCCGGGGGATCCGATCCTCTGCGCTTTCCAGAGCTCCAAAATCCAGGAGAGCACGCCCAGGCAGACACGGAACCAGCTGAGATCTCCCCTCCCGCCGCAAATCCCAGCAACATCTCCTCGGGATGCCCGAGGGCAGGAAAGGACCCGACGAGGACCTTTCCAGAGGGGATCCCGCAGCAGGGAAGCGGCCGCTGCTCCACCGGCACCGGGGAAAGCCCCCGGGTACCCTCGGGGCAGGACAACGCCCTTTCCTGCCCCGATTGTTCTGAGGCTGAGCATCCAGGGCAGGAAAGAGGAGAGGAAGAACAAAGCCCTTGGCCCTCGGGAGCAGCTCTGAACGCAGTGCCCAGGTCTGGGAACAGTGGCAGCGGGTGGAGGGACACGGATGCTCCGCCTGGGTTGGTGCCAGGACGTGGCTCAGCACCTGGAGGGCTCTGGGCACCAGAACCAGAAGCCTGATGAGGCTGAAGGAAACGGGAGCTTGGGCTGATGCTGCAGCAGAAGGAAAATCGCTTCATTTGGTTTAAAGCAAAGGGATCCTACCCAGAGCTTTTTTTATGGTAAGGTCCTCAGAAAGGTCATCAGCTCCTTTGAGCTCCACCTCGGCTTTCTGCCCCTCAGAAGGGGCAGGACGGGAGCTTTGGGAGATGGATCCTCACTGCAGAGGAAGAGCTGGACATGGAGCTGCACCAGGCAGAGCAGCAGCCTGGTACCTGCTCCTCCAGAGACTCTGTTTTTCTTAGATTACAGAAGAAAACCTTGGGTTTCAGCTGTTTGCTTTGCAAGATTTTACTGCCTCCCCTCCTCCTCATACAGGAGCCAAAGATAGAAACCCGGAGCGAGGGAGGGAGCAGCCGGAGGAAGCCTTTGTAGAACACGGGGCAGAAAGCTGCGATTTTCAAGAAAAAACTTCAGCCTGGGCGTTTATCAGCCAAGCGAGAGCTCCGCACAGAGCAGAGATGAGGGTGATAAGATGTTCGCTCAAACCACACCAAGGCAGGGCACCGGGAGAGCCGGGAGGCAGCTGCTTTGACAAACATCCTCTCGGGGTGCTGCAGAGGAGGCTGTGCCACCCAAACCCCCCGGTTCCTGTCCCGCTGAGCGGGGACAGAGGCTGCTGTCACACTGAGGGTAAGGACACACCGAGCCACGGCAGGGGCCATGAGGGACATTCCCTCCCTTGGCTGCAAACCCTCACTCCAGGCAGTCCCCACTCCCTGAGCCAACGGGGGAAGAGGCAGCAGAGAAGGAACACAGGGAACCGATCCCAAAGAGCGGTTTGGGCAGTGATTTCATCTTAAAGCAGAAGATAAAAGTCCTGGCACAAGAAGAAAATCTACTTGTGGAGTAACAAGAGCGCCTGTGCCTGCAGGATAACGGTGCTGAGGGGCAGGAATGACACAGGACACCCACTGCTCACAGGAGGAAATGGAATCCTGAGTTATTAGTGGGAAATGGTGTTTTGGGAAGAGGAGAGGTACCAGCCTAGCAGCTCCCTTGAGAGAAAGAACAGGACCAAGCGCTCCCCAGGCAGCCTTTCTGAACTGCAACGCCTCCTTTACACCAAAAAAGTGAGAACTGCAGAGCTCTCAAAGAGCCACAACTGCAGAGCTCGCGCAGAGCCAGAGACCACCCCCTGCTCTGGCTGTGTCTGAGAGCTGGGCTGGAGGAGAGGCTCCCACCCCGGCGAGGAAAGCCCCCAACGTGCAAAGCAGTTTCGGAGCCCTCCGAGTGTCAAACAGCACTTCCAGAACGTGACACAACAGGGGCAGAGCAGCACCCCGGTTTTACACCCAGGGCTGGCTGCCCGCCCCCCCTGTGCCAGCTGGGCACCCACAGAGGGCACCTGGGGCTGGGGGCGACCTTGGCAGCAGAGCAGGAAGGGGGGATGAGCCAAGCCCGGGGAATTGAAAGGTGACCTGTGATTCACCCAAACTGCCAGCAGCTACAGTGACACAGCTCTGTGAGCCACCTGCCCGGGGCTGCCCAGCTCCTGTGAGGACCCCGCGATGGGCACGGTGCCCTGCCTGCCCCTCTCCACCAAAGACAACACCCCCAGCATCACCCGGCTCGTGGCTGCGCTGGAGTGGCTGAGCCCAGCTTGGCTCTTAGAGCCCTGAGATGCTGCTTTGCACAAAGCAGCCCAAATGAACCCCCAGCCGCCCTTCCCATGAGCAGAGGGCTCTGTGGGAAGGCAGAGCAGTCAGTCCATGGCCAGGGCACGGAGACATTCCTGCCCGACAGGGGGAAGTGAAGCCTGACCTAAAACCTGCATGTGCATGGTCGGTTCTGCTGCTGCTCTGCCCGGCGGGCTGAGCACGGCCACACAGCACCAGGAGGTGGCAGGAAGAGAGATGTGCCCTCAGAGGGGAAGGTCTCCAGCTTCGGAAAGAGCTTAAAAACACTCTGCAACCAAAGGATGGATCATCACCCAGGCAAGGGCAAAATAACATCCAGGGAAGGCAGAAATGAGGGAAGCGCTCCGCCCTCTGCCCAGGATGAATGAAAAACCAAATTCAGCCTCTGGCCATCAGTTGTGTCTGACCAGCAAACCCACACCTAGGGCATCAAAGCCCAGCCCAGATCTGGACACGGGGAGAGCTGTGTGCCCTGGCTGCCAGGCAGGGGCCAAATCCCAAATCCAGGCACAGCCTCACCCCAGACCAGGCACGTGGGGCTGACAATTCTGTGTCTCTTTAATTTCTGAACTGCAGGCTTGCTAGGGTTCTTCCCAAGAAGAACCCAAGGGAAAGCTCTCACTTTCCCAGCAGAGATTCTATAAACAATTTCTGTGAATTGTGCTCCTTCTCAAAACAACAGGTGGTGTTTCTCTGCCCTGTTCTCACAACACAGAAGTTAGTTTTCTCTCACTTAACCAACGGTGACAGAGAGGTTGTCTGCTACCAACCAATCCATTTTAGCATTAGCGAAACACATTATAAAAAGGTGTTCCATCTGCATGAATAAAGCCTCCTGACTCTAACTTTCTGAGATGGACTCTGTGTCTGTTCGTGGGCAACAACGACACGGGCGGGTTTGACTTTGCTTGCTCGGGGTCTCTCCGGTGCTTTCCCCTCAGGGAAGGGCGAACCCTGTGAGCTCCGAGAGGCAGCGAGACCCGGGGAAGGCGAGGAAGGGACAGAAAGGGACAGAAAGGGACAGAAAGGGACAGAAAGGGACAGAAAGGGACAGAAAGGGACAGCACAACCGCCCGGCAGCGCTCAGCATCGCGTAACCCCGAGCAACGGCACCCAGAGAGCCCCAAATCCGCAGGCAGGGAGGGCTGAGCCCGCTGCGGGAGCGCCCGGAGCTGCAGGGAGGAGAGGCTGCGGGCTCAGCCCCAGCCCAGCGCTGAGCCCGCTCATCACCAGCGGTTTTATCGCCCCAGCCCCTCCCGGCACAGCCCGGCCTCGAGCGGCCCCGGCTCCGCGATCCGAGCAGGAAACCCACAGGAGGCTCAGAAAAGCCTAAGAGGAGTCAGCCGCACTCAAAGCCCTCCATCCGAGCCCTCGGTGTCGCTGCAAAGGAGTTATTCAATGGGATTTCCCAAATCCCGGCCCCAAGGTTTACCTGCGTTAGCGGCCGGAGCTTAAGGCTGGGCTTGGGAGGCGGAGGAAGTGTGAACGCCAGAAAAACAAACCCGAGAGGTGCAAACAACAGCAGCTCCAAAACGTACCCGCCTTTGTTTGGGAGATTTGGAGATAAAGGCTCCACTGAAAGAAAGAAAAAACCCCAAAATCTCAGGAGCGGGGTGCCAGCACTGCCCCCTCAGCTGCCCTTGGCTCCGGGCTGGGCTGTCCTCGGGCTGCTGAAGGCACAGAGATGCTGCTGGTGAAACAAGCCCCTGGGGCTCCCAGCATCACCAACCAGCTGCCAAGGAGGCCACGTCCCCCCTGCAGGTCAGCACTGGTGATAACGGTGATGCTTGACCTGAAATTTAGGGTTGAGTTGTCCCAAGGGTGTGCAACCAAAGCAGCAAACTGAATCCCAGGGGGAGCAAAACCAGGGCTGCAAGAGGCTCAGCAAAAAGAACAAAATAATCCGAGAAACTGTGCTGAGGTGAGGGAATTCCTCAGTGAATGGAGAGGATGAAAAAAAAAAAAAAAATTAATCAGCCCGGAGGGTGCACAAGGAGAGATGTGGAGAGTGTCAAGGAGTCAGAACAAAACCTTGCAACTCATCATTTCAAAACGGTGTTTGCCCTCATCTGCCTGTGAGTCAAAAAGCAAAAATCAAGCCAGAAAAAAAAAAAAAAAAAGAAATTTCTTGCTCCTGATTAAAGGAGACATTTTGCTCCACACACCAGTTAAGAGCCACAGGGCAAAGAGCCCCCAGAGGCCAGCTGTGTCTGGGACCAGCTGCTGCTGGGAGAAGTGGCACCCAGGTGGGAACCTGTCCCCAGGGATGTTCCTGTGCTGCTCTGCCCTCCCGCAGCATCCCTGAGACACCCGAAACCTGGAGCTCTACCTGCTCTCCTGTGTCTCCAGAGCTCCCCGCTCATCCCCACTCCCTCTGCAAACACTCGTGGCTTCCTGGGACCAGGGACAAGGCTTTAACCCCTTTAACCCCGTGTCAAGGCAGGTGAAACACCTGGGCCAGAGTGGGGAACGTCCCAGGAGTTCCCCCTGCCCAGGAGGCAATCCTGTGCCCTGGGCAGAGACCAGAGAGGGGCTGGAATGTTCTCCCTGGGATATCCCAGGGGTCCATGGACACAATCCTGTGCCCTGAGTTGGCAGAGACCAGAGAGGGGCTGGAATGTTCTCCCTGGGATATCCCAGGGGTCCATGGACACAATCCTGTGCCCTGAGCTGGAGATGAGCCCCTGGGGTCCCTCCAGCCTGGCCCATCCTGGGATTCTGGGATCCCGAGGGCACTTTAAACCCTGAGCATTTCCCCCTCAGAGCTGCTGTAGAACCCGCTCACCAGAATCTCCCCGTGCTTGTCTCAGCTCTCCCGCCTGCGCTATTTTAACCGCGGCACTCACGGCTCAGGTCACACCTGGGCTCAGCCGGGCACTCGGGACTGGCTCTGGGAGGTGCCTGGATGAGCTTTTGCAAACATTGAATTGTTTAAAAATAGAAACAGCACAGGTTGAGCCAAGTGAGGTCACCCTGGCAGCACAGAGGGGGCCCAGGGCCCATCCCGATCTTCCCACCTCAGCACTCCCGGGCTGGCAGCAGCTCATTCCCCTTCTCACTTACCTCCGGGGAGACCTCGCGTTATTTCTGTGCTTTTTAACTTCAAAATGCGAGCTCAGAGTAGCTGCGAGGTTATTTCGCCAGAGTTCAGGCTGGTGGCTCCCAGCTGCGGCTCCCGGCTCGCCCCCGGCAGGGATCAAAAGACTCCGGGGTCACCTCCCGGGAAGTCCGGCTCCCTCCGGGAATATCCTGCTCTCCAAATTAACAGGGGAGGTGCAAAGACCCGGCTAATTAGCCGGCCGGGCCGCTGTGCTATTAGGGGCAGCCAATTAGCGGCAGTTCGCTGTCCCGGGTGGCTCCGGGACAAACTCTCCCAGATCAACTCTCGCTCCCGGGGGAAGAGGTGCAGAGCGCTCTCGGTCCCGGCTCTGGGACACCTGGCAGGTATTTCTGCTCTCCTCCCCCAGCTCTGTGCCCACAAAACTCCTGCCAGGAGCGGCGGCGGCTCTGTCTGGGCACAGCCCGGAGGGCTCCTCCTGTGCAGGGCTCTTTGTTCCTTGGCAAAAACACCGAAAACCGAAATCAGTGGCTGGCCCATGGTGCTCTGGGGGTGAAGAGCTCTTCCAGCTTGGGGGGTATCGTAAAGCTCCGTGTTTCAAAGCATTTGTTGTTTTTTTTCCCAGCCCCAGCTTGATCTGTGTCTCAGCAGCACCAGCAGCGTCCCCCAGGCTCCCCAGGATGTCACCACCCAAGGGGGTGACAAGGCCCCAGCACCCGTCACCCTCCCAGGCTGCTCAGCCCCTAAACCGAGACAATGCTCTCAGAGGGAACCACAAGTCCCCAGTCAAAGCCCAGAGCTCGGTGAGACCTCTCTGTGCCTCAGTTTCCCCTCCATAGGAGCAGCAGAGGCTCCTGCTCAGCACAGTCCCTCAGTGCCAGATAAAGGTGAGCCAGAATTTTCTTCCATCCTCTCACTTTTATCTCCTGCTGTAACCTTCCCAATCCCATTCATCAACCCGGCAGGCAAAGCTGGCGGAGCAGGACATGCAAAAAAAGCATTTTTATAAGGCACAAAAACATCCTAATTCTTCACCACAAGAACCGCTTAACCAAGATATCCTGCCACCCATCCTCAAACTCCCCGAGCAGCAGAACAATGACACACAGCCAGAAGTGCCCATGCAGCAGCAAATTACAGAAATAAAGCTGCACACGAGAAAACCACGTGTTCCCAGCAGCAGTGCAAGCAGGGGAGCTGTGGATTTGACCACTGGGACCAGAACTGCCTTGGAACTGTTTTGGTTTTGTTTTTTTTAAACCCCAAATTTCTAAGAAACAAAATACAGAACTGCCTTGTCCAGACCCTTGCCGCTGCAGCAAGCACTCAGCTCAGTAAATCTAATTAATGAGCCAGGAAAAGTGTCACTCGTTTGCTAACTACTGCACCCAGGGCTGCCAAACAGACAGATAAAGGATTTAGCTGGGGCCTATTCCAGCCAAAGGAGCTGGGAACCTGGCAGGGAGAGCAGGAGATTAGAGGGGGCTGAAAAGAAAAGGAGAGGAGGGGGAAAGAAAGAAAAAAAAAATCCCACTAGATTAGCACTTAGCAAATGCAAGCATGTAAATCAGCTTAGGTTTGGTATAATGCCACCCTTGTGAGCATCTGGGCACAGCAGCAGCAGGGCCTGGCTGGGCCTGGCTTCACTTGGGCTCGGGAGCCTCACAAAAACACCAGTTTTGTTCCTACCAGCCCTGGAAGTTCGCACAGGAAGCCAATTAGGGGAGACCTGGGAACAGAGGAAGATTCATAATTGCAATTAAGGCTTCAAAGTGTTGCAGTTACAGATGGAGCTGGGGGAGGGAAAAAAACCCAACAAACTCTTTGGAAGAGGGGCTTTAGGGTAGCCCCCAAAGCTGGAAGAGTTCCTCACCCCCAGAACAAGGCATCCCCTGGCAGAGAAGGACTCAGCTCTGAGGGGCCAGGCAGGACCAAGAGATTTGGGGTCAAACCTGCGTCAAAGGAATCCAACATTTGTCCCTTACTGCTGCTGACCACGATCCCCCATCCCATCCCATCCCAAAAATGTCCTCCTGGCTCTGGCCCCAGCCATGGATCTGCTGCTCCACTGTGCCCTTGGCAGGAGGAAGGGTTGAGAAAAGCTGGGAGAAAAGGAAACTCACCCAAGGTGCCAGGGCCACCCCCTGGAGATGTGGGGACAGCACAGAGGGGCTGTGGCGGCTCTTGTGCCACTCAGGATGGCTCCACTCTGCCCGTGCCCGCTGCCAGCCCTCACAGACACTTCCCTGTGGTGGCACCTCCTCTCCTCACACACTCCCAGCTTTCCCTCCAGCCCCTCCCAGCATCTCTGAGCCGCTGGAGAACACCTCACCCCGGCAGGCAGCAGAGCTGGGGGGCTGCTCCCCTCGCTGGGGATGCTCCTTCCTCCCTCCCCCAGGTCCCCAGAGCCCCAGCAGCTGCAGCAGGAGCCCAGGCTGGAGGGAAGTGCTGCCGTGGGACCCCAGAGCCCACAGGGACAAGGTGACCCCCCTCATCCATCCACAGCATGTCCCAAACTGCTGCTGCTCTCCCCCACGGGTCCTGTTCTCTCCCCCCTCAGCCGCCCTGGGGGGTTGTTCCCAGGCTCAGAACCTGTGGTGTGACCTTGGAAAGTCCTTTGTGTCTCTGGAAATGCACCAGCTCTGGGTGTTTTTGCATAAGCTACTTTCCCTGGGACATTTTGCCCTGGTGCTGAGCACGTAGGGCTCGGTAATCAAATGAGGTCAAAGAAAATTCCAGCCAAAAGCCCGGCAGCCCCAGTGGGAACAGCCAAGAGCATCCCCAGGAGCACAGCTCGGGCCTGGCTGGGGCTCTCCCTCCCCAGCAGCACAAGAAAAATCATCACAAAGTGGGAATAATCCTGTGGAAATCAGCAGCATTGCACGAGATCCAAACCAACCCATGGGCGAGCAAGGCCGTGGGATGGTGCTTCCCAAGGGTGGAAAAATGGGAGAAGATAAATCCCCAGGGTCTGCTGAGCCTGCAGGCCCCCATCCTCTGGCTCTCCTGCCATTCTGACATGTCCTGGCTGAGGAGGAAGCCCAGGCCAGGAGCCAAATTCCAAATCCATCCCACACAGATCCCCCTCCCCAGCCCGTGGCTGGACACTTCCCCAATTTCAGAGCTCTTCTTACCCCACCTTCCGTGTGCTGCGCCAAAAAGAGAAGTGCTCGGAGCCAGGGGGAAGTTGTGGCACCCTTTCCTATCCTGGAGGAGGATTTCAGGCTGCTGCCACATCCGAGGGGCAGCTCTGGCCACGCTGTGGGATGGGGCTGGGGCTGCAGAGGGCCCTGCTCTGGGGCAAGCAGTTCCAGGAACCTCAACAGTCGTGAGCAAGAAAATACAGAAATAAAGCCCACCCAGAAGTGATCTGCTCAGAAATAAGCAGGCTGTCCCTGGCACCGGCCAGGCTGTCACATACCCCAGCAGGGCATGTGGCCACGCAGGGCTGGGCAGGGAGACACAGGAGATCAGCTGCAGGGCCAGGCAGGGACTCTGAGCTCCCCTGAAGGATGGCACACGTGGGCAAGCTGGGCTCAGGCAATCCTGGGGCCTTCCCTCCCCCTTTGAGGGGTCAGTGGCCCTCAGGCAGCACAGTCTGGTGCTGGGGAGGAGCAGAGCCAAGAGATCCACTCCTCGCTGCGTGCTCATGGAGCTGCACCTGGATGCTGAAAGGACAGCTCCAGCCTCACCAGCTGCTGCCCAGACCTGCAGGAAAGGCTCTTCCCACCATCCATCACCAGCATGAGGGCTCTGACTTCCAGTCTGGATGAGACTCAGTCATCACTCCTGTCCTTGCAGCCATCAAAGCCTGGATTTCTGCTGCCACGGTGGGAATTCCATCCCCATTTAGTGGGGAAGATCTCCTGCATCCCTTCCCCAGGGGGGCTAAGCCCCATTACCAGAGGCTTTCTCCAGCACACCTAAAAGTGGCTCAGGCCTTAACACATTCACTGTTTATTCAAGTTCCTTCTGCAGCTCATCACCAGAGAGACACCTGAGGTGTTTTCAGAGGGAATATCCACCGGAATGACAGTGCATTAATTAGCAGGGGGAGCATCCCAGCAGTCACAGGGTCAGAGCACAACATCCAGAATTCACACCTCGTTTGAGTTACTGAGGGAAGACACACAAGGTCTGCCACCCCTAAGGGCTTCCATCCCCCCTGAACAGCGGGGGAAATTGGCTTTTTCAGCTGGACCAAGTCCTCAGGGACAGCAGAACTCACTGGGGGCTCTACAGGCAGGTGGAGAAGGAAACTCAAGGCCCTTGTCCAGCCCCGGTGGTTTGGGGCAGGCAGAGGGGGGAAGACATAAGGGATGGTGAACATTTGCTCTTCTGGGATAAACCACAAGGAAAATTTGGCTGCATTTGGTCTCAGTGGCCATCAATTCCCCTCAGCAGTGCAGCCTCAGCCCTGCAGATGGGGTAACGTGAACCTGAGGGATGGAGCTGCCTGTGTGAGAAGCTTGGGAAGACCAGAGGGAGATTTATGGGTCACAGAGATGGGCAGATTCACCTTCCTGAGCCATCCTGAGGCAGGTCCTGCCCTGCCTCAGCCTCTCCTCTCCCACTGGCAAGGAGGTGTCAGGCTGGCTCAGGGCTGCCACCACACCGGTGGCCACAAGGAGCTGCAGCCCAGAGCGATGGCACTGCCCAGGGTCCCTCACTGCTGGGCAGGACAGCCCCACCAGAGGAGTGTATTCAGCAGGAAAATCCAGTTCCCCTCCAAAAACTCCCCAAATTGCAGCTGCCCAGAGAGGGAGAAACCACTGGGGGTTAAAGTCCACACTCACCACCAGCTAAAGAAGGAAACTGCCATTGCTGCCCTACCAAATATTGGCCTTGACAAGGATTCAGCTGAACTGAGCTGTCCAGAGCTGGCTGTGGATGGCCAGGTCACCGTGCTCCCTCAGGGGTTTATCCAAAGCCTGGTTTGGGTTGGCAGGGACCCTGTCCAGCCCTGAAATCTTTGTGAGCTTCTGCCCAGCCAACCCTCCTGGTGTCTTGTTCCTTACAACAACACCAGGAAGGCCAGAAACTTCAGGATTATCATCCTGGGCCCCCAAAAACGATGGAGTCCAAGCAAGAGGGAAAACCAATAAATCCTGCAGTGACCTTGGAGCCCCCATCAGCTCTTTGCTCTGCCGTGGAGCTCTGTGGTGACTCTGGCTCTGCCCAGGGACAGGAGTCATTGCCCCCAACACCCAGCCTGGGATGGGGGTGGAGAGGCCACCCAGGACATCACCAACCCCACCCCACCCCCTGGGCTCTGTGGGTCTGGCAGAACTCAGCCAGGGTAAGAGCAGCCTCTGTTTTCCTCCTCAAAAACCCTAAGGCCAACAGAAATGACACGGATCTGGTGTGAGTAAGAGCAGCCCAGTTTTATAGCTCGGTTTTCAGAGAGGAAATGCTCTTGTTCCTGGCAGCAATTCTGAAAACCCCTGGCCACATGATGCAAGAGTTAATTTTAGCCTCTACCAGTCATTGTCACCCCAGTGAAGGTTGAAGTTCCACCCAACGTCACAGGGAATTCCTGGCTCCAGGTGAAATCCCAAGAGGATTTAGGCTGGGGACAGCCGTGGTGTGGTCACAGCCTGACAGGAGCTGGGTGTGATGGAAACCCCAGGGCTCTCTCTAGGGAAGGTGGAAGTTCAGCACAGGAGTTCCTGTGTGTCACAGGAGAGACGGGGGGAAAAAATAAAAAATTCAGCAAGTGCATAATTGAGAGAGGGAAAAAGAAGGTGTTTCCCAAAGCACAGCAGCAGCCCAAGCTGCTCCTGCTGAGAAGGAACCGAAGGACACAGCAGCGGCCAGTGATTCCCCCCAGGGACAGGACACAGGGGGTCTGTGGCCACTCACCTGGGGCAGAGCTGGTAAAACCCTGAGTGTTTCCGTGCTCAGCAGGACACCCAGCAGCCTGTGGGACACCTGGGGCTGGGGTCCCTGCCCACAGGGAGCGGGTGCTGAGCTCCAATGAGCCCCTGGCAGCTGAGGATGCTCCAAGGAAGCGTTTGGATCAGGAGGGCAGGCACGGCCCCGTGCCCCACATTTCCTCCAGCAGCTGCCCCGTCCCTGGGGAAAATCCCTTTTCTCTGTGCAGGGTCACGTGCGGGTGGCACTGTCACATTGAGAACACAAAGGAAACACCAATGCTGCCACACCAGGAAAGCTGCTGGTCACCCAGGCTGTGTTCCCCTGGGCCTCTCCAAGCCCTCCCCAAGGCCTCCTGCCCCCCACAAATATCCCGTGGCTCCTTACTCTGCTACCCTGGCTCGCAGGGAGGGGTGCTGGGCTGGCTCTCTTGGGTTTTTTCTACTGAATAAACATCTCCCAGCCTGAACAGAGTCAGGGACCATCAGGCCAGGTGGCACAAGGGTCCCTCCCAGAGGGGACCGCAGTCCCTGCCCCACTGCCTTCCCCTTGCAGCTCCCTCACGATGCAGGAGGGGAGAGCTGATCCTAACTCCTTCTGGCTATTTGGAAAAACAAGTTTACACGTGAGATTTCAATTGGCTCTGGCTCTGCTTAACTCCTCCAGCTGTGAAACAAAGTAAGTGAGAGACAAAGCCCTACAAACAAGCAGCGTGACCATTTTCTGAGGGCTTTTTGTGAGCTCTAATGCCAAACCCACTAAACAGATTAACTTCCAGCATAAACAAGCAAGTAAATCTTTCCCCCAAGGCCCTGTGTATCCAAAGGAAGCTTTAGAAGTTGCTTCCTGCCATTGTGGAGGCCCTGCTGGGAACCCAGGAGCCTTTTCTGTCCCTGGCTTGGTTGCCCAAACCCTTCAGTTCACTCCCAGCACCGCTGGCTGCAGCACCACAAGGGACAGATGATGGCAGGGACATTTTTGGGGGGTCCCCATCGCCCTCAGGCCAAGGGCAAGCGGGGCTGGAACTCACAAATCTGTCAGGAGGGTGTGAGCCCCCCTTGGAGTGGTACAACCACAGCACCCCCCTCACAGCGAGGGCAAGAAAGGAACTCTCCAAACGGGGGGACAGCCCAAGGAGAGGGGACAGCCATCCAGCAGTGGCCAGGGCCAGCAGGCTGCACCCCCTGAGCAGCCTCAAGCAGCCACGGCAGCACCCACACTTCCCTGGGAGAGAGAACACGGAGCCCAGAGCCTGAAACCTTCCCAAAGCCCGTGTTCAGCTCTGGGAGCTGCAGGCTGAGGGCCGGGGGCCATTCCCGTGTCCCAGGGGTGCCAGACCTGCCGAGGGGAAGGGGCACAGGCAGCACAGAGGGAAGGGGCTGGCACTGGGGACGTTGGGGCTGTCCCACCGTGGTCCCACAGCTCCCAGCCCCCGGGCTGTCCCCCTGAGGGCAGGGCCCTGAGCTGCACCATCCCTGGAGCCGGCCTTGTACGGCCACAGCTACCTCCCTGGCAGCCCAGAACTCCGTGGAGAACACACGGCCAGAGGTGCCCCCTTCTCCACATCAAGAACCCGGCCATGGCTCTCCATCCCCTCTCCCCAGCTCAGGGACTGGATCTGAAGGTGACACCACAGCCACAAGTGACACCAAGAGCAGCCCAGCTCTGAAGAGCCTCCAGCCAGGCTGGCACAGCCCTGACCTCAGAGCAAGCTGCCAAATCCCACCCCAGGCACCCATCACAGGAACTTCCAGCCCCCAGATCCCCCCAGGACGGGCTGGAGCATCCTGGCCCGGGGTCTTCTCCCCCAAAAGGGGCAGTCCTTCATCCCAGCCCTGCTCCTGGGAGCTGAGCTGACAGTGACTGAGAACACCCCAATTCCAAAGGCTGCTCCCTTCATCCTAAAGCACCACCCTCACGGTGATGCCCTGCTTGGAGCCCACCTGGAGCAGGTGGGATGCCGTTTAACTCTCACCTGGAGCAGGTGGGATGCTGTTTAACTCTCACCTGGAGCAGGTGGGATGCCGTTTAACTCCCACCTGGAGCAGGTGGGATGCCGTTTAACTCTCACCTGGAGCAGGTGGGATGCCGTTTAACTCTCACCAGGAGCAGGTGGGCTGGGGGTTAACTCTCACCTGGAGCAGGTGGGATGCCGTTTAACTCTCACCTGGAGCAGGTGGGATGCCGTTTAACTCCCACCTGGAGCAGGTGGGATGCCGTTTAACACTCAATATCCATCACTTCTAAACCCAGCAGCGGGATCTGGCAGCTCAGGGCCATGGAGTTCCCAGGCTCTGGGCTATAAAAGTGGGTTTGCAACCATCCCTCCACACCCCGGAGCTCCCTAAGGGAACAGCCCCCCTGGCATCGGGACCAGATCAGCCTGGGGACAATTCCCAGGTAATGAGCAGCCCTCGGGGAACATTGACCTTGTCGGCTTTGATTGCAACCCAGCTAATTGACCCAGGGAGGCCTCAGGCAGGATCCCCACAACCGGATGAGGAGCAGCAGGGATCTCTCCCAGGCTGGGATTCCCTCATTCCCACTGCAGAGCCTCCGCACCCGAGAGATGCTGCGGCTCCCCCAGGCAGCTGCACACCCGTGTGTAACCCCTTTACGAGCTTTAGCAACACGAGGACGCCGAGAACGAAGAAACATCAGCGGAGTTTCACATGCACAGCCTGCCAGAAACAATGAGAAAAGGGAAATGCCACCTGAAAGGATGGGAGCTGGTTTGCCGAGAAGCCTCCGGGCTGAGGGTTTAAATAGACACAGAGCGGTGGGGGAAGCAGCTGAAAGGGGAAGCGTTTCATCCTAATCTGAGACAACAAAGAATGGACCTTTGTGGAAGGGCTGAAAAACACTCCTGCAGGCTCAGGGCGCCTTTTCCCAAAGCCGTGCCCCATCCACACAGCCCTGCTCTGGAACCGGCAAACACGGGAGTGAGAACGGCCCGGAGCGGCCACACAAACCCACCACAGGACACGATCACGGCAAATTCCCTCCCCCGGCAGCTGCCCGGGGCAGTCACAAGGTCAGGGAGCAGCTGAGCCCTCCCTGCTCGGACACAGCAGCGGCGTGGCCGGGGACGGTGGCCCGTGCCCTCCATCCCCGGCTCCCCCTCCACCTGGGCTGCTCCTGCCAGCTCTGCTCACTTCTGCTCCAGCCCACCCCAAAATAAATAATAATTCTGGGAGCACCCAAGCTGCTCTCAGCCCACGCGCTGCGGGGATTTTGAGCAATGGAACAGAGTATTTGAGGGGAAGCCAAGCCCCATCTCTGTCACAAACAGAGCCCCTGCGGCACCCAGAGTCACTGATGATTGTCACCGGTAGTTGTCACTGCCCCACGCAGCCAGGGAGCGCTTTCCTGGTTTTCCCCTCTAAGCCGGGCAGCGGCTCAGGCTCACAGCTGCTGGGGGATGCGGGGCGCGGTGCTTTTCCCCGGCGGGTGCAGGTGGGGAGGCAGCCCCGGCCCCCGGGGACTCCAGCCCCGTTCCGGGAAGGAGCAGCCCAGGTGGGAGCGCTGAGCCACAGCTGCCCCCGCAGCTCCGGCCTCCAGGCTCGGCTTTACCAAGCCAGAGACTGAATCTGGCTGAGCTCGCAGCCGCTGTTCGGCACAGCTGAGGTGAAACCAGCCCAGGCTCGGGCTCCAAACCCGCCCCGCTCCCGGCCAGCCGCACATCTGCCAGGCCGGCCGAGCATCCCCGCTGCGCCAGCCGCCGCGGAGCCCAGCAGCCGCAAGCTGAAGTTGCCTTTTTTTTTTTTTTTTTTCTTTTCCAGTGGCAGAGCTTGAAATCAGAGATGAGCGAGTCTGAAGGAGCTCCCGCCTGGCCTCTCATGTATTCCAGATGCACATGCTCCAATCGCCGCTTGCCAAACAGGATACGAGGCGCAAGGAAATAAAGCATTTTATCTTCAAGCTTTTCCAAGAGGGTATTAGAAACAATGGGGAGGAAATACAAAATTAACACTAGAGAAGAGCAATTGGCAGTGCCCTTGCGAGGCTGTTCTTCATTACAAGGCTGCCTATTCAGCGGCTTTCATTAGGAAAATCACATCGCAGAGCCATTCCCAACAGTGTCCCTATTTCCTAATTAGGCTTCGCCAAAGAGCTGCATCTCTCAGTTCCCGCCCGGCGCACAATCACAACAATTACCATTTCACTGCGCCCGGCCGCCGAAAACACCGCAATTAAAGCATCTGAGGAGTCACACGGGCGCGTCAGCAGGGAGACAAGTTCTCACGTCGTGCTAATTGGCGGCCAAAGACGGATCAGAAGGAGGGAACGGCGGGGTTTGGTCTCCCCAAACCCCTGGGAAAGGCGCTCGGGAGCTGCGGCCGCTCCCCGGGCTCCCACCCAGGAGGCCGCGGACGGGGCTCGGTGCCAGCAGCGAGCACTGGTGACAGGTCCTGTCCGCCCTTCCGGATGCTCGGGAATACCCTTGGATCACAACCCCGCCACCAAACAGCCCTGACCCAGCACCAGGTGGACCCAGCCCTAGGTGGCTTCAGAGGTCACCTGGAGCCCCCGGTGATGGCTTTGGATGGGCGAGACCCTGTCCTCACACCGGACATGAGACGGGACACGGACGGGGAGTCCTAGGCCTCTGAGGGAAGAGGGAGCAGGGGAGAGAGGAGGGAGAGAGCTGCGGAGCCTGGATTGCATCCACAGCTCCCATTTTCCTCATCCAGCGGTGACATTTCCAGCCCGAACCAGCAGAGCACAGAGCTGCAAGGAGGGCAGACCTGCTGGGCAGCAGTGCAGTGCCCAGGGAGCCGGGGGCAGGGCTTCCATAAAAACCTCATCCTCCCTCCTGGAAGTTCGAACCGCTGCTGGGAGCAGAGCTCAGACACGAAAGGAGCCTCTCAGTGCTCAAAAGCACCTGGGGCACTCACCTGAGCACTTTCCCCTGACCCCCTCAGGCACAATTTTCCACTTGCAGAACAACACCACAAAGTCGGGCAGCCCCGCCGCGCTCAGCAGGCACCCAAAAAAGAGAAGTTGAAACTACTCCAGGGTGAGCTGCAGCACGGCAAGGTCCCCACGCCATGCTGGGGTGTCCCTGGTCCCCAGCAGGGCCAGAGCACTGGTGTTGGCATCCCTCAGCCCTGGGGCTGCTGCAGCACAGGCCCTGCCAGAGCAGCTCATCCTGCTGGAGCAGCCACTGCTCCTCTCTGCCAACGCTTCCCACTGCTCTCAGTTCTCCTTTCTCGGTGCAAAACCCACATCTTCATTTTCACAGTCAGCAAAAAGGCACTCGGGGCCAGTTTTGGTTGGTTTCTGTCCCAGCTGGATGCCCTGATCTCCCTGGGGAGGAGGGAAAAGGCAGCAGCACCATCCTACAGCCCAGAGATGTGGGGCTGCCCCTCACCCCACCAGTGCACACCAGAACTCCCCTTTCTCCTTCTGAAGAAGCACCTCCAGCACATCCCACGCCCTTTCCCCTGCCCTGAGCAGGCTGCAGAGCTGTGGGAGCAGCACGGGGGTGGCCCCACGGAGCCAGGGAAGGCAGAGCACTGAGCTCTCCCCGCTTCAGTTCAGCAGGACCGCGTCGTGAGGCTGCAGCTGGCCCTGGAGCACTCTCACATCCCAGTTCCTGCTGCAGCACACCTGGCTCTGCCTTCGGAAAGCTGCAGAGCACCCCCAGCATCACCTGAGCCCCCCCGGCCTCACGCAGCCACCGTGCCCGAGGGACAGAACCACTGCAGCCACCGCAGGCGGGCTCTGGCTCCTCACCCTGCTGTGTTTGAGCCAATCCGAGCAACCCCCAGAGCTCCAAACCACTTTGCAACCAGGTTTCGGAAACACTCGACAGCTCCATCCGAGTCTGTGCTTTGAACAAGAGCAAAAGCCCGAACGCCAAACCAGCAGACCTTTCTGACAGCCAGGAAAATTAAAGCCTTGACATCCTGTGTAATCCCTGGAGTTTGCAGCGGGACCGAGATTTAGAAAATTGACTTAAATGGGAAAACAAATTGCAGCTGCTCAGCGTCAGGGCAAGCAGCAGCAGCAGCCTGCAGCTGCGCCGGGAGCAGCACAGCCCCGAAACCAGCCCTTAGCAAAGGGCGCTGGGTGACAGCAGCCAGAGTGTCACAAACATGAAAACAAAGGCCTGAAAGCTCTTTTCTCCCGCTTTCGTTAGCGATTTGAATCAGCAGAACCTTTTCCTCCCTCAGGGCTCACACCTCCGAAGCAGCTCAACATCCTCTGGGGCAGGCCGGGCCGGGCCCTCACTGGGTGACACTGGGAGGCCACAGAAGCGCCTGATGGAGGATGCTCCTGGCAGGCACAGCAGTCAGCACGGGGATGCTGCAAGAGGCAGCTCGGGGACAGCTCGGGGCTGCCGCGTGTCCAGCCCCCGGTGCTGGAGGGGTGACGCTGCTGAGCTTGTCACATCCCAAACCACATCCTGTTGCCAAAGCAGAGCCTTCCCTGGGGCTGCAGAGACCCGGCCGAGGGAGCGACAGGCTACTTGTGACCTTTGGGTCCCTTCAGGGAAAGGCTCCTGTTGCAGTGACCGGGGTGAGTCACTGCAGCCCTGCCAAAACTCCGGGCGGGGTCCGGAGAGTGCCCGGCATTTCCCGGGGACCCCCGGCACGGCACGGCGGTCCCCTGGGGCGGGCAGGGCCCCACACCTGGCCCCGAGCAGCAGCTCCGTGGGGCCACGCGGAGGAAAACAAACACGGAGTCCCGAAATGAGTCACAACAGCCGGGCCGTCCCCACCCGCGGGGTGACACCGGCGCCTCCTGGCCAGGCACGGCCGGCCACGGGCTGCAAGGGCACCCCGAGAGCGCGGGGAGCCCCTTCCAGGGGTGCAAGAGAAACCCCCACCCCGGCTAGTGACACCCCTCTGGTGGCTTTAAGAGGAAGCCCCCAGTTACAGGCGACCCCCGCATGCCACTGCTTTCTGTCGCCCTCCTGTTACCCCATTTACAGCGAGCGCCCCACAAACGACACAGCCCCCTCCGGGCACGGCGGTGCCCACTGCACCAACGCCGCCACCCACGGGTCTCACGGACACCCTGGGAATACAAGGGAGCTCTTCCTCCACGTGCACGGCGTGTACGGAGCCCCCCACCCCCGTCACCCCGGGCTCGGTGTGTGCGCGGTCCCCCGGTCCCGGTCACAGGGACACCCCGGGCTCGGTGTGTGCGCGGTCCCCCGGTCCCGGTCACAGGGACACCCCGGGCTCGGTGTGTGCGCGGTCCCCCGGTCCCGGTCACAGGGACACCCCGGGCTCGGTGTGTGCGCGGTCCCCCGGTCCCGGTCCCACGGCCCCCCCGGCTCTCCCACCTGCGGGGCGGCTGCCGCCGGGGCTCCGTGCCCATCCTCGGCCGGCCCCGCCGGGCTCTCGGCGGGCTCCGCTCCGCGCCGGGCGGCACCGGCGGCACCGGGGCGGGCGGAGCTGGCGGCGGGTCCGCCC
>VXAX01006305.1:48337-61675 GCA_013399835.1 Leptocoma aspasia | reverse complement strand
AAATCATACATTTTCCTGCTTTCTAGGAGTTTTGTGAACATAAAAGTATTAAAAATCATGAAATATTTGAATTCTGTAGTGCTGGAGGCTGTGTGATTTTCTCATTATAGTTTCATATTATGGAGAAAGAATCATTGTATTATTCAGTCATAAACCAATGTTACACTCTGGACAGCTCTTGCTTTATTTCTGTATTTATTTTTTCTTTAAGAAATAGTAATGCTATCAATTACCTGCCTCACAAAATCAGCTCCAGAGACATTGACCAGAGCAAATTAAAGAGGTCTATTACCCTGGTCAAGGACCAAATGCTTTTTCCAGCCCCTCTAAACTCAGCTGGTTGTTTTCCCTCTCTCCCTCTCTCTCTCCCTCTCTCCCTCTCTCCCTCCCTCCACCCATCCACCTCTCCATTTCTCCCTCCCTCTCTCCATTCCTCCATCCTGTACATGATGTTTTCCTTCCCTCCCTGCCCTGTGCCTCACCTTTGCTGGCCAAACCCTCAGCCCCTCAGTGACAGTGCCAAGCCCAGGCTGGTGACACCAGGCTGGGGACATGCTGCCCCTGTCTGCTCTGGTGGCACCTGGGAATGGCCTTTTCCTGTTGCCCTCATTGCTCCTGAGCAAAGGCCAGTCCCACGCTGATTTCTGGCCCCCACACCTGTCCCTGCCCCCCTGGGCTTGTGGCCAGATCCCACCTGGCTGGTGCTGAGGGCAGGAATCCGAGTCGGCTCCTCTGTGAATTTTGGTTTGTGGAAGAGAGTGACTGCTGCCACTGCTGCTCTGAGAGTCGAAACCTGCTCGGGGGCCAAAATAGCTGTGGGTTCGGCACTGAAATTCCAGTGAATTTTGAAAAAAGCCAACGCAGTCAGAGCTGAAATCCCCTTTCATTGGTGAGCCATGGAGACAAACGCCCGCTGTGCAAAGCACGTGGGACCAGAGCCCCGGCTGCCCGTGTCACCTGCACCAGGTGACACCCCCGTGGAGGGACATGGGCTCGGCCTTCGCCAGCTGAGCGGCCACCAGCAGGTCAGGAGAAATCCTGAGGCAGCAAAACCAGCGGGACAGGGGAGCTCAGGTGTCGATGTCATGGTGCCACCTGCCCCAGCGCTGACCTGGGGAACAGCCAAGTGCTCAGGTGGAGCTTTGTGTCCCAGCTCCTCCTGGCCTGGGCTCTCCCCTGAATGCCAGTCTGGGATGCCAATCTGACCTTGCCCACCCCTTCTGCCCCATTCCCACCTCCTCGTTTCAGACCCAGCTTTTCTGGCAGGTCCCTGAACTGGAGGAGCTGGGAGGTGTCTGAAGGACTAAAGCTGCAGAGGCCAAACTCCTCTGGCTGCCAGGGCTGCACTGTGTCCCCTCCTGTCCCCTTCCCTCCCCACCTGAGGCACTGGCAGCTCCTTGTTTTGCTCCTGGGGGCCCGGAGCAGCTGAGGAAGTTACCAAAGATGGCCTGGGGGGGCTGGCGGCGGCGGAAGGAAGCGGAGGAGGGCAGGGAGGGGCCGTGCCAGGGCTGCAGCGGTGACAAACAGCGTGTGGGGCCACCAGGCTGACACAGCCAGCTCGGGGAAAGGGCTCTGGAGCTGGGGCACCTCCAAGATGTGGACACCAGCGTGTTCCTGGGAGCTCCCTGGAGCAGGGAGCTGTGTTGCTAGCTGGTCTGAGATCAGGGGATCCTGGGGATGCTGGTGCCACACCAGGGTGATGCCAGGCAGCGGGAAGTGATCCCAGGTGGCTTTTGGGGTCACACAGAGAGCAGGAATGGCACCCCCAGTGGCTCCCAGCCACGAGAAGGGGTAGCACTGAGTGTGGCTCTGGTGACACCAACAATGATGCCAAGCTGCTGGAGCTCCAGCCAGAGCAGGCCATGGAGCACCGGCAGCTCTGGCACGTCCCAGCTCAGTTCCTGCCCCTGGAGCTGCCCACCAGCCCCAGCAGGAGCAGGAAGCTGAGGCTGGGCTCTGATGAGGTCATTTAGACCTTTGGGTTCTCTGCGAACACCCCAGATCAAAGAAAGGGTTGGGTTGGAAAGGACCCTAAAGGTGATCTTGTCCCAAACTGCTGGCAGGTGAAGGGACACCTTGAAGGGAAGAAGTTGCTCCAAGTCCCGTCTGACCTGGCCTTGGACACCAAAATTCACCTTACACTGAGTTCAGTTCATCACAGTGTTGTTCCCATTCCTCTCTGCTCCACACCCAGCCACACTCCCTGAAACAGCAAATCCAGCCCAGCCCCACACTGGGAATCGAGCATTTCACCCCCAAAATGCCATAAGTCACCAGCTCTACACTCAGGCCAGGCCCTGCAGACTGCAGCCAGCACATCTCCCTGGGGTGCTGCTGCTGGTGCCCAGAGGGAGGCTTTCCAGCAGCTTTGGGATGGCTGACCCTGTCCTTACACAGCCCCCGAGGCTGCTGAGTGCTGTGGGGCTGCACAGGCTCCAGGTGAGCCCGCTGCCTCCCTGTCCCTGAGTTTCCCCAGGAACGGAGCATCCCAGCCCCAGCAGGGCAGCTCTGCAGCCTCCCCCACCGCCCGGCCCTCGGGGGGAAGGGGAAGCAGCGTCACTGAAAAGGGAACCTTCTTGTCTCTGGTTTTCCCCACAACTTGTGTTTTTCATTTCTCAGCGCGCACTCAGAGGATCCTGACAGGCTCTTCTGCTGCCCTTGGGAAATGAAACTGGGGCAGAGACCTCGCTGCGGGCAGATCCCACACCAGACCTTCCCCTTCCACCTCCGCTGCAGGAGGTGACAATATAACTTTGCATGACCCAATCTGTTGAGGTGTCGGAGGTTTCTGGCCACTTCTGGGCTGGAAGGGCTCCAGAGCTGCCTCACTTTGAGCAGATCTGATCCGCACCGATCTGGGGCTGCTGGCATTCCCAGCTCTTCGCTCAGCCCCGGCTCCGGGCGGGAATAAAGCTGGAACCGCTCTCCTCACTGCTCAGAGCTCCCTGAGATTCCTGTCCGGATCCCTGTCCGGGACCAGGCGGCCCCGGGAAGGGGCAGAGCGCTGGGAAGAGCCGGGCTGGGAGCGGCTTTGCCGTGGGCTGAGGTTTCCACCCCGTGTCGTGCCGGAGAACTGCACCGATGGAGCGGTTCAGCATCCCCCGGGGGTGCAGCCCAGCCGGCCCTGTGCACCCAGCTGGGCAATGAATCCCTGGAAAACACTTCCCAGGGAGTGCTGTGCCTCTGGCAGCCTCGCTGGGTCAGCGCGGAGGAGGGACGATGCGAGGGTGCTGGAATTCCGTGGGTCCCGTGGTGTCTGTGGCTGGGGTGACCCTCAGCCCTCTGTCTTGGCCACCTCAGAGTCTCCAGAGCCAGCAGCACCTTCACTTCCCAAAGCAGCACAGCTCCTGGTGAGCTCCTCAGCAATCGAACCGGGATTTGGGAGCTCGCCCTGGGCACTGCCAGCTCAGCTGTGCCCGCAGCCAGGACTGGCCCCAGCTCCTGATGGCACTGAATCAATCTGGGCAATCCCTGGGGCTGGCTGCACTCGGGGCCTGTGCTGTGCTGCCGCAGGCCTGGGGACAGCTGGACACACGCAGAGGTGGAGGTGGCAGCATTGCAGGGCTGTGAGCCCAGAGCAGGCGTCCTTCCCCAGGTCACAGCCCTGTCACCCAGCACAGCCACGAGGGCAGCGAGGCAGCACTGCCCAGTCACGTCCCACCCTGCATTACCACTGCCTCTCCACATTTTATGATGGCCAAGGTGTAAATCAGGTGTAAATCTGGAAATCTGAGTAGAAACCACAGGTTCCTGCAGCCCTCAGGAGCTGGGCTCTGCCTTCCCAAATGCAGGGGCTGAAATACTTCAGCAGGGGACAGCCCGGAGGAGCAAGGGACAGCCGAGATCCTCAGCTGGGACACCTGGGGCTGTTTGGCCTCTCCGGAGCTTTTGCTCCCAAATGAGGCTGCAGCAGGAGAGGGGCAGGCCCAGAAAAACAAGGACGGGGATCCCCTCCCCTTCCAGCCCCCTGGAGGGGTCCCTCCCCCCGGACACGACCCATCCCCAGTCCCCATCGCGGGCTGGCACGGTGGGCTCGGCGCTGGGACCCCAGCAGATGGCAGCAGGGCCTCAGGGTGAGCTCCTCTGGATCGTTCCTTTCCTCGAATTTCCTTTTTTCCCTGCTTGCCTTAAATGAAAGTAATCACCCCGTGCAAACGCACTGCAGATGCACCTTGGGATAAGTTGGACTGGGAGAGGGACATTTGCCCAGGATCTTGCCCAGGTGACAAACTCGGTGTCCTCTGCAGGCACCTGGATGACGTGCCCACATCAGCCGTGAGGAGAAAATGGGGTTTGTGGACAGGGTTTATCTCGCCCTCGGGTAAACGGGAAAAATGGGACAAAGATCTGACCCAAGGCAAGCGGGAGAGGCTGGAAGCAGGACAGAGCCGGGCTGGAGCCCATCCTGAATCCTCCTTGGGGGTAGCAGGTGGGCAGGACAAGGGGAGGTGCCCAGGTGGGCACAGGTAGTTCTGAGTGAGGACTGCAGCAAATCCAGGACTCCTGAAGGCAGGAGGCGTCCCCAGGCCCTCTGCTGTCCATAATCCCTTAAACCTCAGCCCGTTTTTCACCATTCCCAGCGGCCAGCTTCATCCTGATGCTTTAATTCACAGTTATTGTGAAGCCACTCCGTGCTCAGCAAAGCCCCCGAGGTGCCATCGGTGGGTCCAGGCTTAAATCTGCAAACTGGAGTGCTTAAAGCAGATTATAACCGCAGCCCTCTGTTTGTCAGAGGCCAGCAGGGTGGCTGTGTCACAGGTATCTCCAGGTCTCAGGCAGTGCAGTTTTCCGTGCATTTGGGTGCCACGAGAGCAGCTCACAGCCCGCATCAACCCTCACAGCAGCGACAGTTTACTGCTTCTGTCACCGCACGGTGCCACCGAAGCACCAAGGCACCTGTGCGAGGGGGCAGCGCTGTGGGCAGCGAGCTCCCGGAGCAGCGTTTGGTGGATGTGAGGTGCTCGCAGCTGGAATTCCGAGCGGCAGCGTCTGCGTGCGTCCGGCGGGGTGCCCGGGACAGGCAGGGGCTGGAGATGAGGATCCAGCGGAGCCCCAGGCAGGCGCTGTGCTGGGAGAAGGGATTTGCTTTTCTCTAGCAAAAGACGAACAGTGAAAAACAGCGCGGGGTTACTGGAGCCATAGAGGGAAGGGACAGAGAAAAGAGCTTCACCTTCTCCTCCCCCTCGTTCCTGGGCATCGGGAGCAGGGATGAGACCTGCAGCCACCCCTGGCTGAAGCTCGGAGCTGCCTTTCCTGCCGCGGGCAGCAAAGAGCTTTACCGAGGGTGCGAGCATCACCCTGCTCAATGTCAGGGGAGGCTGAGGCTGACCCGGAGCGCTCCATTCGCCTTCTCCCACCACCTCCTCAATCCCCTTCCCTTCCTGCTTCCCTTGCGCTCTCCCCCGGCATTCCCGGGGCTCGGGCACGCCGGGGCGGGCGCGGCGGGATCGCCTTCCAGGCAGGCGGCGGTGCCGCTGAGCAGCAGTCGACAGCGAGGAATTCGGCTGGGCAAGCAAGCGCTGCCCACTGCTCCAGCCCCGCCAGGAGCCGCGGGGGCCGGGGCGGTGCCGGGGCCGGGCGTCCCGGCTGGGCTCGGCTCGGTGCGGAGCCCCCAGCACGCAGGGGATGGTGCGCAGGGAGGCCCGGGCCGGGGCTTTGGGCTCGGTTCGCTCAGACCCAGCCGTGCCCCCCGGCCTGGCACGGGCACCGCGCCGATGGATGGCACTGGTGACGGCTGAAGGACGGACACCGCGCCGAGGTAAAGCCGCGGAGCTCAGCCCAGCACCGGCTGGGGTGGCTCTGCGTGAAGGCAGCCCTGGCATGGGGCGGGATGAGGGCTCTGTGCCCCGGGCGGGGGCACGGGAAGGTTCCTCCGATGGAGCTGTGGCCCCATCCCCAAAGCCCCGGCCGGAGCCGCTCCCGCCGCCTCTCCCCAAGCCCTCCTTTAGAAGGTTAGAGCCACTCGAAGGCCACTTCATCCCCGCTTAATACATCCTTAATTATAATGAGGTTAGGATGGCTGCCAAAAGGAGCCCGACCGCTGCGCAGCGCCCTGGGGAAGGTCCTGGAAAGATGGCAGGGCTCTGCTCAGGGCTGGGCCACGGCTCGCTCCCAGCACCCTCTCCGCGGCCTCCCCTGATTTTGGGGTGCCAGGAAGGCCCCAGCACCCACCGTGCCCTGTCTGATATCCAGAGGACACTTCCCTTAAGGGAGATACAAACCCAAAGCCTGGATGGGGCTGCTGCATGACCCCCTTTGCCCTGCCCTAGGGCAGGCTCAATCCCTACAAATCCCCCAGTCCTTCCCTCAGGGGACAGGATGCTTTCTGGAATTTTTTTTTTTTTTATTACTTCTAAACAAAGAAAGCAACAAAACGCCTTCTTCATCTGCAATGCTGAAACAGAGCCTGCCCCGGGACTGCTCCGGCTGCAGTTCCACGAGCCCACTTGTCACCGCGGAGGGAATGCTGGAGAAGAGTTCATTATCTGGCAAAGGGAGTTACCGAGAGCTGGCAGTCCAGAGGCTCTGGGCATCCGTGTTTCGATAATCCTGCTCCTTAGGTAGCTGAAATCCACCCAGCCCTGCCTGCCCTGGCCCCAGCCTCTGCCACACTCCCTCCTTCTCCCCTGGAAGCCCAGCCCAGGTTCCGCCTTTACCTCACACCGGCTTAAGGAGATCCAATTCCTCTTCACAGGGCAGGAACACTCCCGCTGAGATCAGGGTCTCAGCTCCACGACCTTCCGCAGGTCCCCTATAAAACTGTGACCCCGGGTTCCCCTAACCAGTCTCTATCGAGACAGAAAATCTCTGCGTGGGCCAGTTTCTTATGCCAGAGCCAAAAAAAATCCCACATGGAGTGACACCAGTAGTGTTGACTGTGCCCGGTAACAATTCTGAAATGTAGGTGAGGAACTGTGTGTCACTCTCATTTTTTCAGCCTTCTGATGTTTTCATTCTTGTGATGGAGTTTCTCACACTGTTTTTACAAATATGTACATGTTTTTCTAACTGTTCTTTTGTTTTTCATTCTTTCTCCTGGGAGGAGAAAGGTTTGATGGACTTTGTCACTGACCAGTGTGGTTGGAAAGGCGGTAACTTCACCTTCCAATTGATGGTCGTTTCCAAAACTCTATATAATGTAAAAACCAAAATAAACTTTTTTCTTCCTGAACTTCTCTCGAGTGTGACTGCACTCTATCTCTGCGTTTCGTGTCGCGCGATAGTGCAACAGCCGTGTCTGCTCAGTTTCATTATTTTAAAGGAATAGTTGTTATTTTGCAGGGCCGTGGTGCACTGCCCACTGCACTGTCCCTGCCCTCGGCACCGCTGGGCTTCCCTGTCCTGCCTGAGCTCTCTTTGCTCTGGGCAGGCCTGGCCCTCTCCATCTGCACTCCCTCAGCCCCACCACTCCTGTGCCGGAGTTGCTGCTCAGACTTTGCTAAAGCAAGGCAGTGAGTGAAGGGATCGACTTTCCCTGGCTAATCCCGGGCTCAGATCAAAAGGACAAGGCTTTGTCTGCTGTTATCCTCCCCGGCAGGGCCCCGGGTGGGGATGGTTCCCAACCAAGGCTGGTTTTCTCCCGAAGGAGCAGCTCCCAGTGCCCGGCACTGTCTGGAGCTGCTGCCAGGCAGTGCCAGGGGAGTGAAGGGGCAGCCAGAGTGGGGACATCAAACTCCTGCCCAAAATGCGGTGTGGGGTCAAAGCTGGGCGCTTTGGCACAGGGATGCTCACTCTGAGTCCCCAAAAGCCTTCATGGCACCTGGGCTGGCTTAGGCCCTGGTGGTGGGGATGTGGGAATTGCTCTGGTGTCCCTCTGTCACTCAGACCCACAAGTACCGGATATAAAGGGAATAGTCCCAAACAGTGGAGTAGGAAGCCCTTTGCAATGGGTCCCGTGAGATCTGTGTGGGTGCTTTGACAATCTAGAAATAAGATCTGCAGAGTGGCACCAAAACCTCAGTGAAATCTCTCTGAATTAAACATTTTATATAAATAAATTGGATGTCCCCCATCCCCTCCTCTGCACACAGATCCCCAGGAATATTTATACAGAAATCTGCTTCCTCCAAACCCAAACCTGTTTCCTTCAGCCCTCACCTCCCACACCTCAGCCTGGCAGCAGAGTCCTGCAGATCCCTGAAATTTGGGATACAGAAACACGCAGGGATATTCCCTCCGTCAGTGCAGGGGGTCCTCCAGGCCTCCATCAATTCAGTGCAGGGAGGTTTCTGCAGCTCTGCCGGGGCATTCCCAGTGGCCCGAGCTCCCGGTTCGGGTATTTCTTTCCCCTGGAGCTCAGAACACCAAATGTCCCATGCCTATAATGTATTGCACAGAAAAGTAATTTTGACTTGGAAACAACTTCCAAATGCAGGCTAGCCTTGTTTGGGGCGCAGCAGGAGCTGGGGTCTGGAGGGTCTGGGAGTGTTCCCGGACCTGCTTTTCCCGGGATCAGCCCCCGGCAGCGTGTCCAGCACACAGCAGCATTCCCCAGCCCAAGCTGCCCGGCTTGTGTTGTGCTCCTTCTGCACCCATCCAAACGAAGCCATCGTTTCCGTAGGGAAGCACACAAATAAATCAAAGGGTTTGACAGCTTTGCCATCGAGGAGCGCCCCTGTTTTCTGGGAATGTCTGGGAGCCGCAGTGCTGCAGCGGCTGAATCCACCTGCGCCTTCCCGGGAGTGCCTGAGCCGCTCTGGGCAAGTCTGGCTCCTGTTCGGGCCAGCCGGGAGCTCTCCTGGCTGCTGGGTGTCCCGCAGCTCTGCTGAAAATAAATCAAATATTACTCACTGAGCTTCCCAGCCCGCCTGCCCGAAAGAAAACATTTTGCAAGAGGAAATATAGTATTCCGGAGGCTTATCTCACTTGGTGGCAATTGTGGGTGTATAATTGAAAACCGAGTTGATCATTAGAGGTTCACAGAGATGCTGAATAGCCCAGTGTTCAGTGGTCTCTGCCAGCCACGGCCAATTTACATTAAAGGCTTGATTCCTTCTCCAGCCCACTTCTCAGCCCCTGGGAAATCTCCTCGGTGCTTATTCCTCGTTTGCAAGGACTGTCTAGCGCGAGGAAAAGTCTTGCCTGGCTCTGCTGTCGCTGCTGCCCGGGCTGAGCCGGGATGTCCCTCACTGCCCGTGGGCATTTGCAGGGGATTGGCCCCATGTCCCCCGTGTCCCCACCCCAAACTGATAGTCAGGCTTGACCCGCCGTTGCCTGAACGGCTACTCTTTAATGTAAAATTCCTTCAATTTTTATTTTTTCCTCCTCATGAATGAGGTGTGGTCTCCCGGGAACTGAAGAGAAAACTGGATTAGGGGCCAAGGAGCTACAAAGCGATCGGGGAAATTACACTTGTTTGGGAGCAAAGCGTAAATAGTAGAGCGACAATAATAACAATAACTGCCTGCCGAGAGCCACAGAGCTTTAGGGTGGAGGATTAAATGTCGTGTGCACATGTTGTCATCTGGGCTGGCAAAAAACGTCCGTCCGGGAAGAGCCAGCGGTGCCTTCCTCCCTAATTCCCTTGGGGCCGGTCTTTCTCCCCTTTCTCTTCTAGGACCCTCCAAGCCAAGCAGCGTGAACCAAGCTATGGATCAGCATCCCTGCACAATCCCTCGCCCTCCCCCTTCCCTCTCTCATCGCAAAGAAGCGACCGGCTGGTCATTGTCGCATCCCCGAGCCGGCCCCGCGGGGCTGAGGGAATTCGGGAACGGCCCGGGCTCGCTCCGCGGCGGCTCAGCTGCCGATAAACCGCTGCGAACGGGTTTGGGGCAGCGGGGCTGCTCCTCCCCGCGCCCCGGGGCCGGCGCACGGCTCCCTGTGATGGGCAGGGGGGAGTGCCGCCGGGCCCGTGAGCGGCACAAGCGGGATCCAGCCCCGCCCGGAGCCCCGCGGCCCCGGCGGAGGTGAGAGACGCGGCAGCGGCGGGGCCGTGCCGGGGCCGGGCCAGGGGAACCGGAGCGGGACCCCGTGGCCTCTCCCCGGTCGCTCGGCCCCGCTCCGGCCGCCGCTGGCCCCGCGCTTGCGGAGCGAAGTTTGGGGGCTTTGAGGGGAGCAGCGCGGGCCGCCCGCCGTGCCCGTGTTTAAAAGATCTCGGAGATATTTTCACACCTCAAACCGCCGCCCCCCTCTCCCCTCCAGCCCCCATCGCCTTGATTTAGCCCTTGGTAATTAATTTGGCATTTCAGAATAGCTACTGGGCTGGATAATGGCCTCATTCATCTCCCCAGCCTAATCTGAACAGAATCTGGAAGAAAAGCTTTCAGAAAGACAGAAACTGCCATTCGGTAACTGCTCAAAAGAACTGTCACTCCAGGGGAATAAATCGCTCCTGATTATTTCAACCCGGGTCTTCTCTGCTTTTCCAGCCGCTCCCGGTCCCGCCGGGGAACGGCCCCCCGAGAGCCGAGGAGGAGAAGAGCCGCTCGGGCTCCCCCCTCCCTTCTCCGGGCGGTGCAGGGGGAGGTGGGCGAGGAGCAGCGCATTGTTCCCGGGGAGGAGGACGAGCTCCGGCGCCCGAAGCCATTTGACTTTTAAAACAGGCTCCGAGCGCCGGGGCCGCCTTGCCCGCTGCCCCCGGTGCGGCTGAAATAAAACCCTTCCCGGTTGCCCGTCCCCGGGGCTTCTCCCGGGCCAAACGCGGGGGAACGGGGACGCTCCGCTGTGCCCCGGCCCGGCCCGGCCGTGCCCCGCCGCCGCTCAGCCCCTGGGTCCGCACGTGGAGCGGCCGCGCTCCCGGGCCGGGACCGGAGATGCTGCGGTGTGGTCCCAGCCGTGTTTGGCTCCCGGTGCAGGTACCGGAGATGCTCCGGTGTGGTCCCAGCCGTGTTTGGTTCCCGGTGCAGGTACCGGAGATGCTCCGGTGTGGTCCCAGCCGTGTTTGGTTCCCGGTGCAGGTACCGGAGATGCTCCGGTGTGGTCCCAGCCGTGTTTGGTTCCCGGTGCAGGTACCGGAGATGCTCCGGTGTGGTCCCAGCCTTGCTCTGCTCCCGGTGAGATGCTCTGGTGCTGGTACCAGCGAGGCTCCGGCCCCGGTGCTGGTACCGGAGCTGTTTCGGCATCTCACCGGAGCTGACTTTGGCGAGGATCCGTCCCCTCCCGAGGCAGGACAGCGCCGGGGCTGGCTGGTGCTCCATGACAGGAAAATCAAATTCGAAGTGGGGGGCGATCCGTGGAGGGCACGGCCTGGCGGCTCGAGCATCCCCCGTTCCATCCTCCCGGTCCGGCCCCAGGCCCCTGCCCCGGAAGGGCCCGGCGAGCTGTGCCTCGGTCCCCGCGGAGCTGCTTACGCGCATTTAATAGCTCGAGGGCGAGCTAATTAGAGGAGAAAGTCTCAGTAAATCACGTTAATGACCGCAAGAGCCATTACAAACCCCGGGGGTTGTGAAACACCGAACAAACCCAGCGAGAAGGGCAGGAGGGAGGCGAGAGCCGCAGCCCCGGGAACGCCGGCGGGCAGCGCGGAGCCCCGCGCCGGGCAGCGCCGAGCCCCGCGCCGGGCAGCGCCGGGAGGCTGTTAAATTAACACCCTGCTAATGGGATTAGGCAGCACCTCGGCTTTGCGGGGGAGTTCCGCGGGGGCCAGCTTTCCTTAGATTCACCCCAGTTTTTGCCGTGAGGCGGTGAAGGACCGTGCGGGCTTTGAGGGGCCGCGGGGCGACCTTCAGGAACCCTGAGGGATTTTAAAGAAACGCTGACAATTCAGCCCTGCCCTGAGCGCTGGGGGCATTCCCGGGGCCGCGGCCGGGCCGGCGAGAGAGTCCGGGAGCGTCCGGAGCCAAACCCGCTTCTTTCCCCCGAGGGTCCCGGCAGCGGCACCTGCTGCGCCCCGAGCGGGCCCCGCGCGTCCCTCCCGGGCACAGGAGCCGTCTCCCTGTCCTTCCGCAGCCCCGGCACGGCCCGGACACGGCACAGAGAACCCGCGGCCGCAGCCGGTCCCGGACACGCGTGGCCGAAGGAAAAGCGCCGGGCGAGTAAAGCGGGGGATCACGGAGGCCGAGCGGAGATGCTCATGGCAGGCACCTGGAGGGGTCTGTGGGCCCCGGCTTGGGGCTCCGGGCTGGGGATTCCCATCCCCGCTGTCCGTGCGGCCGGGCCCGGGGCTCGCACGGGCGGCGATGTCGCGGGGCTTCCCGCAGCCCCTGTCCCGGCCTGGCCCCCACGGTCCGGGCCAGCTCAGTCTAAATGATCCCCCTCCCTCCTTGGGGTTCCCTCGCAGAGCTGGACGGGAGCACACACCCCCCATCTCAATTCTGCAAATAGGGCCGCGATCCAGGAGCGGGGTTAAAACTGGGGCTGGGGTATCCCGGGACTGTCCGTGAGTGTCCCGGGTGTGCCGGACTGCGGCCGAGTCCCTGGGTGGCTCGGGTGGGACCGGAGGGACCGGACCTCCCCCAGTCCCGGGCCGGCCGCATCCCCATNCGCCGCTGCCCGGGCAGTCCCCTCGGGCCGCCCCGAGGCTCTCCGGGGAGGGGACCGCGCCGCCGTGCCAGGCCCCGGCCGCTTGAGTGACACGGCGTGGGCAGCGCTCCGAGAGAGGGCACCTCCGTTGGAAAAATAAAAGTGCCCTTTTAATCAAAGAGGGAGGGAAGGGGGGCGAGCAGGGCGGCCGGGAGCCGAGGGAGGGAAACTCCGCTCCCGGGGGAGTCTCTCCGGGGTCTCGGTACCGTCCCCGGCCGGGATCACAGCGGGAGGAGCAGAGCCCCCGTGGCTCCGGGGGGCAGCGGCGGTCGGGGGCGGCCCCTCGGCACCGGGGGTCCACCGGCTGGGTGGGAATGGGAGACCACGGCTGGGCCACGGCCCGGTGCGGGACAAGTGCCGCCCTTTAACCCTTTCCTCGCCTTTAACGGGAGAGCCGACAAACTGCAGAGCGAGGTGGGGGGCGGCAAGAGGCGCCGCGCAGCCCCTTGTGCCCGGTGTGTCCCGGGGCTGTGAGAGAGAGCCTGCCCCTCTTCACCGAGATCAGCCCCCTAAAGCAACCTGCCCAGGGTCGCCGGGCCCGCTAGTTCCCGAGCCGTGTTTCCCCCCATTAAACTTCCCCGGCACCGGATTTTCTGTCCCAGAGGCTGCGGGAGCCCACTGGGGCCGGTGTCCCTTCCGACCCAGCTGAGGGGGCCAGTCCCTGTCTGGCCCGGTGGACGGGGGAGGCCAGCAGGGACCAGGTGGGAGACGTCCCCATCCTGATCCCCCCGGCGTCCCCACAGGTGGGCGTGGGGCTCCTCCCGGCCGCTTCCCCCCCTTTCCGCTCCACGCCCACGGAGCATCCTCGGCTGCGGGGCGCGGGCGGCCCCGGCACCCCCAGCCCCGTCGGGGGCGCAGAGGGGCCGGGGGGAGGACAAG
>VXAX01006305.1:5144-42890 GCA_013399835.1 Leptocoma aspasia | reverse complement strand
TTTTTCCACTTGAATTTACTTTTTTCCTTTCTGGAAAATCGTTGGGAGTTTTTATTTTTTCTTTTCATCCAAAGAGAAAAATTATAGAATGTGTCTGCTTTGCTTAAAAATTCGGGTGTTTTCTTTGGTAAGCCCATTCCCCCTGCCAAAACTGCATCTTTGTTCCTATTCATGCTTATTTGGGGCTGAAAAAGAAATGCTCTGGAGTTTCTGACAGAAAGTCAAAATTTCCCATGGGAACGGGTTTTGCCAGCCAGATCGAATTTTTCTTTACAGCTCCTTGCGAGATCCCAGCAGTGCACATGGAGAGGACAGGGCTTGTCCCAAGGAGATGTTCTCCAGGGATCTGCTCCTGCAGAGCTTGTCACAGCTTCAGGTTCCCATCAGCTTTACCTGGCAAGTAACTCATCCACGTAGAGCTTGGCCTTGGCTTTGGCCGTGCGCCTGGGAGCCGGAGTGCTCCAGGGAGAACTCAGCTTGGAGAAGAGCTCGGAGGTCTGTTCTCCATCCTGCCTCTCTCCAGCGCCGCTGGGCTGGCTCTTTGCTCAGCACTGGTCCAGCCCAAGCCCCCTTCTCCAGCCCAGCTTGTCCTGATGCAGCTTCCAGCTTCCCCGGGAGAGGAGATTGCAGCTGGGAAAGGTCTGAACTAAAACGCTGTCAGAGCTCAGCTGCTGGTGAGCTTGTGTGGACACAGGAAAATGCAGGCAGGGCCTTTGATCAGATTTAACATCACTAAAATACAACGGGCACCATGCCGCGATTTCTCCAGAATCACGGCGTTATTCAGAGTGAACAGCCCGCACAAGCACCCTCCCTTCAGTTTGCGTAGAGCACCTTTGCCTCTGCCTTGGACAAAGCACGGCTGGACAGGCGCAGGTTGCATCCCGCTGACAGGCACTTGGAGAACTCCAGACTCCATTCCAGAGCCGGCTCTGGGTCCCCACAGCCTTTTCCCCGCGGAGCCAGGGGATGCTCCCGGCACCTGCACGTGTTCCTGACGTCAGCGCTGGCCGCAGGTGCCGGGCCCGCTCGGATTTTGGCCCTCTGTGGTGCCTGGAGAGCGTTTAACAAACCCGGGAGCGAGCGCAGGGAGAGAAAGGAAACACATTGTGTTCCCAGATAGGGGATTTGGCACGGGCAGCACGGGGAGCCGGCTGTTGGACAGGCTCTGCTCCGCTCCTGAAGGGTTCCCAGGCTGGGATGTGTCTCATGTCAGAGCAATTTCCGAGCAAGTTTCTTACTCAGCGGAAAGGAAAACTTCACCTCAGACAAGGAGGTGAGCAGCAGCTCTGAGAGAAGCGCCCACCAAACGCTCCCAGTGAAAAACTTCCTTCCGGTCAAACCTGGGGCTTTGTCGCCTCCGTGGTGCTCCAGGGAGGCGTTTGCAGGGCAGTGCTTGCTAAAACAGCAAACGGGGCCCCTCCACCCTCATCACAAGCAGGGAGATCAAATCCTCCCACACAGAGCCACGGGAGGGATTTCATGCCAGGGAGTTCCTGGTGTCCCTTTTTAAATTCAGGTGAACTCTTTCCTTTACCTGCATTAATCACCTCCACCCCAGAAGCCTTCCCAGCTCCCATGCTGTCTGTAAGCGTGTTCCCAGGCTGGCACAGTGGGATATTGGGGAGCCCCATGAGGTGATTCCTTCCCGTTCTCCTTGCCTCCAGATGGAAGAAGGAGTGGAGCTGGTGGTGACTTTGGCTCTGTCCCACTGGGCAGTCCCTGCAGGCATTGCTTGTGAGCCAGTGGCTGCCTGCAGGGCCCAGGCACCCCCCGAGCCGGGCAGAGCAGGGAGCCAGGGCGAGGCCTGGGCCACCAGGGGCTGACAATGGCTCACAGTGGCTGAGGTGCATCCGACCTGGGCTGGTGGGAGATGTCCCTTCTGTCTTCTCCCCTCCCGTGGTGGTTCAGGGCTTTGCAGATGGTTTGTCCTGAGGGGACAGAGGGACAGAGGCGCTGGCTGCAGCAGTGGGAAGGGGAGCGTGGGTGGGGCTGGCCGAGCTGGCAGGGACCTGGTCACACAGGGGCACATCCACTGCAGCCTCTGCCCTTCAGTTCCCTGCTGGGATGAGAGTCAGGCAGAGGAATAAAGTGGCTTTGCAGATCCCTCTGTGAGGAGAAAAGGAGCCTGAGTGTCCCCGTGTTCACCCTGCTTGTGGTCACGTCTGCTCCAGAGGGATGGGGAAGGTTGCAACCATCCATCCCTTCTTGCTTGGAGAAACAGCCACACCCAACCCGAGCAGGGAGGCTCTGAGCAGGACCCCCAGGCTGCCCCTGCAGGATCCCCAGGGTCCCACAGAGGATCCCCAGGGTCCCACAGAGGATCCCCAGGGTGCCAGAGCAGGATCCCCACAGTGTAACATCCTCTGTCCCCCCGAGGCAGATGCTGGTGCCTGGATCTGGCAGCACAACACAACTCTGTTCTCAGGTGGATTTTGGAGCTGCTCTGTGGTGCTGCTGCCTGTTACCTCCTGATGATAACAGGAATGCTCATAATTTCTGATATCCGGGTTTGTCTTGGGCCTCAATTCCCCCATTTATAGGGAGCAAAGGGAGGTTCTGTAAAATCCTTTGAATTTGGGTTGAGAAAGGCACGAAGCATTACTGCAGCATCCTCGTACTCAGGAAATTGCACCTGGGGCAGCTTCACCAGCAACTGCACCAGACCCTGCGAGGGCTGGTCTCCTCGTGGGGCTCCATGTGCCAACCATGGAGCCACAGGTCCTTCCCAGCCCCTCCTGGTGCAGCTCCCAGCGGATTGTGCTGCCTGGGGAAGAGCACGAGCAGGGGCAACTGTATTGCTGAGCAGATGGGTGCTGTAGCCATAGAAATTTGGGCCCATGAGCTGCTGAGGCTCCCATTGTAGCCTCCCAAGGGAGCCTCGCATGGGCAGAGCTTTCTCACAGGCTTTTATTCTCAGGAAGCTTAAAGTTAAACTGATTTCCAACAGAAAGGTTTTTACACCCACAAACAAACAAACAAAAAAGCGCAGTTAAGGCTAAAACAAAACCAGGCTTGGCACTCCGGGTTGGACACTTGCCTTCCCTTGAGCTTGTCCACGGCTAATCTCTGCCCTCCTCTTTCTGGGCCAAATCATGTCATCCTTATTCAGCCTCCGCTGTCCTCGCCTCGCAAACTCCCTGTGCCTGCCCGGGGGGGACGTGCTGCCTCTCCAGGGATGGAGCAAAAAGCGCCCGAGGGCTCAGGAATCCCCACTGCCTGTAAAAGCACTCCCGGGATTCTGGGATTTCTGTGTGGGAGCAGTTGGGAACATTAATTTGTCTCTATATTCTTAATTTATCTGCCCTTCCTCCTCAGGGACGGGAGGTGGATTTTTGTGGCCACGGAGGGTTGATGCCTTTTTGGCCCTAGATCCCTCCTGCCTCCCTTTTGTGACACCCACCATATTGGTAGTGGTTTTGGAGGTTCTTGTGCTTTTTATGGGACTGCAGGATTTCCTTCCAGGGAGTTCCTGGTGTCTCTTATTAAATTTAGGTGATTTCTTTTCTCTGCCCTGATTGATCACCTCCACCTCGAAAGCCTTCACAGTTCCCATCCTGTCTGTAGCCATTCTGCGGCTGGGCTGTTCAAGCGGAGTTTTATTGAGGACTTTCTGGAGGATTTCAGGGTGCAGTGTTGAGCTTTTTCCTCCATCAGTTTTGTCCTGGAGGACACCCAGGGCGAAGGGTCAGGAGGGCTGGAACAGTCTGGGTACCTGCCTGGCGTTGCAGAGGCTGTGGATCATTTGGGCCCTTGTTGCTGTCAAACAGAAAAAAAACAAAACCAAAACCAAAACCAACCAAACAAACAAACAAAAAAACCCAAACACCAAAAAAAACCCCAGCAACCCCAGGAGCCATCAAATCCACATCCAGCCTTTCCTAGAGAGCTCTGGCACAGCTGCCTGGAGCGCTGCACCCCACGGCAGGGCTGCCCCCCAACACCCGGGGGGTTCACCGACCCAACCTCAGCAGGACGATTTCTTTGCAGCACGTTCATGACTGCACCGAACGGATCCCCGCCGTTTTCCAGCAGAGAAGGGAGAGGATTTGCTGCCAGGATCAGCCCGTGCAGAGGGCTCAGAGCCGGGACGGGGCTCGGCGGTGGCAGAGCCACATCTGCTCCGTCCCCAGGGTGCCTCCGGAGCAGCGGCTGCCGCTTGGCCTCTGCCGCTGCCACCAGCAGGAAACGTTTGCTTTGCATAAGCCGAGCTCCCGGCCCCGGCATCCCTGCCAGATCCCCGCTGCTTCCCGCACGGAGCGGGCACCGCCGGGGCTGGCACGGCTCAGCCTGGCTCTGCAGCCCGGCGGGACGGGGACAAGCTCCGTGTGTGAGCAGGGATCAAAGCGCGGGACAGGGACAGGGACACGGACAGGGACACGGACAGGGACACGGACAGGGACAGGGACAGGGACACGGACAGGGACAGGGACAGGGACAGGGACACGGACAGGGACACGGACAGGGACACGGACACGCACACGGACACGGACACGGACACGGACACGGACACGGACACGGACACGGACAGGGACACCGACAGGGACACGGACAGGGACACGGACAGGCCGGATCCGCACCCGGGGCAGTCCCGGCTCTGCCCGCGGCAGACTCGTTCATCCCCGCTGACCACGCTCCAAAGAGCCCGGAGAGCTGGGATGGGGCTGGCTGGAGTGACAGGCAGGCTTTTAAAAAGATATCTGTCTAATGGATTTCGTTTATAAGGGGATTAGGATGCCCCGGGGACTGATAAGGAGACAGGGAAGCTTTTCCTGCTCTCAGCCAGGGCAGCCCTGGAGGCTCTAGGAGGGAGCAGAACGGGGACTCGGCCGCTCCCGATCCATCCCAGGCAGAAGCAGCGGGACCAGGGGCACGGAGGGGCTCCCACACTGAGTGGGAGTTTGCTCTGGGCTCAGCAGAAAACAGGGAATTAATGGTGGGGAGGGGAAAATCCTGTCTTCTTTCGGGAGATACTAAAGAAGCAGGTTCTGACCCGGGAGAGCACGGGAGTGGAAGAGACAGTCAGCTCTGCTGGGAGATGAATTTATTCAGAAGCATTTTGCACACGGCTGGTTTTAGTGGAGGCTGGAGCTTAAAAAGTGATGGAGTGATGTGGGCAGAGAGATTATTTTGTTCTGGGGCTCAGCGGGCACAGAACTGCTGCCCACAACATGCACCTCCTGCGTGGCCGGGATTACAGAGGGCAGAGGAAGGAGCAGGCAGGGAAGGAGCCTGGATTAATGTCCCACACACAGCTGTGAGACCATGGAGGAACATGACGTTTCCACGGGCAGAAATTTTCCTTTCCAACCTTTTCAAAGTGTCTTGTGAGTGACGGGAGGGTTGAAAATTGTGTCTGCATCCCCCACCTGGACAGAGGGTTGGAGATCGGGGAAGGAGCAAAGCTTTATTTCACTCTCTCCTGGAAGTACAGGGGTTTTTTTAAATTATTTCACAGGGCTGGAAAGGGCCTCTGGCGTTGCCCAATGCCTGTTGTCACCCAGGCTGTGGTTGCTGATGGAGAGGGATCCCCTCGGGCTGGGACAGGACACCTGGGCATGCTGCACTGGGAATTACAGCCCTCAGCCCAGTTCCTGTTCCCCTGGGGATGGAGGGGCTGCTAACGATGAGCCCAGGAGCCCTTGGCCCTCTTCTGCCAAAAATAAGCAGGAAAAAGAGATTGTGTGGGCAGGCGAGTGGAAATTCCAGTACAGGTAGGGGGAGCAACCTTGGGAACCTCTGCTTGAGGATCAAAGCTGCTGCATCTCCCGTTTGGGCAGAGGATGGAGAGCCCAGGGCCTAGACCCAGGAGCTCAGACTTCCCCTGGGAAAGGGCACAAATGCCATGAGGGGCGGGAGCAGGCAGTGCAGTGACCCGGGCTGGGAGCAGCCCAGCTCTGTGGGGCTGTTTTACAGCAGATTTATCCTTTTTGACGTGCTGGGATGGGAAATTCTCTCTGACAGCGAGAAACAGGCACGGATTTGTTGATAGTGCCTCATGGAGTGGGGACAGCACTCCCCAGTTCCCCGGAGCACGAGGGAGGGAGGGAGGGAGGGAGGGAGGGAGGGAGGGAGGGAGGGAGGGAGGGGAGGGGTCCTCCCCCTGTCCCAGGTGGGAACTGGAGGAGGAGCGCGGCAGGAATGCTGCTGGCTCAGCAGGCCCCGCGCTCCGGGCTCGGTGCCATATCCGTGCTGGGTCCGTGCGCTCCCGGCCCCGCCAGGAGCAGCCCAGCTGTTCCCTCCGACCCCATCCTCGCAGCCCGAGCGCTCCGAGCTCAGGGCCCGGCGTGGAAAGATGGATGAGGTGTCCACGTCATCTTCCCTGAGGTGTTTGGGAGCCATCCATCACCCAGATCCCTGCCAGGCTGCACTGGGTGGATCACTGGGATCTGTGCTTTGTTCTGACCAAGGGCAACAAGTTTCATTGGAATTATCATTAATTATCCTATGGGAATAATTAACGTCCCTTAATGGCAGCTCTGTGGGTATTTAAGGTGCAGGCTCAGGCAGTCAGACCAGAGTGGGTGAGGAGAGAATGGACAGCACATCTGATCGGAAAAGGGAATTTTAACACTCACTGGGGACTGCCCCAGCACTTGCTTTGTTCTCACAGCCCCAAAAGGACTTTTCTTCAGGGTCTAGAGTGTCATCTCTGCCTGGTCTGGAGATGCTCTGGGGAGAGCTGAGCCCTGCGTGCAGAGAGGGGTGGGAGGGACAGCGCAGGCAGGTGAGACCTAAATCTCCCTGTCCGCAGCCTCCTCTTCATGCAAAGCCTTCCCTGGAGGGGCGGTCCTGTCCCTTCCTGGCCCGCTGGCCACCCCAGCAGGTAGCGATGCCCTGGGGAATGTGACAGAGGCATCGGGACACTGGAAATGGAGCGGGGAAGGAGGAAGGTAAAGGATAGGAAAGATGGGCCGCGGACAGGACGAAAATGTCTGGGTCTAAAAATCAGAGTTTGGGTGCACGAGAGCAGCCCGAAGAGCCTCCTCGGGATGGGTAAAGCCGCTCCCTCCGTGCGCTGCCGAGAGCCTGTTGTTCTCCAGCCCCATCTGATAAGCGGCGCAGAACCAGCCCCGCGTTCCGCCTTCCTCTGTCAGCGCGGCCCGTCCCGAGCCGGGGCTGTTTACCGGCTCATCCTCCCCCTCCTGCAAGAGGGAGTCAGTTCTGGTTAATGTTGGAGATCGGAACGTGATTACCGAAAGCCTCATGAAATTAAATCCCTTCTCTTCAAAGCGGCCGGGGAGGGAGGGAGGGAGGGAGGGGAGCGTCCCTCTGGCAGCGGCGGTGGCCGGGCGGATATTGAGAGCAGCCCGGTGGCCAGCGCTGCCCCGCGCACAATCGGGCTCTGACAGTGGGAAGGCAAATACAAACAGCAGCTTGTGTTTGCGCACAAAGGCTCTGTGCCCCGCCATCCCCGGCCCCGGGCTTCACACCCTCGGCTCTTGGGCAGAAAGTCCTGGGAGGGTTGGAGGGAGGGAAGCTCGGCTGAATATTTAGGGATGAATTGAAGTGTGCAAACACGCCTTTGGGGAGCTCGCGGTGCAGCGCCTTGGATCAGCTGCCCGCCGGGGCTGGAACGCAACCGCTGCGCTTGAAAGGGCGACTTTCACGCTGAAGCAAAACGGGACAAAGGAAGATAAATGAAACGGGCTCCCGGCAGGGTTTGGTTTGTTTGTTTTTGTAACTCGGCTAATATTCCCGCATTGTTCAGCCCAGCGGCCCAGTGTCTGTCCTTCACACGCTGCTCGTAAATCGGGGCTGGGCGGGCGGCGCAGGCAGCGGGCGGTGCGGGACAAGGACAGGGCCAGCGGGACAGGGATGGGGCCAGCGGGACAGGAACGGGACCAGCGGGACAGGAACGGGACCAGCAGGATTGGACCGGCGGGCCAGGGCCAGGGCCAGGGACGAGGACAGGGCCAGGGACAGGGACAGGGACGGGGACAGGATGAGTGGCACAGGGACGGGACGAGCGGCTCCGGCCCCGGCCTTGGGAGTAGGGATTGTCCTCTGCAGCTTGTGCGGTACCGGGAGCTGGGACCCCGCAGTCGCTCCGCGCTGAGCTGGGCAGGTCTGAGCCCGAGCGGGGATGCTCAGCCCTGTTCACTCCCAGCTGTTCCTGGGCTCAGCCAGCGGCGGTTTTGGGCTCTGTGCACCAGCAGAGCTCTGCTATCAGTTCATTCCTCAGCTGAGCNAGGGATTGCAGGGTGGGCACAGCCAGGCTGATACGGGCGCTCGTTTGATTGTAAGGATTAGAAGACCCCCAATGCAAACCTCTTGAAAATTCCCTTTCCCTCCGGATTTTAGGCAAAGCACGTTTAACACCGCAGCATTTCTCCAGTGCGAGCTGAGTAAGCAAAATTTAATAATCAGCTGCATAATACTTTAGCTCAAATCAAAGAGCAAGAGCAGCGTCGCCTTTAAAACATTTGAATAACATTTAATATCCTCTGTAGCATTTACTTTTCACAAGCCTCTGCAAAACCACCAAATGTTCACAGAAATTTTGGCAAACTGACTTCTGCACAAATCCAGCCCCCAGATGAGCTGTTTGTTAGTCTCCACAAAGTTTCACCCAATCAACAGCAACAAAAAAACAAAAAAAAAATTTCCCAACAAAACCCCAGACAGCGCCTCACGTGCTGGGGGCGACCAAAGAAATCCCGATTTGGGTGACCAATGAATGTCCCCAGCAATGAAAAGCGAACAATTTGTCGGCAGCCCCTGCACTTGAAAACGAATGATCCAAATTATTCAGCGAGTCTCCCTGGATAGTGAATCCATTGAAAGGGGATCGAGACAGAGTCATAAATTATTCATTACCCAGAAGAGAATGAAATGCATATAATCATAACAATAATAATAACAACGACAATCGTTACACTAATAATAGCAACCAGAGCCCAGGCAGCTCTGCCCAGATAACCAGGGAGCCGTGAAGCCTCCCAGAATTTATTTTCCATTTATTCCAGCCCCTGTTTAGAGCGGATGGGTTAAATAAAGGAATGTAAAGTGGGTGGACATTTGGAATAAATGTATTTATTGCCAATAATTGGACTCGCTTGCCTTGGCTGGGGCTGACGGACTTTGTGCTCGGTCCTTGGCAGGGAGCAGCTCCATGAACTCACACTCATCCCTGCTAATTGCTCCATAGAATAGATTTCTCCGTGTCCCGGGCTGCTTTTAAGGAGCCTTTGGAAGTGACTGCAGCGGAGGCATGTCCTGTCCCTCTGTCCCTGGAAAATTTATAGGTGTCCGCGGGCTGAAAGAGAAGTGGAAAGTGCTGGCCTGACACACATCCCTGGGATCTGACTCTTCCTGGCTTGAATGGGACCTTGATTGCGGAGTCACCCGGGAGCCACTGAGCAGTGCGAGAGCCGAGGAGAGGCCACAGCACTTGTCACTTGTGCGAGTTTCCTGTCGCGGCTGGCACGCCTGGCCCTGGCTGGCAGAGCCCGGCCGCGGATCCGCCTCAATTCGCTGCCTTTCAGCTCCCCGGCGATTTTGCTGCCCTCGGGACCCGAGGTTTCCTTTGGGCATCTTTGACTTGAATCCCTCCAGCAGCCCCCCGGGGGGATTTTCTCCGCGGGGAGCTCTCTGCTGGGCGATATTGAACATTCAAATACATTTCTGTGCCTGCACCGTGGTGGAAGGAGCCCGGCTACCACTTTGGCATGCAAATGAATCGCCGTCCGCAGCGCAGGGGCTCAGCCGTGGCACCCGGCCATCTCCCGAGCATTTCCCACAGGTCGCCCCGTGGTCGCCAGGAGGGGTCGGAGGGGCCCGAGGGTCCTTTCTGAGGCTCCCTCGGAGCTCTCTCCACTTGCTGCTCTCCGGGAGGAGAGGGGAGGGGTCCTGCTCTTCCCTGCATGCCGGGAAAAATGACATTTTTAGAGCTAGAGAGCAGCAGGTTGGGCCGGGAAGGGATGAAGCGCTCGCCTCGTCCGGCTCCATCAGCGCTGGGTGCTGCAGAGGGGGCTCAGCACCCCCAGGGCTGGGGCTGGGGGGGTCAGTGCTGCAGCAGAAACGGCCCGTGGGGGTGGGTTGGACACCGGTGCTGAAATAGTGGCCCAGAGATGGTTTTTGTTTGGTTGGTGAACTGATCTGCAGCTCAGGCTGAGCCTGAAGGTGAGGGAGGATGGGGAAGGTGAGGCAGGGTCCGGGGCTGAGCCTGGTGCCATCAGCCGGGCTTGGGGACACGTGGGACATGCGGGGCCCCTCCCTGTGGCACGGCAGGAGGGCTGAGCGCGCAGATCCTCAGCTGCAGGGCAAGAGCAGAAGAAAGAGTTCCTGCTGGCATTTTTGTTGGAAGTCGCCTGAGTATTAAGTGGAACACGGTTTTCATTACCAGCTCCGTTTTGGTGCAATAAATCACGAACTAGAAACACACTTCTGGCCTGGATCCTGCCCTCAGTTCTGAGTGGCGGTAACCAGAGGCAAAACCCAGCCTCGGCTTCAGCGTTACAGCCCAGATGGTCACCTTTTGGAATTAATTTCTTTTGGTAATTTCTGTGTAATTAGACAGCACTGAGGGCTGCTTCCTCTCCCGGGCAATTAATGGTGCTGATCTCGTGCCAAAGGTGCACTTTGCACCGCACAAACCCGTGCGGAGGGACCAGCTCAGCCTGCAGGGGACAATCCGGACCCTCAGCGAGGGGACCCTGGACACCCCCAGAGTCCCGGGAGGAGATGGGACCACCAAGCAGCGATGCAGCACAGAGCGAGCCCGCGCTGCTGGGCTGGAAAGAGAACACGGAGCGTTTGTGCGAGCTCCAGCTGCTGCTGGGATGTTTGGGAGGTCATCCCCGCCGAGCAGGAACCTGTCATTGCCACAGATGCTCTCCGACAGCGGCGGCCCCGCGGGGGAGCAGAGCCGCTCATCCCTCCGGGGCAGGAGTCTAATTTATATCTCATAAGACAGTTTTATTTTTCGGGATTACCGATGGACTCGGTGCCAGAGAGCCCCGCGGGCTCGGCCGCTGCCGCGCTCCTGCCTCAGACAGGGGGAGTGCAGCGTCGTAAAAGAGACTCCTCGTGCTGGGTTATGGGCTATAAAATTACCCCCGGCCGCCCGTTTAAACGAGCAATTTAAACGGATAACAAGGGCAGCCCCTCGCAGCTTCTGTCCAAACTGAGCTGAGATGGGGAGGAGAGCCGCGGCGGGTTTGCTTGAGCCAGGCTTAGCTGTGCTCAGCTGCTGCAGCCGGGATCCCCCCTGTGTGCAAAGGGCACAGCGAGGGAGAGCAGGGAGGAGAAGTCATTTCTCACCTCAGCGCTGGTTCCGCAGGCGTTGGATGGAGCCCTGATCTCCTCGGGGTTTGGATGGAGCCCTGATCTCCTCGGGGTTTGCATGGAGCCCTGATCTCCTCGGGGTTTGGATGGAGCCCTGATCTCCTCGGGGTTTGCATGGAGCCCTGATCTCCTCGGGGTTTGGATGGATCCTTGCTCTTTGTGTGGTTTGTTCGGGTTTGGATGGATCCCTGCTCTGCTCTGTGCGGTTTTCTCGGGTTTGGATGGATCCCTGCTCTGCTCTGTGCGGTTTTCTCGGGTTTGGATGGAGGGCGGCCCTGGCTGATGGATTTGCTCCTGTTCTGCCAGAGGCAATAACGCAGCCCCGAGCGGGACGGTGAGAGCAGAGGGGACGGTGCTGCCTCCAGGAGTTCGGCTGCCCTGAGTTCTGGGGGTGCACAGCTCCTGCAGCCCCTCCTTTGCTCCTTCTGGGGTCCCCCAAAGCCAGCCCCAGCAGTTTGCAGCTCGGTGGGGCACAGAGCACGCAGCCTCCAGCTTCCCCCGGCTCTCTTCAGCTCCTTGAATTGGAGGAGCAGTGATTTCACCTCCCTGGCTGGTTCCTGGGGCCAGGGAGACAAAACGAGCTCTGTGAGGTATAGTCCCCCTGCTCTGAGATTCACTCTAGGGAGAAAATTAATAGAAAACTCGGGGGGGAAAGGGGATTTTTTTTTTTTTTTTTTGCATCTCCTGTGCCTCCAGCTCTGAAAATCAGACTTACTTGGTGAGAGGGGTGCAGCTGCGTTGGGTGAACATTTCCATCCACAGGAAGGGCTCTGCAGGTCAGTCCATCACATCTGTGCTTGGGAGCTGAAAGTCAGCTCCTTGTGCTCAGTCCCAGTTTGAGATCCCAGGCAGAGAAATGCTCCTCAAGCCACAGGTTGTCACCTGGTTCCAGAGTGAACACACCTAGCAAAGGTGAGAGCAGCTTGTCCTTGCCCCGTTAGCTGGGACAGCACCATCCCTTCCCAGACAGCTTCCCCCACCTTCCCAAACCTCAGCTCCCAGGGTCACATTTTCCCTCACTCCTCCCTCTCACGGCACCAGAGAGAACCCAGGAAAGCAGGAGCTGAAAGCCACCATGGCAAACAGAAAAAAAATGACCAAACCCTCTCAGAGGAGAGAAAACCCCTCTGGTTTTACCCCCCAGCAGCACCATGCACTCAGGAGCTGGGGCTGGGCATGGATCTGAGCACTTTTGGGGGACACAAAGGGACAGTCCCAGGTCTGTCCCTGCCCCGGGGTGGATGCTGGGGGAGCAGCCACAGCCTCTAAACAACTCTCCAGGCTCCCAGCCTCCTGAGAGTTTAATTTTTGGGAAGCTTTAACATCCCCAGCTTACCAAGCTCTGAAAGAAAGGTCAGCTAATCCTTCACAGCGTCTGAATGAATTCAGGCCCACAAGTGAGATTACTAAACAGGGGAGCGGGAGGCCGGCAGAGCTGCATGGATACAGGGACCCTTCCCATAGTCAGGCCTGGCTTTCTAAAGGAATGGACCTTTTATTGCAGTTCCCATCCCCCGGGAGGAGGGAGGGGGTGGCGACGTGCCCAAAGCACCCAACTCCTCCCCCAGCAGCAGGGCTTGGTGGAGGGGAGCGCTGCAAGAGGCCTGAGGGTCCCCATCCATGGAGTGGGGACACTGGGGTGTCCTGTGGGCACTGAGCAGCACCCATGGCCTTTGCTCTGGGTGTCAGCTCGAGCGTTTAGGAAAAAAAACCAAACAAACAAAAAACCAAACAAAAATAGGGTCTTTATGTCCCTCTTTGGCTGCTTGGGTGGCTCCAGGTCCACGTCTGAAGGCACTGAGGTCCCAGCAGGCACCAGGCACAGGGTGACACTGACAGAACGCAGGAATTCAGGGCATCGTGGCCATTGCTGTGTCCCCGTGGTTGAGGTGGCCTTTGTGGGACACCTGAGCTGTGTCTGGGCTGAGCAGGGCGAGGTGGGTGCCTGGGGAGGGCAGTGGGCACCGTGCCCCTCCCCGTGCTGCAGCCACCCTCCTGTGCGAGCCCCGGGGCGATGACATGCCGGCACCGCTAAGGACGAGCTTTTCTCCTGCAAATGCAGCGTCCTGCTCGGTGCTGGACGAGCAGAGCCCATCGGAAGCCCCAGGCACAGCCCCGGGCGTGGATGCCCTGCGGATGAGCCATGGTAACCTGGCTACAAGCGTGACAACGCAGACACCCAGACCCCGAGCGTCCCTGCCAGGCTCCCCAGCTGCCCAGACTGGCTATTCAGGCCACAGGGGCTTCTCTATTGACCTCGAGACACTGCTCTGCATGGGAGAATTCTCTTCCTTTCTCTCCTGGTAACTGCAGAACCGAGAGTTTGCAGTTGGAAGGTTTCACTCCCACCACAGCAAGCCGGTGACTCAGCCAGGAGCTGCTGGCCCAGTGGTGGCCCTTCGTTCTCAGTGCCCAGGGGCCAGCTGGGAGAAAAGGAGAGGATGCTCTTTCCAGATGACCCCAGCAGGGTGGGATGCTCCTGACCCAGCAGGGTGGGATGCTCCATGCCCACCAGCAGAGCACGCAGTGCCATCACCCAGAGCTGCCAGGTCCTGCCCCAGCTCTCTGTCCCCCACAAAGCCCTGGGGGCCCTTCCCCACCTCACTGGGGGTGTCTGGTGGGAAAAGCCCATGCAGGTCCCAGTGAGAGCCCGAGGCCAGACCTCCCCCGAGGCTCGGTTTCTCTTGCAGAGCCCTGGGAGAGTCCACAGCAGCGCCGAGGTGCTGCCTGGCCCCGGGAGCTGTCTGCAGATCCTGCAGCTCTGCAGGTCCCACGGGGAGCTCAGCACTCCCCAGCTATCCCAGGGAAAGCAGGAGAGGGGTCACTCACCCCCCTCAGAGGGGGGGATCTGTGTGATGAGAGGTTTTAACACCAGCCATGGGCTCAGCCATGCAGATCTGTTCTAGAGGCCTCTGTGCTGCTGAAATCCAAAGTTCCATTCCACGGGAACCTGGATTCTGAGTAAATGCCCAAATTACCGTGAGGAAATGCTTAAAGCCAGCCCCCGAAGGTGGCTTTCACCGGCACAATCAGGGCAGGAAGGTGCCCTGCAGGGCTCTGGTGTGTGCTGGAGCCAGCAGCCAGGAGCAGTCTTCCCTCACGGTGACACCTGTGACAGCAGCAGGGACAGCCTGGTGCCACCAGAGGCGGTTTGAGAGCAGCCTGTGGGGATTAGTGCAGAGGAAAAGGACGGGCTCACGCAGAGGGGGAGAGCTGCGAGGCTGAAACCAGCCCCATCTGCCTCGCGGGGGGTGCTTGTCTCTCACTTTGTGGGGACGTTTCCAGCTGCAGCCCTGATTAGAAACCAAATTGATGTTGGAGCGCCTGAGCATGACATGTGGTGTGGCACGCAGTCCCTGTCCTGGGGAAACTGAGGCAATGAGCAAGGCAGTGGCCACCAGAGAGGCTCCCTGGTCCGAATTCCCTTCCTTTCCCCAGTCCTGCACTGGTTTTGCTCCAATTCTTGCTTTTCTGGGAGGAAAGAGAGGAGATGGATCCTTGCTGTGCTGGGGAGCATTGACCAGGAGCCTCTGGGCTTTTGGGGGATCCTCATTTATCTCGGCCTGATTTCGGACTGGGCTGGTTTCAGGTGGCCCTGAACATTTCCATCTCGTTCTGCTGTCCCTAAACAGGGACAGACACTCCCCACAGGCGGCTCTGGGACAGACACAGCGAGTCCCGTCCTGGCAGGAGCTGGAGAGGGCTGTGCCAGGAGTGAGGGAAGGGGACAGCGCTGTCCTTGGCAGGATAAGGGGGTCTATCCCGTGTCCCTGCCTGTCCCCTCGTGTCCCAGCCCTGGGTGAGCCCATCTCAGCCTCCCCATCCGTCCCCTCCTCAGCTCCCGCTCCTCCAGACGTCGCCCCCAGCTATTCAGCCTCTCTCCGGATCATTAAACATATTGAGCAACACCAGTCCTGTGACTGGTTAATTAGTAAAGACCTGACTAATTAGTTAATCATGTTTACCGAGTGCTTTGAGAGTGCTCAGTGTTGTTATTTTGAATTCTGCCTGGCCGCGGGTGCCCCTCCCCGCCGCATGCCGAGCCTTGGGGGGTTCACAGCCTTTGTCTCTGCTGGTTTGGGGTGGGGGTTTGCCTCCTCTCCCCTGGTCACCAGGTGTCCTAAACAGCCTCTTGGGGCGGGTTTAGAAAAGCCCCTCGCAGATTTCCACACTGACCTGGCTCTTCCAAAGCCATCCCGTCCCTGCAGGAGTCAGGTTTGGCCCTTGGGAGGCTCTTTGTGCTCCCCTCGTCCCGCATCCCTCTCCCGACCTCACGGGAAGATCAGCCGACATCCAGCCTTGTTCTCCCTCCCCAAATCCAGCCCTCAGTGCCGTGGACACCTCGGATTTGGGAGCCTCCCGTTCTTTCTGAGAGAAATCAGGTTCCCAGGAGAAGGCAAGGCAGGTTGTTCCCAAATCTGAGTGGGGCAGGTCAGAAGGAGAGGACAGGCAAAGATTTCATCTGCCCAGAAGAATGTGAATGGGGTTTGCTAGTCAGGGGAGGGTCTTGGCATCTCTGAAGAATCACCAATTCTGATCTCCTTGGGACTGTCCTAATTCGTAAAAATGTCATCAGCTCGTTAAGCACCCTCATAAAGAGCCCCAGTCACCCCTTATCACTGTGGGATCTGCAGGGGAGGCTGCCAGCACCAGCTGCAGGAGCGGAGCCACCTCCACAGAGCACTGAGAGGGGAAATCTGGCTCTGGAGCTGACAAGGAGCTGTAAAAGTCACCCAGGGCTGCCACAGGAGCAGGGCTTGGGAATATTTCTGTCCCTGGGAGCTGGCGGGGTGCACATGGCCAGCGACAGTGACTCTAAGGCTGCTGTCCCCAGGCTGCAGCTCGGAGCTCTTTGCTTCTGCTCTTCCAGAAAGCCCCCAGAGGTGTGGTCAGGGCCTGGCAGCCCCAGGTGACACTCACCTGAGTGGCTGATGCCACCCTCGGCGTGTGCTGACGGGAATGTTGCTGCAGGACCACGGAGATGCTGCCTGGGAAGTGGGGAGAAGTTTCCCTCTGCACTCTGAATTTCCTCCTGGAAATCCTCCCTCCCTTCCTGGCTGCCAGTGAAGGGCAGAGAGACCAAAATGGGCACCAAGCAGAATGTCAGTGACAATGGGGATGGAGCCCAGCCCCGGGCTCTGGAACTGGTCCTTGCACTGGCCATACTGGGCCAGAGAAAGCACCTGCTGGTGCAGGATCCTGCTTCCAACCTGAGCAGCACCAGATTGCCTGGGAGCTGCTTGAGTATGGAGCAGCCACGTGGCAGGTGGGGTTTCTCTGCAATTTGGGGGTTCCTCTGTCATTTAGGGGGTTCTGGACCACAGATGGGATCCTGGCAGTTCATTTTAGGAATGTATCAGTGGTAGGAGGGGTTTAATGGCTTCCACTTCCATGGATCACACATCCAGGGCATTTTCAAGTTGTTTATGTGCATTAACTGGTACGGGATAAGGGCTTAGAAGGGGCTGGGACCATTTGGAGTCTGGAAATTTGATTCTCAGCTGTGCTGCTTTTGACTCCCTGTGTGTAAAGGTCAGAAGGGGCCCTGGACTCTGCGTGGGCTGTGGCCCCAGCCTGTTGTCACCCCTAGGAGGGAGCCCATGGGTGCCTGCAGGAAGGGCAGGAGCACCAGAGCTCAGTTTAGCTTCTTCCACAAGACCAGCTTTCCTCCTTGTCCCACCATCCTCCTGTCAGAACCCATTTCTTTGCCCCACGAAGCTCCTCCTGCAGCCAGGGAACGGCAGGAGCCCTTCCCCATCCTCCCACTGCTGGGCTGGGGGAAACTCCTGTCCTCTTGGGCAAGGCAAGACCCCGAGCCCTGCTCCTCAGCCTGGGGGGTGACAGGGTGGCACCATGTCCCTCAGGTGCCAGAGCTGTCCCTGTGCCCCAGCCCAGCCATGGCCTCAGCGTTTCCAGGCAGGAGGAGAGGCTGCTCCATCTCTGCCTCTTCAGAGAGAGAGAAGCCAAGGCAGGCAGGGAGGGAGGGAGGGAGAGGAGCAGGGCTGCACCTGGGAGATGTCATGGTTGGTTTTCTAGCCCCACATGGGCAGTGACAGCAGCTCCGTGGGGGCGTGAGCAGGCGAGGCAGGGCAGATTTATGGCCGTGGGTCAGGCTCAGGCTGAGCCAAACCTCCTGCCTAGCATCAGTTTTATGAACAAGATGAAGTGCAGAACCTCCAGTGCAGGCACCCTGTGAGAGGAGAAACCCTGGAGAGCAGGAGCAGGGAGTTGTGTGAGGGGCCAGCCTGCCCCTCTCCCTGCTCTGTTCGGGGCTCTCCTTCCCAGGCTGGCTTTGGGGTTGCAGGGACCAGGCCTGAGCAGCCCCCAGCAGCTGCTGGGTCTGGTCCCACAGTCCCACAGAACTCACGGGCTGTGAGCCATGAGCAGAGCAGCTGGAGGCTGAAGGAAGCAGGAGGCAAGAGCTCCCCTCTTTCAAAACAAAATAAAATTCACAGCAATTCCCAGCCCTGCAGAAGGGAGCAACGCCAGACAGAGAACTGAAACCTCGGAGACAATTCCAAATTCAACAGCCTGTTGGGCTTGGGGGTTGCCAGGCCGGGGAGATGCTGTGGAGATTGTCACAGTACCACAGGACACGAGGGGCCAGGCCATGCCAGGGCTTCCCTTTCTGGCCAGACACCCAGACTGAAACTCTTGTAAACTCAGAACCTCATAGAAAAGATTAAGCAAAATTCCTGGAGGCTCCCAGCTCTCCCTGAGATCAGCATGGGACAGACCTTTCTCCCAGATGTGGTGAGATTGTCACTTCATCACCTCTGGTACTGAAAGCTGGGTTTCAGCTGGGCTGTAACGAGTAATTGATGGATGGTGCAATGGTTATTGTGACTGCAGTGTCCCAGATTGTCCTCTTTGGCAATGCCTTTTGATGTCCCTCTTCAAAGGACAGGGGCAGGTCCTGCCCTTTCCCTGCCGAGGGGTGACCAGGGAAGTATTGGCAAACACAAGTGTCGTCTTCACATTTTCTGAGTTTCCTGGGTGCAAGCCTGCTGAGGTTTTCTTCCCAGGGGAAAGCTCATTTTCTCAGCACAGAATTCTAGAAACAGATCTCTGAGCTGTGTTTTCAAGGACACAGGTGGTGTTTTTCTGCCCAGTCTCCCAATATGGGAGATGTGGTTTTTCTCTCTCTCAACCAATGATGTGGAGAACTGTTATCAGTGAACTGTAAGCATTCTAGCATTCTTGTACTGAGGATGAAGAAGTAAACATCTGAGCTCTGTACCTGGGCACAAATAGCCCAAACCTTCTGAACAGTGAAATCATTTTAATAAATCATATTAACCCTCCTGATATTGGAGTCAGAAAGTTCTGTTTCACCGTCAGACCACAACAATACACAAGTGAAGTGCCTGTGGTGTTGAGGCTGCTCCTCCTTCCTCCCATCCTGAGGCAGGTGAGGTATTTTCCTGATACTTTTGCTCCATTAGACCTTGTGGCATCTCCCCAGGTGCATCGGGGGGGTCAGTGCAGTTTGCCATGAGGTGCTGGGCACCCACACAACGCCCTGGGCAAACAAAGGGCACAGCGCAGTGGCTCTGAATGAGGGACAAACCCTCAGCTTGGATCCACAATCGGATGAAAATGCTGTTATTCATTTATTTATGGGACTCGAAGGGCTCGTTTCATGTTGGATAAAGCCGATGGAAGGGCTGGTGGCAGCTGCTCTCTGGAGTTAATGGGAGCATCCCCCTGATCCCAGAGCCCCGGGGGAAATGCCAGTGCTGGGATCCCTGCGCTGCTCCCTCCCTGCTGAGGATAAACCCGGGCAGCTCCTGCTGCACCAGCTGCAAAGGGCACAGCTCCCCAGGTGGCTCCAGGTGGCCCAGGAGGCTTCCAAGCCACAGTGGGTTTATTTTCCAGGGAAGCCACAGTCAGAGTTCAGCTCTCTCCAGCTTCACTCCCAGCTTTCACTCTTGGTATTGCCCTGGTACCTTTGAACACCAAAGACCTTCTGGCTCAGCAAGGCTGCCCAGGACCTTCACCCAGAGGTGCCTTGGGGCCACCCAAGGAGGGCAGGCATGCTCCTCCAGCCCAGCCAGGGAGGGTGGTGGCTCCTCCAGCCCAGCCAGGCAGGTCAGTGATGCTCCTCCAGCCCAGCCAGGGTGGGTGGGGAAGCTCCTCCAGTGGCTGTGCTGAAGGTTTGGGAGCAGCTGCTTGTCCTGCAGCTGGATTTGAGCCAGGCTCTGGCTGGGAGGGTTCCACAGCCCCCCAAACCCGCTCAGCAAAGCCCGACCTGTGCAGGGGATGGGGCAGGAGGAGCCTCTGGGGAGTGGGGAGCTCCTTCCTGAGCCTTGGAGCCACCTCCCCGACAGCACTGAGTGGGACACAGGGCTGGGCATGCTGCTGGGACAGGAGGCTCTGCAGGGACGTGGGGCACTTGGTGCAGGAGGGGATGAAGGAAGCCAGTGGGATCTGATCCAAGTCAAATGTAAGGATTCCTTCCTTCTTCCAGCACTGTGGGCAAGCCATGGAGCTCCTCACACTTGGATGCAGAGGATGACAGAGGATTTTGTGACCACCAAGGAGTGACTGTGGGGGGAAAAGGGGGGCTCAGATGCTCTATTGGCATGCAAGGGGGGCTTGACTCCCTCTTTGTGTTTGTGCTGGTAGGAGAAAATTGAGCATTGTCCGCACACCTTGGGGCTGGGAGGGGATCGGGAGGGGATTGGGAGGGGATTGGGAAGGGGCGGCAGGCTCGACCTTGTTCCTGGGGAGCAAAGCCCGGAGAGAGCCTTCCAGCAGCGGAAAGCCATGTCAAAGGAGGGATATAATGGCAGATTACAGGGAATTCCTGGGGTGGCATTGAGCTGCCCAGCCCCGCTCGGCCCAGGCATTGACATTCATTGTGCTGCCCCAGCCTCTGCCCCGCAGGAAAACCCGAGCCGTCCGTGCCCCGCAGCCCGGGTTGTGGTGACACGGAGTCACTGACAGGCTGGTGACACGGAGTCACTGACAGGCTGGTGACACGGAGTCACTGACAGGCTGCCCTTTCACGCACACCATCAGCTCCCCAGGAAGGTTTCCCGAGGCGTTTTGATGCCGCACTGTGTCAGTGGTGGCCCGGAAAGGGCCGGGCTGTGCCGCAGGGTGCCCGAGGTCTGGGGGACCTGGAGCTCCATTCAGCACAAGAATACCCCGGGCCAGCAGGTGGGACACGGGAACCCTTAATCCCAAATCGTTTTTCTCGCCGGCATCCTTTTTTTTTGTCGGGAATTCTGATGGTTGTGGGCAGCAGCGAGGCGTGGGCTCGCCCCTGGGAGAGCGATATTATTCCGCTCCTTTTGTGCCCCGGCCCATGTTTGAATTGGGAAACAAAGCTGAGCAGCTTGTGCCTCCTGTTGGAAGCCTTCCCACCCCGCTGGGGATCCGGGACCTTTTCATCTCAGCCGTGCACTCCAGAGGCTTCTGCCTCTTCCCATCTTTAAGTCTTTAGTAAATATCAGAGAAGAGAAAATAAAGGAGATCCCCAGGGCTCGGGAGTGTTACCTTCCCTACATTAAACAGAGGGGGGGGGGAAATGAAAACAGATATTTATCCTCATTTTAGCATTTTTCATGTGGAGCTTGCAGAGAGTAAATAATATTTAGTCTGATTTTGCAAGCTGGGGACACTGTGGAGCAGGGTGGATTTTACTCTGTGTGTGTGTGCCCAAATTTTGGGGGATCCCAAAATCCTTCCAGAGCCCGAGCCATGGGAAGGGGAACAAAGAACTGCCAGGCAAATGCCAGCTCCAATGCTCCCATCCCAGCGATTCTGGAGCCATGGGCAGGGAAAGGGAGAGCTCAGCCCCCCTGGAACCCTCTGGACACAACTGAGCTGCAAACCAGGCTCCCTAAAACTAACCCAGGAGTCAGGAGGGGCAGCAGGCAGAACAGGGAGGTTGTGTCCTGTAGGGAAGGAAGTGACATTGCTGCTAGGAAAGGAACAGTTTGAAAACATCCAACTCCTTTTAATTTACTGTCTCAGATTTGATGGGAATGTTTGGAAGAAACTCTTCCCTCTCCATGAAGTTTTTGATTATCTGATGGAAGGCAATTCAAAACAGGACAGGAGTATTTCTCTTTTTTATTTTTTTGTTTGAAACCCAAACTTTTGGCTTGGCTTTCAAAACCCCAAATGAAATCACTTAAATCTGAAATACACCCAAAAATGTTTCTACTACGTTTTTATGTTTTTCCTTGGAAAAATGAAAATTCTTCCTCCCAGAGCCTCCAGGCACCCTGTGATTTCTGTCTGAGGCTCACAGTGCCATCAGCTCTAGGTTTGACACCCAGGCAGGTTGGCAGAAGCCAAGCTCAGCTCCCCAGCTCGGGCTCTGTGCTCTGACACCAACGGCAGTTGCACAATTCCCTGTTGTTCCTTCTGCAGAGGAACACCCCAGGAAGAGGTTTCCTGGGCCAGATTTGGGGATGGCACTTCTTTGCCTGACTAATGATGTTCACATGTGGTTGTTGTTCATTCTTTGCTCTTTAATATTTCCTTTTCCTCCAAAGCCGTTTCCAGGCCAGGTTTGCAGTTGGGTTCATCTGACGTCCCCAGGGCAGCTGCTGTCCCTGGTTCTGCTGGCCCTGGAGGCTGAGGCAGGGGCTGGGTGGCTCCAAGGTGGCTCAGGGGACATTCAGAGTGTCCCCTCTGCAGACAGCTGCCACCTCAGGAGCGTTCCTCCCTGCCCAGCAATGCCAGCAAGGTGGGGACTGGTCCCCAGAGCCAGGACGGAATTCTGCAGGAGATGTGAGGGAGGTCAGGGCTGGGGGTCACAGAGAGCACCCAAATCTGCTCCTGCCAGCCCTGGAGCAGTGGGGAGACACGGGAGGTGACAGAGGTGAGAATCCCAGAGCTCCCCAGTGTCCAAGCCTTGGAGCAGGCTCCAGGCACGAGCCAGAAGCCCAGATTTATCCACACAAACAGGGGTGTGATTGGGAGCTCAGGGAAAACAGCCCCTTCCCGAGACACCCCTGGGGAGCTGCAGGGCCTGAACTGCCCCCAGCTCTGATTTTCAGCCCCCTGGTCAGTGGGGCTGGGCCAGGTCCCCCCCGGTGCAAACACAGGTGCAGAAGGAATGAGTTTGCTGCCCTGGCTGCTCAGAAGAGCTCCCAGAAGCCACCCCCTGGCCTGGGACAGCACAGGAGGCACCTGGGGCTCTCTCCATCACCTGTCCCCGGGCTGGCAGTGACAAACACCGCCAGCAGCACTTCCGAGGGGGACCTGCAGCCTGAGGCACTGCCGGTGCCAAAGGAATGCTGTAGCTCCGGAGCCTGGTGTGGTGGGGCTGGTTCAGAGCTTTCCTCTGGGCTGTGTGGGTGAGGGCTGTGCTCCAGTGAGGAATGCAGCCCTGGACGTCTGGATCCAGCTCCCTGCAGCTCTGCAGGTTCCCCCAGGACTCCCATAACTGCTACATTTGGGTTGCTGTGCCTCATTATTTCCAGGTTTTCCAGCCCTAATGCCAAAGGAGGCTGTATTCCACGTAATTATTACTCCAAACTTTGAAAACTTAAAGGAGGGAAAACAGGCCATTAAACAGCTAAGGAGCACAGCAACAAGTGTGAGTTATGGCCCTGCCCTGTGGTGTGCCTGTGATGGGTTTGTTCCACCCATGGAGACGCTGGAGAAGGGAAGGTTGAGTGGGTTGTTTTGCTTAATCTCTCTGCTGTCAGAGTGGCAGTCCCTGGGGAATGCAGATCTATAGAGAAATGTGCCTCCCCCTTGAAAGGCAGCACACATGCCCAGCTCCCAGCAAAGGACTTTTGTTCTGCTCTGATTTATCCAATTCTCTGGGGCCAGGAGAAGTGGCTGTCATGGTTGCAAGGATTACTCAGGACTGGAGGCAAGGGTGGACTGTGCAGGAATAATTTGTTCTCTTGGCTGGGCACGGAGATCCCGCTCCCCCTTCCACAGGCTCCCTGTCCCCCAGCCCTCCCCACCAGGGGATGCTGACCCCCAGCCACAGGGGATCCCTGTCGCCTCACAGAGTGAGTGACACTGGGGACACTCCTGCCCGTGGCCCAGGGCTGGTAGGGGACACTGAGTATCTCACCCAGAGCAGGGGATGCTGCCAGCAGCTCACTGCACACCTTAGAACGTGCCCAGGGCTGAGGTGCTGCACCCCGGAGGTGGCAGCTTCTCCCCTGTGGCTCTGGAAGGGAATTGGGGTGTCTGGCTCAAGGGTAGCCCATATGGCTACTGGGCTTCCCCCATGGCCACGATTTGCTCATCCTCTGAGTGCACCTTGCTGTCCGTGAGGAGCATCCCCTGCACACCCACGGCCCTGGCACAGCGTGGGATGAGCTTCCTAACCTCCATTTCCAGGCAAGGAAAGCCTCTGAGCCCGTTCCTGGTGTCCAGGGATGTCCTCCTGGAGGGGCTGAGCACATGGTGGTGGATGTGGGCCTGTCCTGGAGAGCCCAGCAGCCTCAGAGGGCTACATTTGTCCATCCAGGGGTCACCTACCACCACCTCCAGCAGCACCTCCATCATACCAGCGACACACCAGGACGTGCCTTCACTTACATGCTCCCGGAATTTCTCTGCTTGTTTGTTTTGTTTTCACCCCGTGAGGAGGAGGAGGAGGAGGGTGGTGCACAGGGCCGGCCACCTCTGAACCCCAGCGCCAGAAGCCCTTTCCACGCTCTGTAAATTTTATTGGGAAATCTGTTTCTCTTGGGGGAGGGGCGGTGGTGGTGGTGCATTTCTTTGCCCCCGCGGTAAGGCACCGTGAAAGGGCTCGTTAAACTCCTCGCCGCGATGAATCCTTCCAGGCAGGCAGAGGTGACACAGACTGATGGCATTTCCAGCCGGGCTGTCCCCTGGGACAGGCTGGGGCGGCCGAGGAGACGCGTTGGACGGTGCCGAGGTTGCTCTTGGCTCCAGGGCTCGTTTGTGGTGGAGGAATGCCTGAGGAGCCAGGCAAAGGCTGTCTCCCCGGCAGGACCGGCAGAGTTTGTTCTCGTGGGCATTTCCCGGACCGTCCCAGGGGCAGGAGCTGCTCCCAGCCTCCGGAGATGAGGGGGGACACCCCAGGTGCTCACAGGGACCCTGTGGCACAGAGCAGCGCTGGCTGAGGGCTCCTCCCAGAGCGCCTGTCTGCACCAGGTTGTTTTGTTAACCCCAGGCTGCAGCCTGGCCCTGCCAAGGCTCTGATGTTCTTGGAAAAGCCTGGGCTAACGAGACACCTTCCCAAACAAGAGCTGATTAAAGGCTGCCCGGCCATTGGCTCAGCAGGCACAGCTCCCAGCAGACAGCACCGAGGTGGATGTCCCTGGATCTGTCATTCCCTGTCCCCAGCACTGCCTGGGTTCAGCAGTGGAAACTCCACCTTTACCCAGAGCCTTCTCCACCTCTTTCCTGACAAGCCAGACCTGCCTTCTGATGAAGGTCCTGGCACGCAGTTTAAGAGTTGTGAGAACCCAGAGTAGAAATCCTATCCTGCCCCATCCTGTCGGAAACCCCTGTGCAGCTGGAGGCAGGGAGAACCAGGGGTGTTCCCAGGCTGGCCCAGGGACGTGCCTGGGGCCACCCAAGGTGTGCTGGATGGAAGGCAGACCCCGCTCAGGAGGTGCCAAGGTGCCTGAGCGGTGCTGGTATTCCTGTGCTCAGATCCAGCTCTGCGGTGACACAAGGCAGAGATCCATCAGCAGAAATTCCCTCACCCTGGCAGCTGCCCCTGCCCTCAGCAAACATCCAGCCCTTCCCTCACGAGGGTTTCACCTCAGCCTGGCCAGGCACCAGCGAGGTGCACCCAGCACTGACTCCACCTTTGCTCCGAGGGTCTCAGCCGTGGTGGCCAAGAAACATAAAGGCTTGTAACACTTTGTTGGGCCAGGAATAAAGGGAATTTGTGGCAGAAAGGTTCCCATGTTATATAAGGCAAGGGGAGCTGTGTTTGCACTGGCAGAGGGCAGTTGTTTTCACTCAAGCAGAGCCCAGCTCACGGCTGCGTCCTCGCTGGGCTCTTGTTCATCTTGGCCTGAGCAGCTCCAGGTCAGGGAGGCAAAGCTGTGGCTCCTCCGTGGGAAGGCAGAGGTGCAAAGGGCAGCACAGGGCAGTGCGTGTCCTGCCTGGAGCCAGGGATTGGGCTGGGGTCGGGCACAGGCCCTGCCGGGTCCAACACGGGGCACTCCCAGCCAGGGGTGGGTCCAGCTGGACCCTGAGCTCCCTCCCAGTCCCAGCCACTCCCAGCTTGGGAGGTCTCAGGGTCCCACTGGGGATTCCAGCTTGGGAGCTCTCAGGATCCCAGTGGGAGCGTTCCCAGCACTGCCCTGGATGGAGCTGGAGCAGGATTTGAGCTCCAGCACAGAGCCAATTTTACTGAACCAGGGCTTTCAGCACTTGGGGGTGCTGGGGATGAGCAGGAGCTGGACATGGAGGTGTGGAGCACCCCTGGCTTGGCTGGGCTGCACCGGGAGCACGGTGGGACAAGCCAGGCTGGGAGAGTGCTGCTGCCACGGGCAGCAGGGAGGGACTGCCCCGAGGAGGGGGCACAGAGCTCGCTTTTGGCTGCCACCCTGAGCAGTTTCTGTGCAAGCAGAGCAGGGGCTGGACTGGGTGTGTGGCCACCTCCACATTCTGCACCACCTTTCCACGAGGCAGCCGAAATGCAGCTCTGGGGCTGGGGCTGAGCTCTGCCTTTGCCTCTGCGTCCTCAGCCCGCTCTGAGCGGTGTCAGGGCAGCCTCTGGGCACAAATCCCATCCCCCCGGTCACCTCAGGGCTCAGGAGTGGGCAGAGCAGCAGATCCACAACCTGAACCCACCTGCCAAGGATTATCCAGAGTTTCCTGTCCACAACCTTTGTAGAAGACCTGAAGCTGACCTGAAGAAACGAGACATAAATGTGATGCTTGGCGTAGAGAAGGTTCTGCTGTCCCTGCTGAGTGAACTCTTTCAAAAGGTTCATCATGGGCCTTGGGATTGCAGAGATGTCTCAGGGGTCAGCTGAGCCCACGGCCACGGGCTGATGTCTTTCAGCTAAAGCCTCCCATTTACAGGCACGATGCCCTAAAAGGAGCAATTTTGGTCGAACGGGGAGCTTCACTAAGGCTACAGAAAAAATCAGGTTGAACTTTGCCAAAAATGCGGTGAAAGGCACAAGTTGTGGCAGGAGATGGGCCAGGAGAATTTTTTCCTCGATGTAATAAAAAAAGGGGTGGCAAGAGCAGCAGCAGCTCTGCCAAGAAACCACGGCAGGGCCTGGTGAACCTTTCCTGCCCCCCCTTAGGGGGGCTGGCACGGGGAGCGGGGAGATCCTCGCCCGCTTTATCTCGGGTGGCTGAAGCAGCCCGTGTTAAAAGGGGATGAACACAACACAAAGGAGCCCGACTTTGTTCCTGTGCTCTGGGATTCATTCAGGGGGATTACAGCCGCTGTTCAGCCCCTTACCACCTGGAGAGGCAAATACAAGGCAGCGCTGCTTGGGATCGGCTTCCCACCGAGCAGCCTCAGTTCTGCCGCAGCCAGAGCCGGGCAGGCTTAAAAACGATCCGAGCCGAGCCGAGCCGAGCCGAGCGATCGGCCGGAGCGCGGGGATGTGCCGGGCTCACGGCCACGGCAGCGCTGCCCCGGCTGGTTAAAAGGGCAAGGACCAGCTCAGAGCGGGCTGCAGGCTTGAAACCGAGCCTAAGCCCCCTCCGAAGGGAGCTGTACCCCGCATTTCTAAAGGGATTGCACAAGGAGCGGCGTTGGAGGTGGATGGGGCTGAGTTAAAGACCTCTGTGATCGGGGGAAAGCCCCTCCATCCCCGTTTCCTGGGCGGGTGTTGTTGTGGATGGAGGGACAAGTGACACCAGGGCGGAGGACCAGGTGCTATGGGCTGTGTCTCTTCTCCGTGCCGATTTCCCCCAGGGGAAAGAAATAAATGCCTCTGACTTGCGCTGCCCGAAATGGTGCAGCTGGGAGGGATCTGCCGCGCTGTTCCGAGGGAGAAGAAGGGTTTGCTCCCGGGAGGGAACGTGCTTGGCCGCAGGTGAGGAAGGCTCGAGCTCCCCAGGGAAGGGACATCAGAGAGAGTGGCAGGCTGGTGGGCCAAGCCTGCTTTCAAAAGATGCAATGTTTGTCCTGGTGGAGATGAGTTGGTTTCTCTGTTTGTGGTGGGAAGCCCCCGGGGCTCCAGGTGAAACTCATTTTCCAAGTGGAGTCAGCAGCCATCCCCCTGCTGAGTGCCAGGACCTCCGTCCAACACCCCCACGGCAGCCAGGGAACGCTGAGGGCTAAATACAAGAACCTGAAAGACCCTCAGCCACCAAGGCAGGGCTGAGGCCACGTCCCCTCTGCCTCTCAGCCTCTCCTGGTGCCACCCTTGCCAGGCTGGGCTTTGCTCCTGCGCTCTGGGTGTGACAGCAAGGTGACACTTGGGTGGCTGTCATGGGTTTGTTTGCCTCGTCTCAGCCCCGGAGTCCGTGTTTGTGCGGCTTTTGAAGGCATTGTTTCGTGATGTAGGAATATCCTCGCGGGCCCCGCGCATTCCCTGACAGCAGCGGGAGCAGCTCGTGGCTTCACAAACATCTGGGTTCCTGGGAAATGCCGCGTGCTCCTGCCGGGACCGCTGTCTGCTAACGCTCAGAAAATGATGTGGATTTCCTGCCGCGGGGAGCAGCTCCAGCTCAGGGTTATTTCCAGGGCTGCAGCGAGCTCAGGGCCGGAGACACGAACCGTGGCAAACGGGGATTCGCAGCCCGGTGTTCAGCACTGGGCAAGGCACAGACATCTCAGGGCTTTGGCTTGGGACAGGGGCACCCCGAGGAGGGCGTCACTGCTGGGACAGTGGCACCCCGAGGAGGGTGTCACTGCTGTGACAGGGGCACCCCGAGGAGGGTGTCACTGCTGGGACAGGGGCACCCCGAGGAGGGTGTCACTGCTGGCACAGGAGCACCCCGAGGAGGGTGTGAAGGGAACTGCTGTGACAGGGGCACCCCGAGGAGGGTGTCACTGCTGTGACAGGGGCACCCCGAGGAGGGTGTCACTGCTGGCACAGGAGCACCCCGAGGAGGGTGTGAAGGGAACTGCTGTGACAGGGGCACCCCGAGGAGGGTGTCACTGCTGTGACAGGGGCACCCCGAGGAGGGTGTCACTGCTGGCACAGGAGCACCCCGAGGAGGGTGTGAAGGGAACTGCTGTGACAGGGGCACCCCGAGGAGGGTGTCACTGCTGTGACAGGGGCACCCCGAGGAGGGTGTCACTGCTGGCACAGGAGCACCCCGAGGAGGGTGTGAAGGGAACTGCTGTGACAGGGGCACCCCGAGGAGGGTGTCACTGCTGTGACAGGGGCACCCCGAGGAGGGTGTCACTGCTGGCACAGGAGCACCCCGAGGAGGGTGTGAAGGGAACTGCTGTGACAGGGGCACCCCGAGGAGGGTGTCACTGCTGTGACAGGGGCACCCCGAGGAGGGTGTCACTGCTGGCACAGGAGCACCCCGAGGAGGGTGTGAAGGGAACTGCTGTGACAGGGGCACCCCGAGGAGGGTGTCACTGCTGTGACAGGGGCACCCCGAGGAGGGTGTCACTGCTGGCACAGGAGCACCCCGAGGAGGGTGTGAAGGGAACTGCTGTGACAGGGGCACCCCGAGGAGGGTGTCACTGCTGTGACAGGGGCACCCCGAGGAGGGTGTGAAGGGAACTGCTGGGACAGTGGCACCCCGAGGAGGGTGTCACTGCTGGGACAGGGGCACCCCCAGCTGCTCTGGGAGGGGTGGGGATGGTGGGGTCCCATGAGGGACAGAGGTACCCAGCATCCCTGGGGGCACAGCTGGGCCTCCCCATGGAGCTGCTGCTGTTCTGCAGAGCAGCTGGGCTGCAAAGCCAGCCAGGAAAGCTTCTGTGGGAGAGGTTTTGCACATCAGCCCCCGCTGCAGTCAGGCGTTCTTGAGTTCACAGTCTGGGTCTCTCCCAGAGCCGCAGGTTTGTTTTGGGGCCGGCAGCGGCAGGGCTGTGCTTCAGGCAGCTCCGGGGTGGGAAGGTGGGTGTGGGGTGTGGGGTGTGGGGTGTGGGGTGGTCACCTCCCGTCCGGAGGGGTCTCCCATCCCAGGACACAGCTCGGTGGCCCCGGAGGGAGCCAGGAGTGGGCGAGTGCCGGCGGCTCTGGCCAAGCTGGGAACTGCACAAGCTTTTCTGTCCGGAGGTGGGCTNGGCACCCCGAGGAGGGTGTCACTGCTGGGACAGGGGCACCCCCAGCTGCTCTGGGAGGGGTGGGGATGGTGGGGTCCCATGAGGGACAGAGGTACCCAGCATCCCTGGGGGCACAGCTGGGCCTCCCCATGGAGCTGCTGCTGTTCTGCAGAGCAGCTGGGCTGCAAAGCCAGCCAGGAAAGCCTCTGTGGGAGAGGTTTTGCACATCAGCCCCCGCTGCAGTCAGGCGTTCTTGAGTTCACAGTCTGGGTCTCTCCCAGAGCCGCAGGTTTGTTTTGGGGCCGGCAGCGGCAGGGCTGTGCTTCAGGCAGCTCCGGGGTGGGAAGGTGGGTGTGGGGTGTGGGGTGTGGGGTGTGGGGTGGTCACCTCCCGTCCGGAGGGGTCTCCCATCCCAGGACACAGCTCGGTGGCCCCGGAGGGAGCCAGGAGTGGGCGAGTGCCGGCGGCTCTGGCCAAGCTGGGAACTGCACAAGCTTTTCTGTCCGGAGGTGGGCTCGAGCTCAAGCCTGCTTCCTTTTCCCTGCCAAAGCATCTGCTGTCCTGCACATTTCCCTTCCCCCTTCCCTGCAGCATTTCAGGCCATGGAAATGTTTGCTGTGATCGCCCCCAGCACAGCTCCTGCTGGTTGGATTCTCTGTGGTCTGATGTGCCTCCTCTGGCTGCCTTGAGGTGACCTTGGCTTTGCAGTGCCCTTTCACACCGGAAAACCAAAATATTGCATTTCAGAATTGCCCAGACGAGTATTTCCAATGAGCTAACAGGAAAAGGAGCGTTTCTCTACAGCTCCATCACCCCGACTTTGTGAGCAGCTCCAGCTGGCCCCAAGCTGCTTTAATAATCAATAGTTTATTTGGCTGGAAGTGTCCCCAGCCAGGTTGGGATCCCGCAGACCCGGGGCCGGTGGGTCTGGGTCCAGCTGTGATCCCTGCGGTCCAGCTGTGATCCCTGCAGTCCAGCTGTGCAGCATCACAAATGTGAAAATTGGGTGTAAGAGCTGTGAATGTGCAGTGTCCAGAGAGGAGCCTCTGAACCAGGAGCTCTCCTGAGGCTGCTCCAGGGACACAGCAAATCTTCTGCCCTGGCCACGGGCAGGACCTGATGTGCCACCACGGGAGGTGGCTGTGAGAGAATGGTCTGTGCTGGCCATTGCACGGTGATCCCTGGGGAAGCTGGGGATGGAATTAGAAGATGATCCCCCTTGCCAGGTCAGACCTGGGTTTAAATGCTGCTCTGTGTCTGCACCATCCCATTAAACCTCTGCCATGGTGTAGCCTTGGGCTGAGGGTGGCACAGCCTGCAGCAGGGCAGGGGACACATCCCCCCTCGATGGCACTGGGGGGCTGCAGGCTCCCCTTCCCTTCCAGCCCCCTCCTGGATCTGCACAGGGATCAGCAAGCCCTAGGAGGTGTCTCCTGCTGCTCCTGCCATGCACAGCTGGCTCAGGCACGAGGAGCCCACAGCAGAAACACTTCTGGCCCTTCAGGACAAAGGACAAGCAGGGATGAACTCCTGGCTGGAGACCTGGGGGAGGAGGGGGCAGCTGAAATTAGGAACACCAGGGGAACCACTGGCACAGCAGCACCAGTGCTCGGGGTGTGGTTCTGAGCTGCTCAGCATCCTCGTCGCAGCAAAGCCAAGGTCCCATCTGCCAGATCAGGCCCTTCCCCGAGCCGGCATTGTGATGGAAAAGCTCCTGAAGGGCCTGTGAAGTCACTGAGCCTCGGACTGTGGCCATGCTGGAATGCACTAACCAGGAGTTGTTTTGAGGTCAGAAAGGAATAAGTTGTTTGCAGACAATTGATGTTGTTATTAAAAACATCCACGGCACAGAGGAGGGGGAGGGAGGTCCTCTTTCCTGTTTGGGAAATAGTTTCTCACTGCATCCATCAAACGAAAGAATTCTGTATGAAAAATTAATTTAGAAAAAAAAAAGTTTCTGGGGCACACGCGCCTGAAAATGAACCACAGCAGGATCAGAGGTTTGGCTCAGAGCAACATCCAAGACTCAAAGGCCAGATGAAAACCCAGGACTGCTCCCAGCCTCTTGCTGGAACTGGAGGAAATGCAGTTTCCTTCAGAGAAATGCAATCTCCTCTCTGTAACTTTTGGGCAAAATTCAGGAACTGTAGCTGAAGCCCGGAGCAGTCTCCCACTGAGACAGACTCCGTGTGAGCCTGGAGCAGCAGCTGGGCTGCAGCAAAGTGGGGATCACGTACAGGAAGGGAGAAAAACCTCTCGGATGAAGGGGTTAGGCTGCCGCCCTGCTCCACACCGTGAATCTCCCAGCCGAGGGCAAGCAGCTTTTCCAATGCTGTCCTTCCTGCAGCAGCGAGATGTCACCTGGGGTGTGACCCACATCACATGGCACTGTCCCACGAGAGCCAGGTCACCCTTTCAGCACCGTTAGCACCACGTGGGCCCGGCACAGGGCAGGCCTGGCCCCGCTGTCCCCGCTCCCAGCCACTCTGGGGGGTGACAAGTCCAGAGACCGTTCCCACGGGATGGACAGCAGGGAGGACACTCTGCTCATGGGTCAGTCCCTGGCAGGTCAGGGTTAAGCTTTGGGCGTAGCTCCAGCATGTTTTGGGATGGGAATCTGTTCATGGCTGGTGTCAGGATTTGTGGGCACATGGCTCAGCTCCTGCCCGTGCCCAGGCTGTGCCATGTCCCTGCAAGCACCAGCCTGGTCCCTCCTGCCAGGGGGGTCAGGGGCCACCACCGCGGGCCCAGGGCGGAAGGAAGCCTCCCCTCATGGTGGTGGGATGGGCGGTTTTAGGCACTGAGTGGCACAACCCAGGGTCTGAGTGGCACANGAAGGAAGCCTCCCCTCATGGTGGTGGGATGGGCGGTTTTAGGCACTGAGTGGCACAACCCAGGGTCTGAGTGGCACAACCCAGGGTCTGAGTGGCACAAGGGCGTCTCTGAGCTTCCTCCTCGCCGTGGCCAGCGCTGCCGCTCCCACCCCGATTCCCGGGAATGTCTGCACCTCTGCAGCCCCGCTTCGAAACCAGCCAGGGCTGCAGCCTGTGCCGCGGGCAGTCGGAGCTAATTGCCCCTGATCAGCTAATTAAAGGGTCCCGATAAAATCTGCCTGCAGGCACAGGAGCGTGCGGTGGCCCCCGTGTCCCCCAGGGCGAGGGAGAAGGTGGCTGCTGGGACACCCAGGGCTCCATCACACCCCTTCCTCCTCCCCTGCCCTCAGGGGTTGTCAACACCTTTGCTCGGGCCTGGGCTGTCTCGTTTCTCTGCTCCAGGTGGGTGTTGGCAGTGACCCCGGGGTTACAGATGTGACTTGGGGTGGTGGCAGTGGCTGCACGGCCACAGCCCCGTGGGGAACAAGGGGCTCGGGTGATGTGGTGTTTGGAAAGGGGGGAGCACAGAATCCTGTCCCCGCAGGGAACCCACTCCCGGGCATTCCCGTTCCTCAAGTTTTGGCCAAAATGAAAAGTAAAGACTTCCCACAGCCTTTGCTGCCCTGCAGAATGTGCAGCTTTATGTGGCTGGGTGTTCGTGTCAAGCTCCTCTCCAAAGACCTGCCCGGTTTCCAGGAATGCTGTCCCATCCAGGGATTACCCACCCTCTTCAAACAGTCCTGGTCTTCCCTGGCCTCCCACCTGGGAGAAAACAGCAGCGAGGGCCAGGCTGGCCAGGGCAGTGTCCCAGGGCCACGGCATGCACGGGAGGCTGATCCCAGCAGAAAAGCTGGGAAATCCCTGTGTTTGACTAGCTTTGATCTGGATTAAATCCCTCAGAGACAAACAGGAACCGCCTTTCTGGGGCTGTGTGTTTTGACTTGAAGCCATCAAAGTTTGCCCTGAGCGACCCTGAAAAGTGAGCAGGCAGCTGCAGGCTCTTGGCTGGGCAGGGAGGAGCTGCTGCATTTCCAGGTGCGTCGTCCTAGCCCGAGGGAGGCTTGGGGTCAGATTTGGATTCAGGATTGAGTAGATGTCTGCCTGTTTCATCCTTGGTGCTGCTGGGTCAGTGCCCCACGCCACCCCGGGGCTGAGCTCAGTGCAGAGCCAGGAGCTGTGTCCTTCACAGGGTGTCCCCTGCTGCCGGCAGTGTGTCCATACCCACCACTCCCCTTGTCCTGCCCCACCAGGCATTTCTCCATCCAAACACTCGCTCAAGGCAGACGAGACTCGGCTCGAAGTCCCTGCCCTACAATAGTGCCAGGACCCCAAAGAGATTTGTGTTTCCAGCTCGGAATTCTTTCTGTAGGAGCCTCACACCTCTGCTATCCCACAGCCTTGGGGTGGAGGAGCAGGGAGGGATGAGCACACTCAGACCATCAGCTCCTGGAGATGGTGTGTGTGAGGAGCAGGGAGGGATGAGCACACTCAGACCATCAGCTCCTGGAGATGGTGTGTGTGAGGAGCAGGGAGGGATGAGCACACTCAGACCGTGAGCTCCTGGAGATGGTGTGTGTGAGGAGCAGGGAGGGATGAGCACACTCAGACCGTGAGCTCCTGGAGATGGTGGGTGTGAGGAGCAGGGAGCTGCTGAACCAGCCCATGGCCAGCAGCCCGGAGCTGTCCTGGGGGAGCTTTCAGCCAGCACAGGCCGCGGCTGCTCGGCTGGGGAGCAGCAGAACACAGAAATAAGGTATCCCATGGCAGTCCCAGGGAAAGTGAGGAGGTGCTGTGTCCCAGATGGACCTGGGTGTGGGACCCCCGGGCTGGCAGCTGCTCCCTCCAGGGCAGGGAAATGGCCTCAGAATGTTCTGGTGTTGGGCTCTGGCTGTTAAGCACGGGCAGTGCAGGACGGTCCCATTCCTGCAGGGGATCGTGGTGCTGCATTCCAGGGAGACCCCGCAGGGGATGCTGAGCCCAGCCGGGGCCGCCCTGAGCTACCCGAGCCCAGCACAATCACAATCCACATTTCTGCCCGGAGCCTGCTACAGAAAACCATTAACAGTAGCACAGCTGCCGTGATAAGGCAGGATAAGCCTGTCAGCTTTTGATAAAACCCCAATCTCCAGGAAAACAAAATACAGCAGTGCCTTGTCGGGAGCCCCAGGACCGCCCAGGCTGGCCGGGAGCAGAGAGCGGCGGTGTGGGGGGAGCAGGGCAGACAGCTCGGCCCAACACCTCCCTGAAATACCGTCATGTCCCGGCCGCGATAGCAGCTGGGATGTCAGGCTCATCAGCCGGGGTTTTCCTTCCCTCTCAGATGCCCCGATAGTGTCCCGGAGATAAGATAGCCGTGTTTACCCAGGGCACGCAGCAGAGCTTTGTCCACAGCCCCGAAGGTGCGAATATCCCCGAGCAAACACAGCTCTTCACACTTGAAGGGCTTTTCCAGAGGCACCCGGAACGGTTCCGGGGCCAGGTGACCGCGGGATGGGAGCTGGCTGCTCACCCCGTCCGCCACCATGACTCGTGCTTGGACTGGGCTGCAGCATTAGCTCAGGTTTAGGACAGCTCGAAAGCAGAACTAAAATCCTCCTCTGCCGAGCTTTCCCAGCCGGAGCAGACTTTTTATGTCGTCCAGCATCATTCCACAGATCCGCAGACAAGTCTGGCTCCTGTCACCCAGAGCTCTCAGCCTTGGCCACAACAAAACCCTCCCAGGGTCCCTCTCCCTACTTCCAGAAAGGGAAACTGAGGCACGGCCGAGTTAGGCCAAGCCGTGACAGGGCCTTTCCTGCATCCTTGGAGCATCTCCTCTCCAAGGACGGAGCAGCTGAGCAGCGGTGGCCGCGGGCACAGCGCAGGGCCGAGCTCTCCAGCCCAGCCCCGGGGCTCGGTGCCGCGGTGCCGGGCAGAACGAAGGCGCTGAGCTGCCAACGGCACCCCCGAGCCAGCTGGGCTCGGAGAGAAACCAAAACCCTTCCCGAGAGCCCTCATCTGTCACGCTTGGGTTACTGTCTGGCACCTCGAGTGGCCAGGCTGAGGTTTGTCACTCGCGGGAACGGCAGCGCTCCCAGAGCCGCCCTGAGCTGCATCTGCCGGGGAGAGGCACGGGCTGGAGCAGCTCCTGCAGGCACAGGCAGGACCAGAAATGTGTCTCCATCCCCCTGGAGAGTCCTCCTCCCCGGGGCTTTTGTGCGTGCTGGGATTTCTGGGAGCTGCCTGCAGGATAAGGTGCTTCCCCAGCTCCAAGGGGATGCGCTCTCCAAGGAGGGTGTTATCCTCTGGCGAGGGATCCCCTGTTCCTTGCTGCCCCGGGTTTTGGGATCTGGGGGTGCGAATCCACTCCCACTGCCCGGGAGGATGAGGCCATGGGATCCTGCAGAGAGGAGGGAAGGCAGCACCGAACCCGGGCTGGGAAAGGACAAAAGGAGAGTGATGCAGAGTCCAGAGGGAAATCCTGCAGGAGCTGCTCTTCGGAGAGGTGGTTTTGGTGCAGTGGCACCGTGGTGGGGGTGCTGCTGGGTTTGGGGAGGGATGATGAGCCCTGGTTGTGCCCGGCTCCGTGCTGGGTCCTGGCAGCAGCCACAGGGTCCCCTCGGAAGTGGGGCTGGTTGAACAATTCCCCTGGCCCTGCTCCAGAGGAGGTTGGGAAATGCTCTGGGGTTAAAACAACACATCACGTTCCTGAGCGCTGTTTATGAAGAGGAGCCCGACCTCACAGGAGGCTGAATTAGCAGGGACCGGGCACGGGAGCGGCATCACTTTAAGCCGGGTCTGCCCTGGGGGAAGCGCAGCCCGAGCTGGTTTAAAACCGCCTCGCTTTGCTTTCACCCCTGGCTGTGGGGAAGCACGGCCAAGTTCCTCGGCTCCCTGGGGCACCGATGGAAGCTGTTTGTGTCCCTGGTCCTTCTGGGCTGAACGGTTTTAATCCAGATTTGAAAAGCCTTTGACTCTTCGCCGGGCTGGTTGCGTTATCAGCCTCGTGCATTTTGGGTACCCTTTGCTCTGAATGAGCAAATTCTTTCAGTATCTGTTTGTGCTGTGGCTTTAACGCTGAAGTGGCTGATCCCTCCTGGGGCAGAAATGCAGGAGAGATTACAGGAAAATGTCCTGGAGGATCACCTGGAGCTTCGGGGTGCTCAACCCCACCACGTGCCCTCCTTTTGAGACGCAGGGTTCTGGTTTTACAGAAACACAGACGTATTGGTGAGACCAAGCACTTGGGGACTGGGACGAGGATTTTGGCGACTTGAAAAGCATTCCCTCAACCTGCAGCAGTTCGGAGCTGCCCGGAGGTCGTCAGGCTGCACAAGAAACGCCAAGGGGTGGGATAGAGAGAGGAGAAAGGTCCTGGCAAGCGCCAGAGCCCTGGAGCAGCTGAGGGAGCTGCTGCTGAGATCGGTACCAGATAAGAGGGAAACCACAAGGGCAGAGTCTAAGTGGGTAAATCGTTCCCAAGTGGATTCCCCTCCACTCTAAATAAACACTGACGCTTCAGGAGCACCTTGGAGCTGGGCTGGGGGGACAGAGCAGGGCTGGGGGCTCCGTGCTATCCCTGATAATCCAGGGACTGCAGGGTGAGCTCTCCCATCGGCTCCTGCCTTTGAACGGCATCTGGATGAATTACGGGATGCAAACAATTCATTTCAAAGGATTGACAATCTCAGGAGACCGGGCTTGGATGGTGAAATTAAACAAAGCAAGCTGATGACAGGCTGGTATCATCTCCCAGAGTGAAACAAAGAGTTCACTTCTTGACTTTTCCCTTCTCAAAAAAAAAAAAAAAAAAANAAAAAGAAAAAGAAAAAAAAGTATTAAGCTCTTTCCAATCTGAGGTTTATCTGCAACCCTTCTGCACAACACCTGATTTGCAGAGAAAATCTCCTGGTCAAATCTAAATCAAATCCTAGTCAAATCTAATCATTCCTAGTCATTTTGCTGGATGTTTTAAGCTGCACCAGGGGAAGTTTAGGCGAGACATTAGGAAAACGTTGTTACGAAAAGAGTGGTTGGGCATTGGAATGGGCTGCACAGGGAAGTGGTGAAGTCACCATCCCTGGAGGTTAAAAAAAGCCTGGAGGTGGCACTCAGTGCCGTGGTTTAGTGACAAGGTGGTGCTGGGTCACAGGTTGGACTCGATCATCTCCAAGGGCTTTTCCAGCCTCGTTGGTTCTGTGCTTGTGGGCGCCATCCCTTCTCTGTCCCAGCAGGAGCCGGCTGGGGTGCCAGTGCTGGCAGTCCGTGCAGGACAGAGAGGGGACACTGTCACAGCAGGAGCCAGCTGGGGTGCCAGGTGCTGGCAGTCCGTGCGGGACAGAGAGGGGACACTCTGCCCATGCCACAGAGCAGCCTGCAGGGGAGAGCCCCAGGAGCTCCATCCCAGCACTCAGAGCTGGCTCCTGAGGGAGACTCCTGGTGAGGGAGAATCCTGGTGAGGGAGAATCCTGGTGAGGGAGAATCCTGGTGAGG
>VXAX01006303.1:1175991-1213767 GCA_013399835.1 Leptocoma aspasia | reverse complement strand
CGAGGCAGCAAGAAACTGCAATAACAAGCTACTGCTAACAATGATACCATAATTTCATTTTTCACCTTAATTCCAAGAAATTTCAGAAGGTGGCAAATACTGAAATATTCTTCAAACTTCAGATATATCTTGTTTTCCCTTGTTCTGCATACTGTGGAGAATAATAGATAAATTTAGTTTAGACAGGACATTTAATTTTGAAAGAAGAAGAGCTTTGATCTCAAGATCAGGTCAGGTCACTCCGAATTTTGTCCAGATGAAATCCGAAGACCTTCATTGTGAAGATGGCATGACCTCTCCAGACCTGTGCTGTACTGCTTAACTGTCGTATTCAGGAAAATATTTCTCCTGATACCTAGTCTAAACCTCAGCTGTCATAGTTTGTGTCCATCATCTCTTGTTCTCCTTCTCTAAACAGCTGCAAGGAACCTAACTGCAGCTCCTTGATATCCTTCCCAGGGGTGCTGATGGTAAGTACCTCCAAAACCATCCCTTCTCCAGGCCAAAAAAGTCCTGGTTCTACAGTGTAGAAGGGTATCTTCTCCAGTGCCTGTTCATTTTCTCTGCCCTCCACAGAACTATGTCCAGTTAATCAGTGTCAATCTGTGTCAATCAAACCAGACATAGCATCTAGATGTGGTCTAGTGAGCACTATGTAGAGGGAAATAACCACTCCTCATAACCTACTGGATTTGTTCCTTTTCATAGGCTCTCAAGATGCTCTTGGCATTCTTTATTACCAGAGCAAAGTATTAGGTCATGCTCAGTGTACTGTTTTTATTTTAATATTAAGAAAAAAAATAAAATTATTATTAATTTGGTGAGTAATGTAATTCAATGGATGGTTGAACTTCAGTGATAAACAGAAAGATCAAATTTGTATTTGTACATGTGACTGCATGTGTACCTTATCATGCTGTCCTATTTAGAAATGGCAAACACATGCAATATTACATGAAATGGTCTATCTGCCTGAAAGGCAATAACTTTGGATCTTATATTCTGGAAATTTTGAAGGTATTTTTTCCTGAGAATACTCTTCAAATAGGAAGGCTGTTGAATGTTACATGAGTTGCAATAATTAAATATCAGCTCTGTATGGAATATGCAATATATCAAAAGAAACATATCCTAAAATCACACTTGGAAAGGTGCATCTTAGCCTCCTTCAGGTTAGGCATGATATTGAGTAAATTTTTGCTTATTTTTAAAACAATTTGACTTTTCCTCATTTGAAAATAGCATAAAATAAAGTATGGAAAGCCATGAATTAAAAACTGTTTTAATGATCTGGGTTCTGTTAAAAGCCAAATTACTTTCCAGCTCTTAGCACTCCATGGAAACAGAGAATATTATTAAACTGCATGAACAACAGAAAATAACACCACAAAGTATTCTAATGTGACCAATAAGGTCAAAGCCCATTTGAAGAAAATTCTCATTTTAGATGCCTTTCCACTGAGTGAGAACTAAGAGATTTCTAATTTTATATTTTGTCTGTGTTTATATTTCTGTGTCTACAAGCACTTATTGAGTGTATTTGTAGTATATGTATGTAATTTATTGTGTGGTAACTGTTTATTGTTTTCATAATCTTTAAAAAGGGATGAAGTAAAAAGGATTAGTATGAATAAAAACATACAGAAGATCCCTGATATAAACAGAAAATATTAACAGTTTAATTTCTATAAAAAAACCTGTTGTACTCAGTGTGCTCAGGGTTAATGCAGAAGGTTTTTACCTAACAACCACACAGCAGTCAAATCTCATCACCTTCAGCAGGAATAATTTATGGTTTAATCTTACATGCAGGCGTATTAAATTAGTATTACTCATCAGAACTCACTTATTAATAAAACAAGCTGAATTAGTCACCAGAGAATCATATTTGGAAATTCAATGACAATTTTACATTTTTAATAAAGGCTCAGAAATATTATTGCAGAGCAGGTGGTATGAAGAAATGTGGTCAAATTTGACATTCATTAATAATTGAAGTGTGGAACGTGACAGAGGTGAAAATTGATATTGATTTTTTCCCCCTCTAATATTTGGATGAGTTCTGAAAAGTAAATAAAATGAGATAACAAGACATATCAAGTCACCCTGATTTCTTTGATCACCTCTCCCTGTATGCACACATATATATCACTATTTTCCTTATCATGTTTTTGAATAATTCAATACCCATAGTCTTTCTAGTTCAATGCATTATAAAACATGCTCCAGCTGAGTTTCAATCATATTAGACTGAAAGCTGAATTTTTTATGAAGGATTATTTAAAACAAAATGTGTCTTGGGCCCTACAGTCTCTGAAACCAAACAATCCTGAGAGTTCAGTGAAGAAATGTCAACACTGTGGAGAATTTTTCTATTCAAAAAATTAAAGAAATCCTGTTTGATGTATATTAACCATATCAATATTAACAAACTTCTGCTGGATTTCAGAAGTGATATGACAGCAGCAGTACTACCAGGCTTGTATTTTAACTAGATGTGAAAGCTCCAAAATGCTGGTACCCATGCTAAACTTGACCTGCCTTTGGGACAGCTGTAGCAGCACTCCTACTTTCAACAATGCCAATTTTCAGGCTCTAAAGTGTCTAAAGCTAGACACTTTAGCCTCATTGGACTGTAAACATGCAAGAAAGGTCAGCCTCTGCTGACCAATCTTCAGCACACTGTAGGCATCTTCATGGAGTATATTCTGCAGAATTTTTGTGGCTATTAGAGGTCTTTAGTATATTTTATGGTGCGTGGGATTTTGTTTCAGCATTCCACACCTCATTCTGTCCTCACACAGGTTTGTGGTCAAGATCTTCTTTACTAGACACTTCTTGGTTTACATTCTTCATCCATATGAATGTCTAGTTCCATTTTCTTAGCCCAGTACTTGTTATACCAATAAGAGAAGCTGACTGAAAAAGCTGGAATCTTCCACTCCTGTGTGTTTACACAAGTAAATTCCTTGCTTCTGAAGGAAATAGTCTAGTTACATATTTTGCCTATAGGTGAAAATGTTATGGTAAAAAATAAAGGAAAAAAATATCTTTCTCCAAAGTTTACTGTGTAGAGTACTTCAGACTCAGTCTGACTTCCATTTGAGACTTTAAAATAGCCACATGCATACCTACACTTCAGATTGTTTGCAATGTCACTCTTTCTTTCGTACAATCTCCTACAAGTTTGCATAGAAGTGCAAGAAAATCCTGTTCTCATAGATTTTATCACAGTAATTTTCTAGACTTTATGCTATACAAATTACCTAAATAATCAGCCCACAAAATTTTTTTTCAATAGGTTTAATAATCTTGGCAGAATAATTTCTCTAGACTTAATCTTTGAGGTGGGAAGAGATCAAGGAGTGTACTCTTATATTGACTGTAAAAAACTAAAGGCAGCTAAAAAATACCAAAGCAGGAGTACATTCAGAAAATAAATAATCAGAAGTTAAGAAGGGAGGCAGTAGAAAAACTCAAAAAGAAAATGTGTCATCTCATTAGATTTCTTTTTTTTAAGGATGCTTTCATGTGTTGAGATGAACATCTCTCCTCAAAGATATTGAGCACAAATAATATTGATTGACTGCAGTTATTTTATGCTCTTGTGCCTTCTGTCTATTGCAGAAGAAGTAACTGTTTGAAGATCCAGTTTTCTGTTAACAAAGCAAATGGTTGATGCTCTAGGTCTCATTTTGTTAGAATGAATTTATATTGACTTCAATAGCCAGCATTAATGAAATCTAATCAAATAACTGAAAACGTATTCCACAAGGTATTTTCCTTTAATTAGTGAGAAGTATTGCAGAAAATATGAGATGGCTAAGAATTTAAAATATATAATACATTATTCTTATTCACTATTATTATTATTATTATTTATTATATCTTTCCAATATTAATGTTGGAAATATAATTCCAAACTGTGAGCTGTGAGCTATTTGGAATCTGAGTTCCATTTCTTTGCTTTGTTATTATTATGTGTAGGTTTTCACTACAGAAAGTATAATAACAACAAATGTTACTATTTTAATTAAAATTAGACAATAGCTTAATTGGCAATAGTATGCTACTGGGCAGGTTAAATTGTTCTTATGTGACAGACATGGTGTAAACAGGAACATGTTCCCTCATGCAAAAACTGCAGTTAGCTGTTCAACTATTGAAGTAATTGAACTATTGAGCAAATTGAAGTATTTGTTTGTCTGTGACAACTTTAGGTATGCTCTTCTATCAGCAAAAGCAGATTTGATAAGTGTGAGGAAAAGAAAACTGTGAAGAGGTGAGAGGACATGATTTAATATGTCCTTAGGTCATCAGTGCACTATAGGCTACAATGTTTTTCTTCTCCACAGTCAAAACTTTAGACAGTTCTTACTGAGCCAAAAATGTTCTAAGTACTGAGTATTTCACATCAATCACATGAAGGGGCGAACACTAAAAATAGTGACATTTTTATGCACCCCTTAGATCAGAATCCTATCATTTTGACTGGATTCTCATCCTTTTGAAACCACAGATACCATCTGGAAAAAAAACATATGAGTTTTGTCCTGAGTTTGGACAGCTTCCCCTACACACTCCCCCATCCCCACCTCCCTTGCCCACACCTGGAATTGGAGGAGGAATTTCAGGTCTTGTTATACTTTTCTGCCCAATGTTTCACAGGGTGATGTTAAGTCAGAGATCACAGCTGTGCTTTGGGAGGATCTCTTTGTTCTGTCCTCTTCTTAGGAAAAAAGAATATATCAACAGTTTAAGTATGTAGTCAGTAGAAAAGTTATGAAGAAAACTTCTTTTACTGAAAGAAGTTTTACTCTGTTGCAATATTTTCCTTTCCTCCGGCAACATTCTTAACACAAATATGAAAACAAACAGGGACTTCAGATTTTTTCAGAATACTTTGCTGTGTTGCAAAGTGTTTGGTTCTTCTTATCCTTGAAATATTGTTAATTTTGTCCAGCATTACACTACGTATCTTACAAATTACACACAGGTTTATAGACATGTATGTAAGACAGACATAGAAAATATTGTGGGACACTTCTCAATACCTCAAGTAACTATTTCCTATTACAAGTCCATAATAGATGGATATATGTCTCAAGGTCTGATAAATTCTACCTTTTCATCTGGGAAAACATATATTTATTACCTTAATTGCCACTAATATTGAAGCAGGCATCATCATGTGGGTGATATTCTTTTGAATACATGGCACCTGTAATTCTTCTCTCCGCGCTAAACAATTGGTCATAAACTGCCCCAAATCATCAGCTTGTATCTCTACCAACCGAATGAACCTGAACTTCCTGGTAATGCCTCAGGCTATAGTTTTTTGATACTCCTAGAAACCAAGTCATAAAGTTAATTACAATGATTTTGTGCAATGAAGGTTTCCCCTTCCTTATTTTAAACCTTGAACTCAGACCACTTACTGTAGCTGCACTTATTTTCTTTTGCCTGGTTGTGCTTAATTTATTCACTTGTGGTTAAAAATTACTGTTCTTAGGAGTTAATGTACTATCCAAAGAGAGATAAAAATGAGTAGTCTAGAAGTAATAAGTAGCTTTCTGCCTTTCTGGAGCCCTCCCTTTATGTAAAAGGTTGATTAGGCCTCCCTCATATATCAAAGGATCTCACCCTTATTCCATTTCTTATCCTATTATTACAAGAAGATTACTTGATTAAGGAAGTGAGTTAGTCAACTGCCATCAAGACTTAAAAATATGTCTCCTTTCTTATTTCAACCATTGAAAGAAAGGTGTGGAGCTTAGTAGGAAGGCATCCTATGAGATAGAAAGACAAGATATATAGATACAGTTATAATTATTTAATTCCTCACGTGCTACTTTGCTTGCTTTACTACTGATACCATTCCACTGATTTCTCCACTGCTGAGGCAGAAAAATTGATGATGAGTTTGTAGTTCAGTATTCAAAAAAAAAAAAAAAAAGTCAGAATTTTGTGACATATGACAGAATATAAGTGAACAATGACTTAAATTTCCACTGCCAGGCAGAGCTATGTCACGCATTGGAAACTGTGCCTATCAAGTCTGGTTTTTCTGGATCCAGAACCTATCAGTACCTATTATTAAAGGATGATGGAGGCATGATCCTGAAACACAGTGCACTTGCTATTAGGTTGTCAATATTGTCATTCAGCCTCGAAGGATCTTAGGATCTTCAGGAAACAGTGAACATAGTCATTTCAGTCTGTCAGGGTTCATGCTCTTTTGGTCAGTATTTGAGGAGACAGTGTATTTCTTTGTGATGGACATGACATTAAAGCCAAATTTTGGGCACCTGATTCTGGAGAGAAAATACCAAATTGATGGAGAATTGATAATTGGACAGATTATTTACCTCATAGCAGACAAGAAGTCAATCTTTAGCCAAAAGTTGTAGGAAATTAATTCTTCTTAAATGAGTGGCCAAATATACAATGTGGTTTGGAACAACCTAGAGATCACTGAACACACAAAAAATCCAGAAAAGCAGATTTCTTTAGTGAATTTAATTTTTTTACTTTTAGACAAGGAGAAAAAATGTGTCCACACCATTGACAAATGGGCAAAGTATTATACTGGTTGATTTTTAAAAATACTGTTTAGTAAAATGTAGCTAATTATTTATGTGGAAAATATTTACTGAAAGGGAAATAAGAGGCTGCCATTATGATCTGGTGTGGGGATAAATGACCATTTTTATCTCAAGTAACTTGGTGGTAACAGACAAGACTCACTGTACAGATATTGACTTCTCTTTTATAATCAAGAAAAAGACTAGAAGGTGATAGAGTCTGAAATGCTGAAGTTAAAATACAAAATCATACATGCATCACCAGTGCCTATACATATTTTTATGATTCCTGTGAGAGCAGTAACTTTACTTTTATTTCCTATCATTTAACTTGTTTAGGTCATATTAAAAAGTAAACATCCTTGGCATAGTCAAAGCTGCTAATTGTGGATTTGCAGACAGACATGTTAAATAACAATGGTGATGCCCCCATTTACTTCTTGTGTATATGAATAGCAAGGTCTGCAGTGACCTCTATCCTGGGCAATATCCCTTCCTGTCATCTTATTGTTCACATTTTTCCAAAGGCACATTAATTTTATTAGGAAGTAAATATATATAAGAGATATCTGAAAATGAATTATAGTCACAAATAGTATTGACTCAGTAGTGACCCCAGCATGGAGAGACATTTCCATGGGAAGTAGCATGAAAAGTGTACAACAAAGCAGACAAGGCTTCATGAACTGCACTGCCTTGTTAATGCTTTTCACTGCCTGGAATAACTCAAATAGCAGGGGAGCTGGCCTTGAAGAATTGCCCATCCTGTGATTTATGCTTTGTTGTACCTGTGGACAGTCTGACTACAGGGAGCAGTGTTGTATCATGGCGCAGAACAGTGCAGGCTTTGGTACATCTGCTAGTATCTTGAACACGAAAATGAGATGGTTAATTAGCACATGCGGAGATAGTTTGGATAAGAATGGAAACAACTGGGAGATGGACAGACTAAAAAAAAATGAGAAAATGCTCTATCCACTCCTTCATATTTTCTTTGAGAGGGTAAGACCCTTTCTCATGTCAGTTCATAATTTTTTTCCAGGTCTGTACATTCCTAGTTTTGCTTTTCCTGAATGAATTGATTTTCATTCTCCATTCTGTTTCAAGTCAATCAAACAATTTTTTATCCATTTTTACATGAAATTACCTGTACTGGGTCAGATAAAAAGGCTACCTACATCCTGTTTCTGACAGGGAGCCTAGGGAGGAGTAGAAATACAGAGCAAGCACACAATGATACTTTCCTAGAATACTGTCTCTACTTCTGTGTATTTATGATGCAAAGACCTGAATTAAAGGTGTTAGGTTGATGTGAACTTGTATTCAATATCTTTTTCTTTCATTTCTTCCATGACATTCCTGTTCATCTTCTGATGTCAAACAGACATTTAGCACCAACAACATTCTATGGTAAGGAAAACCACAGACAAAATCACAGAATACCTGAATACCCTGTGTCTGGAACAGTGCTGTTTACTTCTACTGTTCATTCCGCTGACTTGTGGAAAAAACCCATGCACAATAGCCTTCCTGACAGTATCTCAGGATAATAACTAACACACAGATTGGCAAACAACATTTTACAACATGTCTGTGGCCCAGGCAGTGACTTGCATTTCACAAGAGTGGTGCTTCCTCTTTTCATGTCTAGAAGTACCTGCATGACAGTGTATGGGACACTCTCTCCTAGCTGTCCTCAGGTAAAATGGGAGCGATAGTTACTAACAGACTGTTGTGCTTCAAAAGTATCACAGAATACCAGGTACGTAGCCACTATGTTCATAGTATTGTAACAAGGAGAAGCAATGTTGCCAAAATCCCATCACTCCTGCTAAAAATTGTACTAAAAAAAGAAAGATAATACACAAAAAAATAAGTAAAATAAAATTACAAAAAAATACTGCTAAAATGAAGGGAATAAATGGTGATGGAAGAAGAAATGTTTAAAATATTATTTTGGGGTTTTGCATGCTTTTATTTGGTGTTTGTTTTAAATTCATGTTACCTAGTCTAATAATCGCATCCATTCACAGGGCTCTGTGTGAAAATAATGGACATGTCAGGACAATATATTTCTGGAATATATATGAAAATATATACAGTCCATCTTTTCTACACAAATTCTTGTTCTCTATAATTTATCAAATGCTGTGTGGCCTGTTCTAAGATCATATATTATGAACAGTGAGATTTTTTTTTTCACTTCAGGTAAACACTTGCTTACTTGTCCTACTCCAGATTCACTCTTGCTACACATGCCTCTTGCTATTTTACTACACTTAAAAATACAGAGTAACTCTACACAGTCCTTACTTTCACTTCTTGTCCAAGTAAATGAAAAGAAAATATACATACACATACATTTACAGTTACATTGCAATATATGCATTTTGTATGTTATTAATCACCATTAGAGATAAATGTATTGTAATGTCTCAATTTTCAATGTAGGTCTAACAGACCTCTGTACTCTTTTATAGATGAAGGCATATTTCTATACAGCTTCCCATCAAGAACTTATTTCAAAACATCAGTGGTCCTCTCAGTGTTGTTTCTATTCTCTTGATGGAAGTGAGGGGAAGTTTTCTGCCTTTCTCTAAATTAAACTTGGTCGTTATTTTCCTCCTATTTTTTGGACCACCGAGTGGTACAAGAACATTCCTGTCTTACTCTTTGTGTATTTTTTAGAGAGTTCACTATAACTGAGTTCTGGTGTAACTTTCAGGCATTCTTCTCTTCTACCGAGTGTAATGTATGGAGAGAACCTTTCCCTCCTCTTCCTGACAAACTTCCTATCCTTGAAGAGTCTTGATTTCTCAGTCATTTATTTCTAGCTTATGCTACCGAATGAGGCTATGAAATCTCTTTTTGGCATTGCAACTGGCAGAAACAACCAGGCATAGGACAATAATCAATTCATCTCTTCAGTCCTTCCTAGGCTAGCGATCTTTAACTCTTTTTCAATAATTTTTTCTGTGAAAGCTGTTGGCTCAAGAAATATAATATGTCTGGAGAAAAGTGCATTGTCAAGAAAGGGAAGGAATAATCTATCTGTTTAAGTCTGTTGACTGTCTAGCCACGATCATTTAAACACTTCTACATTCTACCTTTCACCAAAGGCCAAATATTCCCTTCTGAAGGCAAGACTTTATACCTAGAAACTCTGAAGGGCTACTTACACTCCTTAATCCTTGTCAAAAATTCTTTTGCCACATTCCTGCCTAATCTACATTAAATTGGTGATATATTAATTTATCTCAGGAATAGGTCAGTATCAGTACCTTTGTTTGCTTGCCTTGGAATTGATGAGTATTTCTACCTTTATTTCTTGGAAAGTATACAGTCATTCTTGAAATGAAACCCTGCATTTTCCTACTCCTTGAAGATGCTTGCTTCTTCTCAGACAAGAGAAGGCAAGAAACTTTTTGTTTTCTAATTTTGCTGTTTGTGGATTCCTTTCTCAGGCTAAAGAGACCAAATATATATGGTGCATGGTGCAATAAAAAGGAGGAAGTATATTCTCAGATATTCTTAGATTTAACACTGAAACATTGGGTAATTCTAGATGTCATTATAATTATCAAAGTGTAGGCTACAAAGAGCATCATGTCATGTATCATACTTTATGTTGAAAATTGTATTCCTAAAACCAGATGATTTTTGTTTTATTTGACATGTCTTCCATCTCTTTAAGTTCTTTATTTTAACACTGTTAACACCTTAATATTGCAAGTCACATCTTATCAAGCAAGTCGACCGTATGAATGTGCCAAGACAATTAACTTCATTAACTTTTTATTCTTTCCAGATCAACAAAAGAAAGGAGTAAAAAATGAAAAATTAATTGTAATGTTGTTTGCACTTCCTTACACTATCCAGAAATTGAAATGAAGCAGTGAAAATAATGGATCGTGTGGTTCTGATAAAGTATAGTTTGCTATGTAAATCCATGTCCATTAATTCTTGTTGCAAGCCAATTATTAAAGTGCTTCAGTGAAACTCTAGTGATGTTAGTGGTCTTAGCTCTTACCACCTAGCTAATATTTTATTTGGCATTTTCAAAAGTCTACCATTACAGATTCTAGTACAGAAAGAGTGTTCATATATCTCCAAGACTGTAGATAGTTTGTGATTATAAAGGGCTTGCATGGCACTGTTTTCTTGTTATTTCCCCTGCTCCCCACTGCTGCTAAATGTGGATGTGTGATAATGACTCTGTGAAGATATTGGCAAAATGAAAATTTGGCTAATGGCCCTAAGGCCTTTATACTGTTGTACACAGTAGACAGTTGTTTACAGAAATACTTTTCACATATAACAGGAAGTCAGTAATTGTAATTCTGACTTGCACTGTAAATGTTTTCATCTGTCCTTTTTAAAAATATGTTTGATTGGCATAAGAAAAGACAAAGTTATACCCTGACAATTTTTCAAACACCTTTCTATTTATTTGCATTTTATTAATAATACAATAGAATCAGCCTTGGAATTAGTGACAGTTTATAAAATATATTAATCTCTTGGATTATTGTTCATCTCTGTCCTCCATTTTCATGTCCTAACCAGTATCCCTTATACCTGTTCTAAGGGTTCTAGAATGACAGTATGAGTGGTTTGAACTTGCAAACCAGTAAACTAGCCAGACTGCAGGTTAGTGAAGAGTTCCTTCTCATCTTGGATTCAGCATTTGGGCAATTAAAATAACATAAGAAAAAAATTCACTACAATAAAATTAGTGACTGCAACTTTCACATTAAAGGGCAGTGTGCCACAGCAGTGCAAATTATATGATGCATGCTCAAAGCAGAGACAGTCAAATGTCTTAAAATGAGCTTGATGCACAGAGAGGCAATAGGCATTGGTTTTATTTCTTAACATTGCTAAAATATAGTTTGTAGTCTGTTGACTGCTCCTACAAATAAATTGTATTTGATACGAATTTCAAATTCATCTTCATTCCAGGAAATAGCCAATACACTGATACTGTATTAGTTCATAAGGGAGTGCCCCACTGCTGATATTTCCTGCAGTAAGGCTCCCTGTTTGTCTGTGAATGCATTTTTAACAGTCAATCAGCTCTACCTATGATTCAGATTAAGAGTCTGCTATAGTCACAGCCTGAATTATTTAGTTCTTTTATGTTAATCTTGTCTTAAAAAAGGTTGAGGTCTAAATAGTCAAAAAGTTAGTTGTGTTATAAGGCTCAATATCTGTTTGTTTTGTAGGAATGACAGTTTTTAAAGTCTTTGCTTTTAACAATTTTAAGTACACTCAGTAAGTAACACCTTCCTTTAAGTACATTCAGTAAGTAACATCTTAGGCATAATGAATGCCTAAGACACATGCCATTTCCAGCACGGCCTTACACCATTACTTTAATGGGGGATAAACTAAAATTACTTACAGCATTACTTTAATGGGGGATAAACTAGGAAAAAATGACTGATGTAAATCTTAAAGGAAAAGATGTTCTAATTTTTTTTTAATTTTTTTTTCGTCATTGAAAGTGTGAAAAAAGTAGCTTTTGGCTGCTTATCCTGTCAACTATTATCTAATAGTTGGCATCTCTCCATAGACTAAGCAATGATTATTCTCCTGTGCAGCTGAAAGGGGAAGCCAAATTATAATCTCTTGCATGTGTGACCTAAAGAAGACTAACAAAGCAGGAAACACAGTTCTCTCAAAAATTCTTAATGTTTAGCGTCCCAACTGAATTTCTTTGTATGTTTAAACACACCTAAATACATATACATGTCAACTTAGAAGATGTAGATACAAGCAAGCATATGGAGACAAGATATGCATCTGTGTAGCTAATGTGTAGCTTGCTAATGTGTAAAAACATTTCATTTCTACATGTCTATATGTATATATTTGCATGCTATACCTTTTTTGTGTAAGTTATATTCAGGTGTGCAGACACATAAGTAGCTGTGCCTTTCTCATTTTTTCCTTTCCTACACCTTTCATGACCAGTCTACATGGAAAATATATATAATGAAAACATTCACAAAAGTGTCTGCAGTCACAAACACAGATATACATTAGATCTGTGTAGGAAAGTGGGGAGAGAATAGGATGGATTGGCAGAGAGGGGAAATAGGTTTGAATTCCTTGTGTTTCCCATGCATACATGCATGTAAGCCGACACACTAAGCACACAGACAAAATTCTCTACTACCTGTTTTCCCAGAAATCATAAAAAATGCCTCTGTTTATCCAAGGCATAATTTGGTCAGATTTTGTTTGTTATATCACTTCATGCCTGGTGATTTAATATTTTGCTTCAAATTCCATATCTTCTATTATTCATAGTGATATTCCTATATACATAATTTGTATATAAAGCAAGGTAATCACAGTGAAAGAAGGCATTGATCTTTAATTTTCTTTCCTTTCTCTATATAATGCATACTTTTATACCTTAAGAAAAAGTACAGACTGCAAAGGAGAAACAAAATGAGGGAAAGAAACACAAAAAACAATTTCATGGTGTGTGAATTCTTTCCAGGAATTTGTACAAGAAGAACCCTTTTCATCTACTAGGAGAGGTGACTTTAAATAAAAATCAAGTTTGCTAATTTCTTTTTGGGTGGGACATAACTTGTATACTACTTTTGAATTGAGCCCTAAATATGAGAAAGCAGGTAGAGAAGAAACTTGAAAAAGGAATATGTGACTTCAGAAAAATGAATAGCAAAGATCATAAAAGTTGTTTTACATCAACTTCCAATAAATTCACCTGCAGCCCTGACATATCAACCTATTAGATAAATGATCACTCTTTAGAGAGTTAAAGTTCTTGCCTTTTTCTTTTTTCCCCTCAAAAGTAACCAGCTGGAGAGGTGAAACAAAGCTTATGTTCCATCTAGTGATGGTGTCAGTGAATAACCAATTTGTCTTCTGCCAATACATATGAACAAGAAATATTGCCTAAACAAAGGATTCAAGGATATTTTCCTTTTCCTTTTTTCCAGCCTGAGAAACTGATTACAGAGATTCTGGAAAGTCTGAATTCCTAGAAAATATTATTAAGACTCAAAGGGTCATTTTCTTTCAATCTTCAATGCAAACTGCTCTTCTCAACCTGACTTCTATTTAAATTGTGTGTGTGTGTGTGTGTGTATTAGTGTGTGTGCATGTGCATGTGTATAAGCTTTTAACAGCATGTCCTGGGGTAATTTTATGATACTTGTATCCCCATTCATCTGTTTAGCCCAGAAATAAGTTTTGCACCTTTAAGACTGGTTCTGAGAGCGAAGGCAGGGAGAGAAGAAGCGTGGAGTTTGTTGTCAGAAACTGCCCTTGCTCCCTGCATCCTCCTCCTGGACTGTGCTGTCTGCAGCACGGACAGACAGCAGGACAGAGCTCTCCTTTGCTTTGAGTTAGTTTGTAGCTAGCTGAGGCAGAGAAGTTTCCTGGACAGTGGTTTTTTCTTGGAACTGTTTGAACCGGCTCTGGACTGAACCCCCAGAAGAGCAGCTTGCACCTGTGGCCCAGCGAGCCGGGCCCAGGCCATGGCACTTCCAGCTCCGGAGGGACTGATAACAGACTGGGTGAGCTGAGCTACAGCCACCAAGGGGACTTTCTGAGTTTGTCATCTCTTCAGAGTGGAGAGAGGTTTTATTGTTTAATATTGTTCATTTTTTTGTGCTGGTGTATGTTTTGCCTGTTAAATGAATAGTTTTTTCCACTTTTCTTCAATCTTTACCCAAATCTTTACCCAAACCAGCTGGGGGAGGGGCCGCTTGAATCTCCTTTCTAGAGGAACCCCTTTAGAGCTCTGCTCCCAAATTTGCCCTAAACCAGGACACAGCTTATGTTCTACCACATGAACACAACTTGCTTGCCCCATCCTGCTTTGCTGTCTTGGGAAATCCTCAGATTTCTGATTTTTATATTTTAGGAAAATCATCTATTGAAATCATATAGTCACCACCAAATGGCTAAAATGTCATTACTCTGAAATTCTGGAAAACAATGGTAAGTCTGTCTGCATGACCTGTGGAATTCCAATTTGGATATCAACACAAACAAAAATTCCAACAGTAGCTTGAAAGAAGTAAGAGTGTGACAATTCATGACAGGAAGTCTTTCTTCATATGAATTCATGCTAACAGGCTTCTCTGTGCTTAATAGGCATGATAATTTTTTATGCATAATTCAGAACGTGGCACAGAACCACTGGCATGGGGTGGGGTAGGTGTAGTGGCACCCCACACAAGACTTCATCCGAGCTTTAGGGTGGTTTTCTGCATGCACATGATAATAAAGAAGAATTTCACTTCTCCACAATGGATGCAATTTACTCAGTTACTTCCACATTCAGGTGATGTGAAGGGCAGAGGTCTAAACAATCCCTGTTACCTTCCATTCATTCTACATTCACCAGAAGTAATCTGGTTCCAATGAATGATCTATTCCACTGTACAAGTGCCTTTAAGGAAATCGTTTACCTACTCAGTAAGAAACATATTCAGCTGCTCTTTTTTGTCTTGATGTATGCAGCTGTGTCTTAGGTGATGAGCATCTGTGTACGTGTGAAGGTGGGAAAGGCAGACATGGAGGGAATCAGTCATTCTAGAAAAATATGAATTCTGTTCTGGTTATTGCATTTTATCCAGGGATTCAAAGCATGACAGCACAGTTCACAAAAGTTCATTTTTGCTTCAGAAGCACAAAAATTTAAAAAAAAATACTCTGTTGAAGTCAGACCAGATCCCACATGGATTATGCTTGATTATGTGAAAAGAATTTTACTCCAAAGGAAATTGCTGTAATACCTAAGCAGTTTGAATGGTCAAAATACCATTCAGAAATCATAATTCCAATATACGAATTTCCTTATGTAAGCACCATTGTGGACAACACAGAGCTGAAACTCTGGGTAAAGTGACGTTTAAGTCCCTGAACAACTTCAGGCAATTTTTGCAAAATTTCACTCACCATTTAGTTTAGTGAAGTAAATTCATGGGTTTTATTACTCAGGGAATTGACAGACATAATTGTTCTGGGAAAATTAAGTATCTGGTGGGGAAACTTAAAGAACAACAAAACAAGAGCATCACCTGGTTTTGAAGGTGCTTCTTATAGGGCAAGCCTCTGATGGGACACATCTCTCCATCTGACTCTGTCTCTATGTAATGAGTAGGACTTCCCCATGCATTTTAATTACTGTGCTGATGGCTCCAAAAGGAGATTCAAACCACTTAGGATTTGAGTATCCCTATCCTAACATCCCAGGCCATGTTGTACGGAGCTCTGAGCAACCTGGTCTGCTGAGTGTCCCTGCCCATGGCAGCAGAGTAGAAACTAGATGATATTTAAGGTCCCTTACAATCCAGGCCATTCTTTGATTCTGCAACAATTCTGTGACTATTAAATTAATCAGTCTGCTCTCCCACTAGTATGCTACTGAACACATAATAATGTAAACTTCACTATCTCTTTCTGATAAATTAAACCACAGCTAAAGATAGTTTCCCACAATATCTAATGTTGTGGCCAGTTCTGAAAATGTTTGTGCTTTTTCAAAGAATTATTAAAGATGAGTTTTCTTCTTTCTGCTCTTCTCTTTTCCATATATCCACAAAGGCAGTGAATGCTCTTATAGGGTTATTTTTCTTAGCTTTTGGCTTTAAATTCATGGAACACATTGTGCCCAGCCTTAATATTTTACACTGTAAGCCATATCATCTTTTATCTTTTATTTATAGTGAACCTCATATTAATTTCTCAATAGCAGCTGGCACAGCAGGAGGGACAAGGCATTGATCTTCCAATTTATCCACTACTCTTACATATCCTGAGGTCGATGCAGTCTAGGGAGATTGATGGGCTCTGGCATCAATACAGCGAGTGTGTGTTTCTCATGCATGAAAATCAACAACAGGAAACCAAAATGTGACAATTGACAGTCATATTGGAAACCTCTGTAATAAAAATAACAGGATGGTCTTCAATAATTTAATGGAATATTGCATATTCCATAATGGAAAATCAGCCATGTAAGAGTTTGTGTATATAGGGTTGTGAGACTACGTTTGCAACATCTAGGTAAGAACGCACACTTTCATGTGCACAACATACATATATGTGTTTTCTCTCACCTTACAATATGAGTCACAGGGCTTCACTTTAAGTTGTGACTTGTATTTTCCTGCATATAGCCTGATAGGGACAGACCTCTGAAGGATCAGAAAAAGAAAAAAACTTCCTTATCATTACACATTGTTTGCAGTTGCACAACAAGGTTTGAGACATGCTGCTGTATTATCTCCAATTTTTATCTTTTCAGAAATAAATCGATCTGCATTGTTATCAGTTATGGACAACAGGTGACTCCTACTGACATTTCTGTCTCCCATCTCTAGCTATATGCAGTAAAAGAGTATGCAGTAAAATTGTGCAATCTGCTGTAGGCAGGTTAGAGGACTTAGTAGGCAAAATTTTAAACAAACATTATGACCTTTCTCTGCTGAGTGTGTCTTAACACAGAAATGCTGTCCAACTCAAATGAAGAAGTATCTATCTACAATTTGCTTATCTAAGATGTAAAGTAGTGGAGCTGACTCTTTAAGGAACTTTGAGTAGCAATCACTGCGTAACCCCACACTATGAAAAGCTACAGGTAAAACTTTAGCTTCTGTTTCTAATTATGCAACATACAGGAAATTGTTAGAGTCAGTGTAACATTCATTGCCTTTTCTCATATGCAGCCTTTGATGGCAGGGTTAATTTCTTTTTCTCCTTTGTTTACTAACTTTCAATTACCCAGAAAAATAGAACAGTTCATGCAGTTCCACCACAGTGCTAGAACTTTCTGGCTCCACACCCCATGACCCAGAGGGGGATCTGGAAGCCACTGAGGTTTTGGAATCAAAACCAGCCTTCCATCTGGTGATTAAGTAATGAGAGAGAAAGAGAAAGAGAGAGAGAGAGAGAGAGAAATACTTTATGACATGGCCTCTGTACAAGGCAAGGGGACATACTAAGACTAAAAAATCCACATTAAAGACAGAGCTATTTCATGTGATATGATTGCAAATACAGAGATAGACTGTTAATTTTGGAGCTCCATCCACTCCTAGCAGTGTTCAGGTACATATTACTTATGAAATTAAAATTACTCTCATCCCCTATGAGTCTTAAGACATCAAAAGGAAGGGAGAAGTGTGGTATCTTTCTACCAGGCACTTTAAAAGCTGTGGAAGAAAAACTCTTCTACTACTCAGGACGTTCTCTGGTATCTCTGGTACGGAGCTACAGACTCACTCCCTTTAACAGTCCATAGTGTAGTGTTAGCATAAAAGATGCTATGTGACCTGTTGAGCCTTAGGTAGTAATCTTGCTGTTTTAAAAAAAGCTCACAGTTTTAATGTCCATAATAAACAGAGTACCTTACTTAAAACTCACAGCAAAAGACTATGGGGGTCTTTAAAGTACAGCACAGAAATAACAAGAAACTATCGTGAGCTGCTTTTCTATTTTAAAGTTTTTTCTGACTATGAAGACCCTTTATTCTTAGAAATTCAGACTTCTATAAAGAATCCCTGCTTTTGAAGTGTATCTGCTAAGAAAGGACAAGAAGCCTCTGAACATTTGCCCAAATATAGGAATGTGCTTAGGCTGGGGTTTTGCCAAATTTTTAAAAATATTTGAATATATTATTAGGTATTTGCTTTGTCTGTGAATAAAACAGGAGATGCTGATAAAATGAAAAAGGCTCTTCTTGTAGTATTTCTGGACATAAACACTAATAGGTGTGCCAGAGATTTCACAGGTGAGACTGCTTTTATGTTTCCTTCTCAATTTTTAAATTTTATTTTATTATATTTTATGCAGTTCAATAACGTCCTGGGTACTTCAGGTACAGGTGAGATAAATAGTGCATAAACCTCACTAAGATGTCTTCTGTCCCATGGTGCTTACAATCTGAGTTCATGCAATGGCAAGAAGAAAGAGAATAACAAAATGGAATAAAAGAGGAAAAGACATAGACTAGATAATATTGACCATCCACCAGTTTGAGATGACATACATGCTTCACAATAGTTATATGTGAACCCACAACTTGTCCTGCAAAATATTTTACAGGCTTTGAAGGAAAAACAAAGGAAAAAACACTTTACATTTTGTTGAAGTTTTCTTTCCATTATCTATGTACTTTCATCCTTACAGTCATAAACCTCTGAGCCCAGGAGGATATTCAGAGTTACCTGGGCAGCCTTTGAAAGGAGACTCCTGCATCACTGATACGTCATCCCATTTGACACACAGTGAGTTTTTTAGGATCTCTCACAAACATCTTGGAATTAATTAGATTTTCTACAGAAAGGCTGAAATATTCTTCTTATTGACAGAAAATACCTTCTGTTTACCATACATATCAGTAGTAATGGATACACTTAGACTGTTCTTATCTATTGTTTCAATTCCATATCTGCACCATTTCTTTGATCATTCTATTACGGTGAATTGCCCTGTGGATAGGGAAGTAGTAAACTTGGTGCAATGCCATTAGTGTCTCTTTGTGCTCGTGAAGATTATACACAGTGAGATCAAACAGCTACCACATAGCTGACAGTGTACATATGAACAATTAATATACAAATGCTTTTTCCACACCTCTGATGCTGTCAATTTACTGCTCCAGTTCCTACTACCATTCAGTTCTTCCCTTACAATGTTCTGATCAGCCTCTATCCTTGGCATTTCCCTCCAGGTGAATGTCAGTAATGAATTTCTCCAGAAATTAACTTTTTTTTTTTTTTTTTTTTTTGGTGAGCTCATTACTGAAAATCTTAAGATAAAATTTGTCCTAAGATTCTTGAAGAATTCCCCAAGTAATACCCCATCTGTAACACGGTGTATTGTATTTTTAAGAATATTTCAACCAATATGTTCAACTTTTGCAAGTCCCAAATAACCTTAATTAATGACAAACATGAAAATATGAAGTAACTGTAAAAGAATGGAACTCACTTTTTTCCCTTTTTTTTTTGTTTAACCAACAATTTTCTAAAGCAGACACAACAACCTTGCATTCTTGCATTCTGAAACAGGAAAAAAATCCCTTATTAATATCATCACATCCCATGTGCCACATCAAGGCAGCTCCTTATGTAATGGGGACCAGAAGCTGCAGGGAATTGTGATAGTGAACCTCGGGGAATTAGTTTAGAATGACAGGACAGGCTCTTTTATATACAATATACGTGTGTATATATATATATATATATATGTGTATATATATATATTTACCAACTGTTTTGCCTTCAGGAAGGAGGAGGATGTTTCAGTCAAAACTAGGGAAACACCTATAACTGTGTTACAAAAATATTTTAGTGTGACTTTTTTTGGTTTTTGCCAGCAAAGAAACAGGAGGAAAGAGATGATTTTATTTTCAAAGCTTTCAAAGTGATTTTACCTTTCCAAAATAAGATTTTTTCGAATCTTCTGCCGCCAACCTCTCTGACCTCTGCTTTGTCTTATACAATTCAGATGTTTTCACATTGCACCTCTCTAGGATGTTTGAAGTTTGGCCTGGCTACTCTTGTCCCCCTCTAGAGCATTTCATTCAAAGTGTTTTCTTATAAAGGTGGAGAATAAGGACCTTGTACAAATGTGTGTGCATACATATATGTGTCATTTTTCAGTAGATAATACACTGTCAGCTACAAAGAATTAAATTGCAGTCTGTATTAGCAGGAAATGGGAAAATAGCAAGGTGTGAGGCCATTGGGCAAACGCTTAGCACTGCTCATGCAACTGTACCACAAGGGAGGAGGAAGGATACTCAGGAAGGTGCTGCAAGGAACACCAGGCACACCAGTGGCACCTGGTGCAAGGGGCAGCAGGTTATATTCCTAGCCCCAGGGAAATCCTGTCCTTGCAGTGCCCCGACACTTCCAGAGAGCAAAGCTGTCCAGTTGTTATAGAGACTTCGACCCAGCTTATTACAGCTAGTAACTCAGACAAGCTGTAGAAGAGAGTAGAGTTCTAAAATGAGTAAGAGTAGTAGGATCTTATGTTGAATTCAGAAAGCAGTAATGGTAGCAAAATGGATAGAAATAGGATGAACCACAGCTTGCCATTCATTTTGGGAAACAGCTGACTGTAGTACTAGGGCACTATTGAATTTCTGTGGTAATGTCTCCTTTCTTGGTGCAGACCAAGGAGGACCAAGTAGGTAGGTTTTTAAATTGGATGAGATAGATAATTTGTGAATTTTCCATTTTTCCATGTACTCCACTCCTCAATGCACTATATGATCACCTACAACAGTGCACGAGACTATGACAACCTAATGACATCTGTTTTTCCACCTGCCTCTTCACTAGGATAGAAAACATTTTGGACTGGATGTGCTGCACTGCATGAACTAGCTTTGAGAGAAATATGTATATATAAATATAAAAAATTAGACACATTTATTGATAGTTTTGAATTCTGAAAACTCATGAGCTATATTTATATTTATATTTATTTCTCAAGAGTTCTGATTATGGGATTTTTGGGCTAAATCCTGAGAGACTTACAATATATCATATTGTAGAAGAAATAAAAGGAAGCACTTTCTGGATGAAACAAATGCTGAACTAAATAGTCGGTGTATGGCCCAAGTATTGCTCCTGTTGTTGCCCCTAAAAATGGGATTTATCACCCAGTGTGCAGCAAAACAATCTCACTCAAAGTGTTAAGGTATTTGTTGATTGCATGTTTGCACCAAAATGGGAGCTAGCTGGTAAATCCACAAAGCTAGAACCGATTCTCAAAACTTTAATTACATTTTAGCAAATAAAAAATCCCTTTTCTATTTAGTACAAGTTACTTAGCTCTCTTAATTAGTATTCTACCATCTATTGGTTAAATGATTCTCTCTCTTCTCATGCTAATTAGTCCGCATCCTGGGTCCTTCTCTTGAGTCAATGGGTTTCTTGAGTTGCGAGGACTTTAAGAATGCAGCTGCGTGTCTCAGAACACTGTCAGAGAAGGAAGCTCCAGTAAGATAAGCCACCACAGCACAACTCATGATATATGCAGATGGCAGCAACAGGAAGATTATAATTTCCAGGCCTAATGAGGCCGATCCAAAAAGAAATTCCCATATAGAAAGGCAAGGTATGGTAAAAGAAACAAGTGCTTATGTACATGCCATCTCAAGTTGTGGGAATGGCATTTACACCCCTTGGATACCTGAGATTTGGACTGTGAAAAAGTGGTATCTCTACAGGAATGACTTTGGGGATCCCCACAACCAAGAAGGCCAGGGTGAAGGACCGGCAGGACACTGGTGGTGGTGATTCACCATTCACGTGGTGGTGATATCTTTGCTTAATCGCTCTCTCTAAGTTAAGAGCCCTGCTGCGGTTGAAGAATACAGAGCTCAGAGTGCTCTTACTGTATGCAGTTCTGCACAACAATTTATCCTCATTAGGCTATAGAACCAGATTTACATTTTAAATTAAAGATATGAAAACTTCCATTTCTTCATGGAATCTGTTGAAGATTCTGTACTAAAATTTTACACATATGTATACAGTGAGCCCAGAAAATAAGTTCTTTGGTGAAAGGGATTTGGACTTCTCGTGGAGAGTAGGCTGAGTGTAAGTCAGCAGTGCGTGCCAGTAGCACACCTCCTCCTGGGTAGCCAGGAGGGCAAGCCCCATCTCAGCATGCACCACACACAGCATCACCAGCTGGCCAAAAGACGGGATAATCCTGCAGGATTGAGCCATGCTGCGGCCTCACCCCAAGTCCTGTGTGCAGTGCAGGGCACCAGGGTTTAAAAATGATGTGAAGGTCCCTGAATACATCCAGAGCAGGGGAACAAAGCCGGTGGAAGAGCTGGAAGGCACGTCCTGTGAAGGAGTGGCTGAGAACTCAGAGTTTGACTGGCTTGGAGAAAAGAAAGCTGAGGAGTGAACTGATGCTCTGTACAGCTTCCTGACAAGGGAAGTGGTGAGGGAGGTTCTGATCTTTTCTCCCTGGGTTTCAGGGATTAGGTAGAATTTCTTCATCAAGAGGTTGGTCAAACCCTGAAACAGGCCTATCAGAGAGGTTATTAATGCTCCATGCCTGCCAGTGCCTTAAAAGGAAATCTTTGGTCAATAGCCTTCAAAATATACTCTGTATTGGTCAGCCCTTGAAGTGATCAGGCAGTTAAACTAAATGATCACTGTGGGTCTCCTTTATTTCAAAAAAATCTTTGTAAATGCTGCTGAAAAAAATGAAACCAAAAAGTGTTTTTTTCTGACATTGCAGCCACTTCAGAAACATTTGCTACATTTCCAGAGGCAATGATTTCTCTTTTGAGACTTCAGCCAGCACCCCTTCACAGACTTCTAAATATTGTGCTCTGGCTTGTGGTCACTCAGGTCTTGAAAGCCATCTGACCCAGGAATACCACAAAATCTCTGGGCAGCTCACTCCAGTCCAGTGCTTAATGATTCTCACAGGGATTTTGATTTCTCTTACCTACCTCCAGCTTGAATCATTCTAGTTTCACAAGATGCTCCTGACTCTCATTCCCTGATCAGGAAGTGCTAGAAAGTGACTGGCCCCATCCCCTCCATGACCTCCCCACAGCCACGGTGGTGCGCTGGAGCACCAACAGCTCCTCTGCACCACAATAAACCAGCCTCAGCCCCACAGACTCTCCCTGATTCTCCTGAGCCTTTCTTGTTTGTTTTTCCTCTTTCCTGCCTGGGATCACGACAGGATGCAGTGCCCAGATGAGGTCTGATGGGTGCAGAGCAGAGGAGATCACTTTCATAAATTTATATGAAAACCTGTTTTTTTCCTTTGACTATGGTTCTTTGAGCAGCCTAACCACTCCTTTGTGACACTTGAGTGTACAAATCTTTTTTATCTAAAGGCTTGTTTCACTCCATTCGCTCCTTTTTATTCCTCTCTAAAATTGTATTTTCTATCAAGGATGTGAACAAGTCCCCTGCATTTATGTACAACTCTGAGTCATCCACAGGCAGCATCTTTTCCCACCACTCTTTCCCATCTGTTGTCATCATGTCAGTTCCATGCACTGCTGTCAATCACCTTAGTGTCTCCTACCTATCCAGCTGCTCAGCAAAATTTATCATTGCATTATTTCTTTAGTTATTTAAACTATTGGCAGGAAAAATTGCTGCAGTCGGGTAACTAATAAGTTCTCACCTTTCACTTGCTCAACAGGACGTAGTTGAAATCATAGAAATACAGTAATATAAAACAACAATGAGGCAGTAGATCATGAAGTGAAGCAGTAGAGCAAGGAATAGCATTTTAGCCTAAAAAATGCTGTGTGAAGACTTGTCCTGATTACAGAGTCCTCTGGACCAGGCCCCCAGTTTTACAAATTGGAATATAGCTTCTACACAATGGATACTTCTTGACATATCAAGTGAGATGTGCTAAAAACAAATATAGTTTTCAGTTTTACTTTGTTATACTTAGCACCCTGAGGAAATCTGTATCCTCATCAGTAAAATGGGAAAAGTAATATTTATCCACCTTTGACAACTGCATGATGACCCAAGGATCAAAGTGCTATGCATAACTAAGTATTTTTAGTATTACTACTTTGATGTGTAAATCACAGACACAATTGGTTGTAAGTGTCTTTGAAGTTGTTCTGAAAAATTATACCATATTCCTCTTCAGCAGTAATTTAATTTGTGAATTAGTGACATGACAGACCATAAGAATCTATTTGGAAACCTTCCAATTGCTTTTTTCAATGTGTCTGCTGTGAACATGCACTTAGTGTTCAGTAGGCAGAAAATGTCCTCAAATTATTATTACTGATTGCATCATTTTCTCAGTGAAAGAATTTGCATTATAAATCTTATTTTTGTTAATATTAATAATTTTATGATCTGGTTCAATTATCATAAATTATATTTATAAACCCAAAGTTGTTAATCATTAACCTAGCTACTCCTACCTTCAGACTGGTTTAGTATGGATGCAGTTTTCCTTGGAGCTAGGCAGATGTGCTACAGGCCAGATGACTTCTGAAGCCTACATTTCATCAGAAAATACAGTCAGTAGTCCTTGGACCATCCAGTGAATTTAATTGGTCAAACAGCCATTCATCATCTTTCAAGAGGAAAATTCAAAAAGAGACATGATGTCCGTGTTTTGCCACTCCCATATTACCCCTTTCCCTGTGTGCGTGTATTTCAGAGTGTTGCATAAAAGGGTTAAAATGTGTTAAAAGAAAACCTTTGATACTCATTAATCAATAAATTACTTTTCATCCTTCAGTGTTGTAAATCCAGTGATTGAAAAAAATGTATTTCAAATAAGTTTCAACTTTGTGGAGTAGTACTTTCACAAAGCTTTTTAAAGATCAAATAACAAGTCAAAGAAAAAGCAGAGCTCATACTGCATCATAGTTTCATAAAGAAAAACTTGGAGATTATGGCACTTCAAGGCTGTTTATGATGTTCAAAACACTTTGAAAATCAAATTAATTTCTATAGGATGAACCATGTTAGGTCATATGACCAGGTAGTTTGAGAAATGGCCAGAGTGATTTTCATTAAGAATGAAAAGTTAGACTCTGTTTTTCAAAATCTTTTGCTGTTATTTAAAATACAAAAATGGCAACAGACATTCTTTTTACAAATGCTACAAAACACAATATTTTGGACTGTTAAATCTTCTTTAACACTATCACACTATTGTAATACTGCTACCAAAAAATAGCTTCTAATTTGTAAGGATATATTTGAAGCATTGCTAAGCCAAACAAATATCTGAGTCAAAAAATAAGATTTTTTTTTCATTTTAGATTTTTTCTTTACTTTCGATGCAGATATGTGGTTTTACAAAAGCTGCTTCAGATGAAAGGTTAAGAAGATATAAATAGCCAAAACTTTTCCTTACTTTAGATGCTTTAAAACTGAAGTATTTGTGACTTGCAAACTGCTGAGCCAATTGTCTCCACAAGGGCTCATTTTGCAGTTCCTATGAGATTTTAAACACAATAATGATGACAGTTTGTCATCATATACAGGAATAAATAGAAAATATTGTAAAACATAATTTTAAACTAGAGATTCATAATTGAGATTTCAATAGAAAAACTTTTTTTTTTTACTTCAGAAATCTAAATTCTTCAGTGTAGTTTTATATCAACATTTTAGTTGTCTCTACTTAAAAAAAACCCCTAGTGTTCCAATTCCTAGAATGAATACTTTGTTTCTTAATTGTGTTGATATGTCTGGTCAGCCTTTTGCTGGAAATATTTTTTTAAATACACAGGAGTGCTATTATCTGAGGAGGTAAGAACTGTCATATAAAACAGGCAAGGTAGCAAGTTATTAACAGACAGACTATACTCATTGTCTGCTACTGCAAAATTAGTGGCAAAAAGGACGTTCTAATTATCTAATCTATCATCCTGTCAATGATTTCTCTTAACTTTTCCAATGTTTTGAGACATTTGAGATAATTCAGGTTTATTTTCCATCACAGTGAAATGCTATGGCTAAACACTCCTGATATCTTCCTCTACATATTCAATTACTTAACATTACCCTATTATTTTTAATAGTATACTAGGTTATTCTAGCCTATATTTCTCTTTGATTTTGGAATATCCAGCCCAAGAGAAATTCAAGTACTTATGCAGGTTGGTATTTTTAAATCAAGAGTGATATGAAAATGTGGAAAGTATGCACAGAATGATAGTTCTGTTTTAAAATGTTGCATTATTCCATTTCATTGTCTGTTTGACTACCTGCAGTATCTAGAGGAAGTAGAAGTGCAACAGTTCAGGCAGAGGGAATGCTATGTTTTATAGTGAGTGACATAGACCACACAATTAGTTGAGGTTATAGAGAAGAAGGTAGACACTGTAGTACTTGAGCTACCACCACGATGGTAAGACATTGTACTTCAGACAGAATGTAACTGCCCAGATAACACAGAAGAAAATAATTTCATTTGATTTGAAGAAACTGTGGTATTCTGAAGTATACTTCCTTAGTCCTAGATAGAACACACTTGAGAAAATCCTTAAGGAATATGTTCAATTTGAGGGAAAGCTCTTTTGATACAAGTATATTTTGGTAGGACTTTTGACTTAGAGCACCACTGGCAGTAGCTCTCAGTGACCCTGGCAAGTTTTCCATGTATTTGTGATTCTATTCTGCCCATTGAGAACCAGGAATTCTAAACCTGTGACTGGTGGCCCTGTACATAAAATTTTCTGTGATGACTTCTGCTTTGGAACATCTGCTGGGAAACAACTATTGAAAAAAGAGACGCCTAATCCCTTTTATGATTTGTCTACACAGCTGCAAAAGACACATTTCTTCTGTTGAATTTTCCCTTGCCAGACACATCTTTGGAGACAATCATATCACAATCATCCCTGTTATGGTGGCAGGATTATTTTTGTAGAATCAATTGCTTTCGCTCTTGTTTCCCATCCTGAGGACATAACTAAGGAGATTTCCTAAGTGCTAAGTCTATACTGTAAGTTATACTTAATGTCTCTAGTAATCGAACCATGGGCTTTCAACTATACATCATTGAATGAGATTATGTTTCAGGGCATGAGTTAAGAATTTTAAGGGTACAGCAATTTTTAATTGCTAACCTTCCAGAAAATTTCTTCACACAAGGGAAAGACACTCAAAGACCTTACAGTTCAAGAAGAATAGACTCTTAACTTTGCTGTTGATGTGCATGATACCATCTTAGGAAACACAATAAGTGCTTAAATATCTATTTTTCTTTTCACTGAACAAAAATTTCAACAAGGAGAGTCACTTAATAAAGTTTGAGTATTATTTTTCCTTAGCACAGCATCGCAGAATTTAATAGCTTTAGGTTTGTTTAGAAATTAAGACAGTTGCAGTCCTGATATAGTTAGATCCTTTTGGGTTGAACTTAATAATATTATGCTTATGACATAGACCAGATAGAGTGTGGTTTTATTCCAACAATATCAGAACACACTATTTTAAATCACATGTCATTTTCACTGAGATGTTGTCTTTCTAAAATTAAGAAGTAATATTTAAATTTTTTGAAAAAAGGTTAATTTGTTGACCTCAACTTGTTTAATTGTCAGTAATGCATTTTAGGTTAATTAAGCATGCTTTCTCAACAATTCCAGGAGGAAAAAATAAAGCCTTTAAGGTTCTTCCTAATCCAGTGCCCTGGGGCTGTAGGGTTCTAATTCTTTCATTTTAATCTACCAATTATATGCATTATATCAACAAATATGTCATAAAGAATCTATTGTTTCAGCAACCCTTCACCTGCCATTGCTTTAAATCCTATTAAAATACACAAGGCAGTATCTTTCCTTAGAAGTGTCAAAAGGAAGAACTGACTAAAACATTATCAGCATTTTCCTGGTGATGAGACCTTAAAATCTCCAATCTCAGTTGTCCATGCATAGTAGTAAATATAATATTGAGGAAGAACAGAGCTACTTCACTCAATAAATATGTTTTATCCCTTAGATATGATTTGTCACTTTTAACTTTCAGTCCTTTGCTTTTAAACATTTATAATGGTCTTAAAATTTAGCTCTACTCAATTTTAAAAAGTTCTCCTCACATTTTGCGGCTGCACCTCAGTTAATAGTCTGCACAGACCCAGCCTATTAAAGTGATACAAAAGAGTGCATTAGAATTTCCTTCTATGAATTTGTTGTTTATAGAGAAAGTTTTGACATCCTAAAATTGCAGTAGAGGTTTGTACCTTTCTTAAACAGTGTGATTTATTGACTAAGACTTTTTTGGTGACATAGTCTGCACCATAATTTAACTCTCTGTAGCATACAATGTAGCTATCCAGTACCAATACAATCTCTGAGCACAAAGTTAGAAATGAGATTGGGTGCTTTTTTTTCATGACAACAAAACAAATTAATATTTATTTGTTTCTTTTAATATTTTTCCTCTTCTGGGTCATTTTAGTATTAAAAATATTGTTTGAGGAATAGTGAGGAAAAATCTTATAATCAATAGTTCTTGTGCTTTCCACAATATTAAATGAAACAAAAAGCTCTTTTCATGTGAAAATATTAAACTCAGAAAAGTGATGAAAGATAATTGTGGTATTTTCCTGTCTATATTTTATACAGTATCAACTGGACTATACAAGTAGATATAATTGCGTAAATCACAGAATATGGTATTGTATGCTTATACTTTTCCGTGGAAACTACTGTATTACGTAACATAAGTAGAAATGCCTAGTCATCTCAAAAACTCTTATTTTTTCTGTTTTATTTGATGTTTTTTGACAAGAAGATATTTTTGTTTTGATTTAAAGTGCATATAATTTATCAACATATAAAAATTCATTCAAATTTATCTGTATTATCATAGATGATATTTTTCCCAAACTTCAGATCTGAAAAACAGTCAAGAGAAATTAAATGCAAATCTAATTACATATGAATTTCCCCTTTTATGGAGCCCACAGGCAAATAAAAGTTGCCCTTTTTAAGAAGCAGAGCCCAGTGTCTAATCAGGCTAGAAAAAAAGACAACTCTGATGTATGTTATACATAGACTGTAACACCAAATTTGTACTACCAAATTTTTGTCAGGCAATTAAACTTTATGCCAAGCTAATTCAATTTTGTTGCTGTTTTATTAAGTCTTACAAAAAAAACCCAAAATCTGTTCTCTTCAGTAAATCACAAGTTTCACAAAGCATTCCCTTACTCAGATTCCTTGTTCTGCTATTTTGATATATTAAATTCCAGCAAAAAATTTCCAGGGTCATAAATCTAGAGTGATAAAATTAATCTTATTGCTGAAGAGAAATAAATATTTTATTGCAATTTTATGAGCTTTTGTTCCCTTTTCACTTGCAAGTAGGTATTGTTTAGTGGTACAAAGACATTTAGCTACTAAAAAATGTATTAGAAACAGTACAGCAGTAATAGAATTCATATCTACAAAGCTGTTCACTTCTCAGAATGAAGGTCCAAGAATATCTGAAGGAAACCTTAAAAGATAATACTGTCAATAACAGTATTACAATGATTATTTTTCTTACATTTTAAACTCCAGGAATAATTTTAATCCTATTAGTAATTTTACAATGGAATTTTTCTGAAATTGTACGTGAAAAATAGCTATGAAGTCTAATTTACTGCATTTAAATAAAATGTGCAACCCTAGAAATCAGAAATAGTAATCTAATTCTTCATTTTCTTTCCATTTTTTTCTTAGAACCACAAGGAAATTTTAGGATTGGAGATGTTCATGACATGATTATACCTTTATCTGAGATGCTAAGCATTTGCAGAACTGATTCAGTCTATACAAGTCTGCTACAACATACACTGCATTCAAATTCATGTTAACTGATATATAATGAACACGTTTGTCACAATTAAGAAATGGATTGGGGAGAAAGGAATGTACAGGTAGGAATTTCCATTGGAGTAGAAACAAATGGAGAGGGAGCACAGGGTTTAGTGCTACATGTTATACAGAGGGAATTCCTTTTCTTCAAAGCCGTGCTGCAGATAACTAAAGTATGACAGTTTTCTGATGTGTTGCACAGCCATTCACAAATATCTAACATGACTTTAAAAGCTTCATTACAATTTGGCAAGTATTATGTGAAGTTTGCACAGACTGTGATTCTTCCAAGGCCCTGAAACAGAGTTAGTTAATCCAGTGATTTGGTGTACCGTTAAAAAAATTCAGACCAACAAATTAAAATGGTAATGTGGATAAATCTAAAGAGATAAACCATAATGTCTTAACAAAACAGTGTCACCAGAAAGATTTATCTTTCTCAGAAATGCACAGAAACACTACAAAGCATCATAGATCCAGAGCATTCACAGTTCTGGGGCTTTTCCTTCCCTTTTTTTTTTTTTNTTTTTTTTTTTTTTTTTTTTTTTAGGTATTAGGTTAGTTTGTTACTTTTTCTGTGAAGGCATGGTATTTTTTAATGAACACTGCTGATGTTTAAATTTTGAATACATGAAAAATTTTCATTTTTTCATAGTTACTAGATGGAATGTCAAATTACAAATTGACAGTTGCTAGTGGCAAACCTTCAGTCCAAGAAGGATGTACAACTGCAAGTAGAAGCTTAAAACAAGTGTTAGATTTACAGAAAATCAACAGAAGTTTTCAGAATTACCTAAGTTTGTTAAGAAATATGGTCAAGTATAGGAAGAAAAATGTTATCAAGATAGATTATGTTTCAATATTTAGACTAAACATACACAGGGACCTTAATCCAAATGTATTCTATTGTCCACCAAAATGAAGAGGTAGAATACACATAAAAATTTTCTTTCAGTTGATTGGGCTAAATGGTGTGTTTTCTACTTTCAAATTTTATGTTAAATCGATATTAGACACCTGACTCTGCTTTCCTACTTGAAAGTTTATCAGGAGAAGAGAAACTGAAGATGAGCTTGTGCAGAGAGAAGAAAAATATTGCAGGCCACTTGTATTGAGGAAAAGATTTAAATGTACTTTAGTGCAAGGTTTTGATCAGACCTTAGTAATCACCAATCAGGTATGCAGCCTCGGCCTTGAATACATTTTCTTTTTCTGTCCTGTAACAATGAATATATAGTTATACCACGAGACATAAAACCAAGGAAAAAAAAAAAAACAAATGCTAGAGTATCACCACAGATAAATAGGCTTAGTCCAGAGAAAGTCTAACAAGAGGGTAGCCTGGGGAGGAGCAGAAGCTAATCTATTTGCTGGACGCAAAGGAGTCTTATTTACAGGGTAAAAGTACCCATAACAGACTGAGCTGCATAGACACCAAACAGTTGAAAAGAGGCTTAGGAAGCACCAGTGGACATTTTTGTTTCACTTCAACATGGAAACTACTACAGAAAAAGAATTAACTATGGTTATTCTAATGTTGACAATACTATACTCATCACACACCGTAACCAATCACAAACATTTATCTAGCAGGAGGCTAGATTTGAACTATGCCTACTAGCTCTGACTGCCACCACCTTTCTCAAGAAATTAATTTCCTGAGCACTGCTCACTGCTAAATCCTGTGTCATAGTGTAGATTACTTAAACTAGATGTGATGTGGGAGTGGTATGTAATCAGGCTTGTCCTTGGTAAGCTCTGGGATGATATGAAAAACTTACAGGGTGAGGGGTGGTGAGGCCCCTCAGCCATTGACTTTGAAATGTACTGGCCACACTGGAGCACACCTTCAGTTTACAGAGATTAGTCAGGAACTCCTGAGATAACACAGGCCAACAGGCAACCATGAAGGAAATATTTCAAAGGAACTAAGGGGTACACCTTTAGGAAGACAACACTGCCCAGATCAGACACCTTTATATCAATGCATGGAGCATGGGCAACAAACAGAAGAAGCTGGGCATCACCATGCAGCCAGAAAGTTATGACCTTGTTGCCATTACTGAAACTTGGTGGGATGAATCCCATGACCGGGATGCAACTATCAATGGCTGCAGGTTGTTTAGAAGAGGCAGTGGAAGGAGGGGTGGAGGGTTTTCCCCCTGCAACAGTAGGTGGATTGTGAGTGTGAAGAGTTGTCTGTCAAGAAGAGCCATGGGCAGGTCAAAACCCTGTGGGCAAGAATCAAGACTGAGGCAAAAAGGGAACCTCGTGGGTGGTGTCTACTACAGCCCCTGATCAAGCGAGCCCTGCTGGCTCCAGCTGCAGGAGGCTCTTGTCCTGCTGGGGGGCTTTGTCCACCCTGGCCATCCAGGAATCGATAGAGAGTATAGGCCGCTTTTCTCATTCAGCAGTCTCTAGGGCTTGTTGGATGGCTCTCACTTCTGCAAATTGGCTTAAGTTGCCCTCCCCTTCAGTAGTCTCAAGGACTCGTCATGTGGGACTCCACACAGAAGAGTTCCACCTCTGATCACTTCCTACCACATGGCAAGGTCCATCAGTAAATACAGTATAGCCTCTTTCGCTTTCTGCTAACTTGTATGGTGGTGCTTCTTGGGCACGAGTCACCTTCTCAGTCAATGATTCAAAATTTCTGGCTTCTGGCCAGTCCATAATCTCTTCTAGGATTCCTGAGAAAATATGTTTTCCCATTTGGGTTAATTGTGTAGTCAATGTTACCCATTTACTCCATCTAGCACTGGTTGCATGATGAATCAAGGGGATGTTTCCTTTGAACATCCAGTGTAGCACAGGCACTCACGGTGCCAAGAGGAGATGCTTCTGTCTCAACCACTTCTGAGGCTCAAACCCTCTTACAGGCTCCTAATATCTTTCCTCAGTTAGAATATAGTGGGCTTCTGATCCTCGATAACTCCAGCTCCAAAACCCTAATGGTCTACCTCAGGTTTCTCCTAAAGTTCTTTGCCAGGGGCTCCAGGTGAGATCCCACTCCCCAGATGCAGTGTAGAGTATACTTTGCACATCAGGCCCTGTCTGAACAGGCCCACAAATTACTGCAAAAAGCTGATTCCTGTTTGATCTGCCTGTTGTTGCTCAAGTGTCACACTTGAAGTGATTCCTCCTGGTTGATAGAGGGGGGGGCTATGAGCTGGTTTTAGCCTGGAACACATTCTCCAGAGCCCCACAAGGCCTAAAAAACCTTGCGTTTCCTGTTTCTTAGCTGATGGAGACATAGTCGCTATTTTTTAACCACTTTTCTCCACATGGCCATTGTGGAAGGGGCATTCTCTGGATCTCTAGGGACCCTGTCAGTTCACTGTAGATGATTTCCAGCACTTCTAATTCTGTCAAGTACTGGATACCTTCATCTGCAGTGGTCCGCTTCCCTGGAGAGTTCACAAGATCTTCCTTAAATGGATATCTTGCCCTCACACTTGAGAGAAGCCATCTCCAGAGGCTGCAAGTTGCTCCTTCTTCCCAGCCCTCTTTCAAGAAAGATGGACAGAGATTATTACAAGAGCATGTAAATAGGACAAGGGGGAAATGGCTTCAAGCTATAAGAGAATAGGTTTAGACTAGATACTAGAAAGAAATTCTTTACTGTGGGAGTGATGAGGCAATGGCACAGGTTGCCCAGATAAGCTGTGGATCCTCCATCCCTGGAAGTGATAGAGCTCTGGGCAACTTGGTCTAGTGGAACTGGGGCAGAGGGGCTGGAGCTAGATTGTATTTAAGGTAGATGATCCTTAATCCCAGGTCATTTTGTGATTCTATGATTGTCTTTTAAATCTCAGTAATAGGAGTAGTGAAATTTAGCAAACTTCAATAATACTTCTTTTTCTGGTAGTTCCAAGCATGCCTTTACACTATACTATTTTTGCATTAATGTCTCCAGGCTTAAATATCAGTTATACTATGTATTGCCATTGAAAACCTACAGCAGCTATCTTTTCAATGCATCTTGCAGCCTTCCTCTTCTTGGGGTGAATGTGGACATGTTTTGTATCTTTTTCCCTCTATGGTTACAGGGAAATTCTTAAATGCAGAAGAATCAGACATTTCTAAGACAAAATTGTACTGACTTTGTAAGTAACCATTTATGATAGAAATAGCACAAAAGACAGAAGCTGGAAAAATATGTTATGGAAAGCAATGGGGCAACAATGGCATATATTTTATGGAGTGAAATAAAAAGGATTAGAGCAAAATTATGCTGCTGGTATATGGCACATAAAGTCAAACCAATTATTACTCTTCCTAGTTCTTTTAAGCCTGAAGATTAAGAGAATTTGGCATTTTTTTGTTTTCTGAAAAACAAGGGACAGTCCTTTCTCATTGGTAAATGTAACAACTTTCCCTAATGCATGTGAAATATTTAACAGTTTAGAAAGCATGACAGAGCTGGTTCCGTATTAATATTTTTCAGCAGATCAGAGTGATACCACCATTTATTCTAAGTCTACTTCATCATTTCTAGCCTGCAGCTTCTTTAGTAATGAGAATACTAAGGAAAACAAAGGATTTCCTGTATTGTTTATCTGATTATGTCAAATTAGAATATTACCTGCAGTTGTCTTCAGTAAGTGTGTGAGTTAGCGTGACACTTTGTTAGTCAATGGCATGCTTTTAAAGTCTAGGCAAGTTAATAAATATAGCTTTTTCAAGAGTTTGTGTATTTTTAAAATAGTATAACCATCCATTTTTACACTGTTCAAAGCAAAGAGGCATGCTGCTGTTTCACAGTCTCAGCCTCTGTTAGTCCATGTGCCAGACAGCAGCAAGTGCAGTAAGACAGTTCAGGTTCTCAGCTCTCAAATCAGGCAAAATCCTTCAATAGCTCCCATGTATGAAGTCAGGAATTAATGCTTCCTAGAAATAAGTATTGAAATCTAGTTAGAGATGTGTTTATCCTGGCTTTTTAAGGCAGTAGGCATATTGTAAACATTTTTGCAATATTTTTACAACTTGATTCATCTAGAAACTTCCAAACGCATCTGGATCTGCATAAACAAACAAAAGCATGAAGGTAAAAGAGGGCACACAAACATTAAACTATGCTTTTTTAAAAAATAATTCTCTATTTTCTTCCTGTGAAACTCATTGTGAAGGCCATCCGAAGAAAACAGAGACACCATTTCTGGTACACTCACACTGGTACACGCAGAGAGGAAGAGTTAAAATACTTAAATTGACTTTCTTCCTTTTCCTCCCCTGTGCCCCAGGCTACTCCCATTATACAACATAGTGCAAGATTTGGATTATTAAGGAAGGATTTTTTTTGAGACATGAATGGAGATGCTTCTGTGGAACAAGCTGTACAGCATTACAAAATCTACAGGTTCTCAAAATGGAGTTTGCTGAAGTGGTGGAACAGACCATTCTGTTATCACACACTGGATTGCAATGCACCTTATCAAACATTAAAGATAAGCAGTCTCTTTCCAGAATCTCAGTAGATACACAGAATATCATTGTTATATAAAAAAAAAAAAGAAATCCATCTCTGGTGAATTTTCTATAAATCATTTTATATAATATACCCTTTAAAATAGTGGTCTAACTTAGGTTATGAATGGCCATAGTAAGAATCTCAGCTCTGTAGGAAATGCATAATCCCCACCACAAATAAACTGCTGGCTACTGGCATTGTATCCATCAAAAAATTATTAGGAAAGTTTATGGCAACAAATCCTGTCATAAAAAAGTCACAATGTTTTTTATTTGAAACAATATTTCCTCAAAAACCCACTTACAAACTTATTTTACAAACCCCCCCTCTACGAGACTTAACATGTCCAGTGTAAGTTGCACAGCAAATTTCGTAATAAACTGCAAAAATATCTTCTTAGATGAGCTGAGTTTGACTTCTACATTCAACAATGTATTTAATGGTAACCAGGGACAATTTTTTTCATTAAGGAGATTAATGTTTTGATAATGAATCCATCTGTGTATTTCAGGTTTATTTAAATTTGAAAAAAAAAAGGGGACTGCAGCATCACTGTTTAAACAATCATCTTAATTTCATATTTTCATGAAATTTTTACTAGAGGTTTATATAACTCACTTTGAATGAAGACTTTATATCATTCACTCTGAAAGAGGACTTTCCTTTCAATATACTTTAGCCAAGTGTCTATCCATTCACTGAAAATTCTTTCAACAAAAGAAGCTAAGAAGGAATATGTTATCAGAAAGATAACGTTCAGGACTATGTATTCTTCTCATCAGATACTCTTTTAGAATTTTTGTTGATTTTCATCAGCTTTTCTTCTCTATAGCTAAAGTGACACTGCTGGACACAGGGCACTTGACACCTGAAACCCCAAATTCGAGATTTTTAAGTGAAATGTAAAAATTGATTAAAATACTATTTTCATTAAAAAAAGCTCATGAATGTTTGAAGCAAAATAAATTTTGCAACATTATGCCCTTGTCTGACAATGTTCTTTTTTCCTGTAACGCACCATTATTTATATTAGCATATATCCTAAAAAATTTCAAATGTACATAAAGAAGTGAAGTAAAGATTTAAAACCCATTGGAAAAAATACACCTGGACACAAATGTGTATCAGTGTTTGTTTCTCCCAAAGTTCAATATGGATGTTAGTGACTTGTTGCAGAGCCAAACTGGGTGTTTTGCTGCAGATGCTTCTGACTAGAGCTAAATGACTTATCGAATTTAAGCTTCTCTGTGACAACCAAAAGGTGTGTGACACTGAGTAGGAAAAAAGCTGACAAATGGCTTCATGAGAAACTATTCCAACTGGAAAACATACAAAAAGTGAACAAATGGTCCTTGTATGTAAAAGTCTATACCAGATAAACTTCTAATTAAAATATTTAAGCCATAAGATTATTCCTTTTTGGAGGAAGTGACTCACATGCTGGGTAAGAGCTGTGTCCGCAGTGAGAGCTGAGACTGAGAAATTACAATTTCTGAGAAACTTAAGGTGTAATTTGAGCAATACTCTAGTAATCTTCATGTTCAATTTCACATCGGGAATTTTGTGAACCAACAAAGATAATTTCTTATAGGGGCCCAAAGTCAAGTTCAACATTGTTCCCTGGCAGCCTTTTTTAAAAGGGAAGCTGGTGAACTCAAACCCCTTGGCTAGGAGCTGTGTTCCCCAGAGGTACCTCCTGTAGTTTTGTAACAAGCAGTGTGTGCCTGTTATCTACTGAATGTGTTCAAACAGAGGTGGGTTCTTCACAGACATATTCTGAGAAGTAACCTTTCTTTCTGATGGGCTGGCAAAAAAGATATGTCATATAATTTTCATGTGCCTCTTTGTCCAATGGTTTTATTTAGTCTGGGGTCCTCTCGCTGTTCATTGGAACCTAGAGAGGCTCTGGGTGATGGCTGGCATTCCAGGACTGTGCCCTTTGCTAGGTAGGTCAGTGCCCCTTCACAACTCATTGCTTGGGGCTGAAGTTGTTTCCCACCAGCCAGGGCACAACCTGCAGCTTGCGCTCCAAGCTACCTGCACTAGGTGTGCTCTGCAACAAATCTATATAATTTAGTAGTGTTTATGAAAGTCTAACCTTAGATTGTTAAGTTATTAACAGATTTCAGACCTTGAGATTTTTGTGTGTAAGACTGCATTTGTTATAGGTAACCATGCTTTCTTCTGTATTAAGCAAACTCACTAAAGGTGTCCACTATGACTTAAAAAATCTCAGGGATATGTGCAGCATAGTCAGCAGTATCCTCATTCACACAGCTGTGATGGATCTAATTATACACCTTCTTGTGACTTTTTGTTAGTTTGTCTGGTTTTTGGGGTGGTTTTTTTTGGTTTTGTTTGGGGTTTTTTTGTGG
>VXAX01006303.1:1130544-1175944 GCA_013399835.1 Leptocoma aspasia | reverse complement strand
TTTTTTTTTTTTTTTTTTTTTTGTTCCAAGAGATTTTCGGAGTAAGTTAATTTTAAAACATCTATGTCAAACGATGCAGTCATGTAGCATGTTTGCTAAATCACAGCCATTACTACAGCAACATTGGAAACCCACCGGACATGCTCTAGCACAAGATTGCACAACTAGAAATCATAGATGACCACTTTGTTTTCAGAAGTACTTTCTTTTCTTTCTTAGATACCTGAATTAGATTCTGGACAAAATCCCATTAAAAAGCACAATCAAACATTAATTTGACCAAGCCTGAAAAATCTTTGTTCGCATGCTAACAGATTTGAGATTCTGTGGAAAAGTTTTGTTGGCGTTAAACCAGTAAATATATATCTATACATTGATAGATATATAGGCAGATATAGATGTAGATGAGCCTTAGATATAGATACTAATACTGATATAGCAATAGATATATCAGCCTTGCTCTTTGCAACTGTGAAAAGGATAAACACTTCATAAAATCTCCTGCCACAGAACCAAACATATTGAAATGGCTTTTTATGGAGATATTGAAACAACAACAATAAAATAAAATACACAAGGCTTGCTTCTCCTGAGGGTTCAATTATTTTGAGCCCTGCTAGCAAATTCTGATTGATAAATCTAACCTTTTCTTTCCAGGCAATGGTTTGATCACATAGTGATGAGAGAGAGAGTTAGAGAATGGAAAAATAATATTCGGATTGCAACAGAATAATAAAAATGCAGAGGGTGCCTTTGACTTTTACAAGGTGAGAAATGATTTCCCATTTTGATTGTGTGATGTCAAGACTTCCTTCTAAGAACAGGTAAGTCTGGGCTTTGTATGATCCTCTTAAATCAATTTTCAAAACTTATAAGGTTTCTCCAGCCTTCCAACTAGAAATTCTTAATACATCCAAAATGAAATTCAAGTTGTAGTGGCAACATAGGTTTTTCAGCAGCACAAATGACTGATGAAATGGTGTAATGACTGGATTTTATACATGAAATATGAATGAAAGATGTGAAATATGAACTCTCCAGGCCCACAGGGAAATGCAGGCAGCCTTTGTATCCGAAACAAATTTAAGAAGTTTCCCAACTGTACCAGTACAAAAAACTGATAAAGAATGTCCATTATGACGTAATTTGACACTTCTATATATCTTTTTAACTGTTCCTTTACAAAATATTTTTCATTCCCTTCTAAAATACTTGAAAGCACAAAATCCTCTGTCATTAGTTTCTTCAAATCTTCATTTTCCTGCAGAAGAAAGAGAAGTTATCAATCAAGAAAAATTAAATTAGATTATTTAGTTTTATTTTATCATCATAAATTCCTTTGCACAAAATCCTTCTTCTGTAGACAAAGAAGCTACACCTAACCTTTCAAGCAATTCCACTGGAAAAAGAGCAAAAAGAGAGACAAAGTAAAATTTTGGTTTGAAATATAAGCTTGCAAGTAAATCACTAAAATACATTTAAAACTGTGTTGTTTAAATGTTTTCAAATCTCCACAAGCAGCTGTGGAAATTTACTTTGAAATGCCTGAATTTTGGGGAATCTAGCAGATAACGTTTGACCTTCATTAACTCTGTTCCTTTCTGATTCATAAAATAGTTTTTGAGGTTGGAGAGCATTTAATAAGTAATTTTAAAACTACATAATAAAATTCAGTGATGAATTAGCTACATCATCTGCTTCAACCCACATAATAAGCCACAATTTGGAGAAAAGGGTATTTTAGGTATCAGTGTCATAGTAGAGCAGAAGACAGAGGAAGAAGAGTTGCTTGTTTAAAGACAAGACACTGAAATGCAGCTGTGTAAACCTGAATATTGCAGTGAGAGTTGAGCACAGACACGAAAACTGTGGCATTTATCAGCTTCCAGATCTGGTGTATCTGAATGCTGAAAGCCAAATTAAAGTTGCCCTTAGCAAAGGTATGCTGTTACAACTGTAGTCCTCCCACATAAGCTCTCCCTGCCCTCGCTCTGGCATATGGGACAGATGTAATTTAGTTCTAATGTTTTAGTTAATGAAATCACTGCTACAGCCTATGAATAACTGCAGCAAATGTGCTCACTCTTAAATAGTACTGCGCTTGCAGGCAAGTGTGGCAAACAGATAACTCACTACATTTCTACCTACTTCTACAGTTTTTACTGCCTGGTTTTTTTAATATAGAGCTAGCTTCCTGAGGCATGGTGTGCATGCGCAAAATTTAAAAATGAAGAGGTCAAGCCTTAGATAGAAACTGTAAATCCATTTATCTCTGAAAAATTTATTCTCATTAACAAAACTGTCAATATTTAGTATTCAGACTACAACATTTCAGCTGCTTTTCTTGGTTTACATACTGAAATGAGACAATACATATTCAAAAACATAGTAATGCACACATATACCACATGTATTATGCTGGCATCTCTGCAATATATAGGAAAATCGTATGTAATTTTTTTCTAGCAACTTAGAGACTCTATCTTTCATCTCCTAAGCTATCTCCTTGAATTTACTAATGTCTCAACTGCCAAAAACCTTTATGTATCTTGTTTTTAAAAAACAGTAATCATCTATGCCAAGACTTTGGCTCAGTTAATAACTTTTCCATTCTAATTATAACAATTTGCTCAATTTCAGAAAAAAGAATTTCAGGATGATTACAAGAATTGGTTTGCACTCTATGTGCTAACAAAACTGAGCAATTGTGGCACCAAACCACAGGTGAAAAAATGCAATTTACTTTTGGAAAAGTAAATCATAATTTTCCATAGAAATTCAGTGCCAGCAACATCTGAAACAGGTGATGTTCTGCATGATGTATGCTCCAGGGGTTTGCAAATTCTCAGATTTTAAACACATAAAAAATGAAGAGAAACCTAAATTTATACCTGTCATGGTTTAACCCCAGTTCACAGCTAAGCCCCATTCTTCCACCCACTCATACCCCCACCAGCAGGATTGGGAAGAGAATTGGAAGAGCAAAAGTGAGAAAACTCATGGGTTGATATAAGAACAGCTTAACAGAGAGGCAAAAGACACACATACACACACAAGCAAAGCAAAACAAGCAATTATTTCATTGCTTCCCACAGACAGGCAGGTGTTTAGACATCCCCAGGAAAGGGACTCCATCAGGTCTAATCATGGCATTGGAACAAAAAATGCCATCATTCCACACATCCCATCTTCCTTCTTCCCTGTCTCTCTATGCTGAGCCTACCACCAGGAATATGGAATATCCCTTCAGTCAGTTGGGATCAGCTGTCCTGGCTGTGCCCCTCCCACCTACCCACACACCCCCAGACTACTCACTGGCAGGGCAGCACAAAAATCAGAAGAGGCTTTGATATTGTGCAAGCGCTGCTCAGCAACAGCAAAATGTTCTCTATATTATCAACCCTGGGTTCAGCACAAACCCAAAACTCAGAAACTCAGCCCCATACTGGCTACTGTGAAGAAAACTAACTGTACCCCAGGCAAACCTAGAAAAATACCTCTGAAGACAAAATGCATATTTTAAAAGTACCTTTTAAAATACTTACTTAAAATATGTACCCTTACTCAGTACAGACCATGGGAAACTGCAGCTGATGACAACATCTGTACCTATTTGTAACATTTTTGTTGATTAATGTTAACAGCTACAAGTTAGTTGAAGATTTACGAATAGCAGGGTGGCATAGAGCATTTTTATGGAGTATTGATTCTCCAGAATTAGAGGTAATTTTCTCTACATTGCTTAAGCTCAATACCACCTCCACCCCCCAAACTTCTCAGAAAGCAAGGGTTACTCACAAAATTGTTACTATTTTTAATGCCTTTTTTTTCCCCCTCAATGTTTAATAGTAATGCTGCCATGAAGAGGAGGACCATGACTGCAGGAATGACGTTCCATTTGTGGGCCTTAAAATCCTAGGGGGCCAGTTGTACCATCTCAATGTTCATAAGTTCACGAGGCCTGACAGAATTCACCCCAGAGTACTGAAGGAGTTAGTGGGTGCTACAGCAGGACCCGTCTGTCATGACCCATGGGTATGGGGCACGATGTTCACTATAAATTCTCATCAGGCACCAGACCATGTGTCAGGGAACTCTCAGGCTTTTATTGTACAGTCACCATAACTCTGGAAATGACCACAACTATTTAGACTAAAAGGGTGTTGGTTAACAAGATCTTACATTTTCACAATATACTTCCACAAAAGGTGTTAGCTAACAAGACATTGATTTTGTACAGTACACTTAAATAAGTTCTCAAGTCCCACAGCAAACTCTTGAAAAGGTACTGGCTTACAAGCCACAGCACCGCTATTCAAAGGTGCTGGATAATGAGACACAACACACTTCCACAAAGTCCCTACTCTCACAACAGATTTTAGTACAGAGTACACAGTAGACTATGAGAAACTTAGACTTTTCCTCAGGCAAAGCAAAGGAAGAAAACAAAGAATATCACCAGTCCTCATATCTTGCATTGGTCCTGCTGCTTGGATGATCCAGAGCTGGGTTTGCAAGACAAAGAAAAGCAAATGACGAAGGGAAGGGAAGGTGATGGGGGGAGAGGAGGCAGGGAAGAGAAGAAGGAGGCCAAATCCACTCCCTCTTGTAGTAAATAGGTAGACTCCTGCTGCACACCTCTTACGTAAATAAACTAAGATTTTCTGTGCTGACTTGTTCAGGCATGCACCCAGGGAGAGAGCCGCGGGGGGCAGGGTGAGAAGTCTCAAGGCAGAGCACAAACTTGCATTACAACAGTGATGCCCTACCTTCCTGACTCTCTCCTCTTGCAGCAATCCTTAGAATCTTTGAGACACGACACGCTGCCTCAGTTTATCAAAGTCCACCGGCTAGCTCAAGCCCTCAGAGGCAGCTCCATGTTTGGCCTCTCCCGGTCTAGCACACCTATCTCAGGTGGCAGGGATGGAGGTTCTGGCTGTCCACCCTCGCAGGGAGACAGCACAGCACTTGAACGCCAAGGAGTGATGAGGCGAAGGGAGAAGAAAGGGAAGTTTGACTCTTAAGGAGATCTAGCAGGAAGATGTTTACTCAGGATGGGGGTCCGCAGAGTGGCCCCGAGGGGCAGGTTAAAACAGCTTATAAAGGATGGTGTGAACAAGGGGAGGGGAGATACATCAACCAATTGGCTAGCTCAAAGGAGGGGACTAGGGAGGGATAACAATGGACAGGGACCAATGGATATAGAGGAGGGGAGTGGCTGGGCTACAACAGCCACTGGGGCTTCGAGGAAGGGGATAATTGACATGGAACAATCTGGTAGGAGAGGCAGAGTTTAGGGAAACAAACAACTGCGTATAAGGACAGGACACTCCTGGGGGTAGGGTTTGGGAGGATTGACAGGAGCCCTCAGGGACCAAGGGCGGGAAAATAGGGAGACACACAAGTTGAAACCATTACAGAAGCAGGGAGGAAACAGGGACAAACCAACTTGAACTTACAATATAAATCCAAATACAACAAGGTTTAAAACAGACACCACAACAAGACAAAACACCCTTAGGTTTGGTTCCCTATACCAGCTAAAGCATCTACCAAAGATCTTGGCACCCTAAAGAGGTCTCCACTGATTGAAAGCTAGCAAATGTCATTACATTTACAAGAATGGCATGAGGAAAGATCCAAAAAAGCAGATTAGTCTAACCCCTACATGGAAAAATAAAGGAGCTCTATTGGGATCCTGTTGAAAGACATGTCAAGGACAATGAAATGATCAGGCACCATCAGCATGGGTTCACAAAGAGGAAGTCTTGCCTAACTAATGTGATATCCTTCTATGCCAAGTTTTGCTGACTTTAATTAAACTCAAAATAAGCCATTCTGCTTCCGTGCCCCACCTATTAAGGGAGGAACAAAAAAGCAGAGACTATGGATTGAGATAACAATTTACTGAAAGTACAAAGCAATGAAATACAACATCCGCAGTAACAACAGCAATATTAATAGCAGAAATATACAAAAAAACCCCCAAAAATATACAAAAAATATACAAAAATATACAAAAATATACCAAAAAAAATATACAAAAAGAAATATACAAAAAAAAAAAAGTGACAAAATAAAACCCCTAGAAACTAGATCATGTGAGTAGGGGTCTGCTTTGTTCAGTTCTGTGTGGGTGCCTCCAGCACTGCTTCTAACACTCAGCTGCATTGCGGGGTCACCCCCACTGGTGCTTTCTTGGAGCAGCCTCCTTGCCAGCTCTGGTGATTCAGCACTACAGTTGGTACTTGTTTTTGCTGCTCTCCCTTTCAGCACCAGGATCCATAACCATGCTCTGGAGGTAAAACAGAAGGGGGAAATGGCAGAGAGGCAGAAGGACTAAGTTCACTGGTGTTGATGCCCTGGTAAGGACACCCCAGCTTTCCCTGACAAAACCACACCCTCAAGGATGATGTGGGTGTTTTTGAATAACAGCTTGGTAACACCCACACAGCACTGAACTCCACCCCCCTGCCCTCCATAATCAGGACGGAAGTTCACCTTCTAGGTGGATGTAGGGAAGGTGGTAGATGTAACTTTTCTGGATTTAATTCAGGCTTTTGATACTCTTCTTCACTATATCCTTCTGGACATGTTGTCTTGCTGTGCAATGAGCAGGCTCACAGACCTCTGTGTGAACTAGTAGCAGGGCTCAAGCAGTTGTCACAAGAGGAGTTACATCTGGCTGGTGGCCAGTCACCAGCAGAATTCATCAGGGCTGAACTCTAGGGCCACTTCTGTTTAATGTATTTTTCAATTATCTAAATGCAGAACTTACGTTAGCAAATTTGATAGTGATACTAAAATGAGAGGTGCTGTTGGCTTGCTCAAGGGAAAGCTGGGAGAGGAGTGTGTGTAGAGCGGCCCTGCAGAAATGGATCTGGGGCTGCTGGTCGGCAGCAGCTCAGGGTGAGCCAGCTGTGTGTGCCCGGGAAGCCAGGAGGGCAAACCCCATCCTGAGCTGCATCAGGCACAGCATCACCAGCCAGCCAAAAGATAGAATCATCCCACTGGATTCAGCCATGGTGTGGCCTCATCCTGAGTCTTGTGTGCTCAGCCCCCCCCACTCTTGATTTAAGAATGGTCCAGAGGAGGGCATCAAATCTGGTGAAAGGGCTGGAAGGCATGTCCTGTGAGGAGCAGCTGAAGACAGGTTTGACAGGTTTGAAGAGAAGTAGGCTGAGGAGTAAACTGATGGTTCTTTACAGCTTCCTCAGGGGAGGACAAGGAGAGGGAGGTGCTGACCACTTCTTCTGTGTATTTAGTGATGATATATATGAGAATGGCTCAAAGCTCTGTAAGGGGAAGTTCAGGTTTAACACTGGGAAATAATTCTATGTTTCACCACAAAGAGGGTGGTGAAACAATGGAATAGACTTCCTGAAGAGGTGGATGGTGCTCATTTTACATGCACCAAAGTGCGTCTCTGCTCCTCTTGGACTGTTTGTGTTGCAAAATTTTGGTATTGGAGATGGGGCTGCGGGAGGAGGGGGAATGGCTATACAGATGGCTGTAGTAGCTTTCTCTATTTGCAGCATAGCTACTGGGTTGCTTCTGTGAGATGCTGCTGGTGCGGGCTCACTCCAAGATTGTGGTGTCACTGTGCAAAGCTGAACCCATCAGCCACAAGTAATTTTTCTTATACATACATAAGAATGAGGGGAAAAAAACTGCTTTGGAGCTGAACATATAGAGAGAGAGAGAGGAGTGAGAATGCATGGGAGAAATAGCCCTGCAGACACCAAGGAATATGGAGGATGTATTCCAGACACTAGAATAAAGAGTTTCTCCTGAAGGCCATGCTGAAGACCATGGTGAGGCAAGCTGTCCCTCTGCTGTGCATGGAGGATCCAGTGCTGGAGCAGGTGAGTGCCCAAATGAAGCTATGACCCATAGGAAGTCTGGACTGGAGCAGGCTGTTGGCAGTATAGAGACAGGAGCCCATGAAATAGAGCACTTTTGTTGGCATGACATATGAACTCACAGGGAAGCCATACTGAATTAGTGTGTTCCTGTAGGACTGAACCCTCTGGAAGGGATCCACACTGGAACAGTTAATGAGGAACTAGCCTGTGGGAAAGACTTATTTTACAAAAGTTTGTGGAGGACTGTCCCCTGTGGGAAGGACCACACATTGAAATAGAGGAAGAATGAATGAACAATTGCTTCCTGAGGAGGAAGGAGAAGCATAGACAACATATGATGAACTGACTACAACATCCATTCCCAGTCCTCATCTGGTATAAAATTTCTGACTCATTAACTGAAGAAAACAGAAGTGTGAGGTGAATGAGGCAGATATTCACAACAAAAGCAAAAAAATATCTGCTTGATAAAACATATGCTAAAGACATAGTCAGATAAACTGTCCACATGAAGCCACCCATAAAGCAGTCATCATTTTTGCCATATGACACAAGACACTGAAGTCTGATTATCTGAAGTGATTTTGCTTCTCTCTTCAATGAAATTTACTGGAAGCTTTGCCCATTATGCAATTTCTGATTAAGAACTCAGTACTCGGAAAAAGTTTTGAATTTGTCCAATTATACCTATAAATTGTAAGCTCTTTCTTGTTATATTGTCTAGTTGTTTTCTTAAGCTGAAGAAGACAGAATTATATTGTCACCTTTCAGAGGTGTATTCAACTTTGCAGAGGTGCTGCAAAGTTATAAAAACTGTGAATCATAAGCTATGAGCAACTCATATCTTCCAATCTCCTCTATCACTTGCTGTTGCCCCTATTTTCATAGAGAAAGATCTCTGCACCTACTGCCAGGAGTGGTTCAAAAATGCTTGTTTTCAATGAACTGCTGTGAGGGGAGTTTCCAGCTCTCACTGTGATATGTTAGCAGAATCTTTCTGAGCAAAAGACTCCTGTGCTGTCTGGTCCTTTCCTGGCTTTCAGACAATGATGACTTTCAAAAATATTATAATCTCTGTGCCTAAAGCTAAGTGTCAGTTTGGTTTTGTTGGTTAAAACAGTGTTGACCATAAACTATTCTACAATGATTTTTTGGCTTCCATAATATGGTTACTACTTGATATGTAGTTTCATACAGTGCTTATTTTCCCAAAATCAACTTCAAGCCCTACTTTGTGCCAGATTGGTGGGCTTTAGGTCCCTCTACATAAGTGTCTCTGCTTGGATCATAAGTAAACTTTTTTTTCAGTATCCTAATCAGAAACAAGTAAACAAGTTTAAAGTATTCTTATGTCCTAGGGAGTCTATTGTCTGAAGTTACAGCAACATGAATTTAAAATTCAAGCCTTTTAAAGCTGTTGTACAATATAATAATGATCTGATTAAGGATACCAAACATGAATCTTGTTCCAAAGTTATTTTGAGTACAAACCTACATTTAGTTTTGTCTGTTAACAGTAATTATTCCTCCAGTAGAGTAATTAAATCTACACATGCTCCAACCATTTATGTAAGTTTAATAGAAATTATCCCAGTTTATCTGGGAATTTATACTATGTTTCTAATAATTAAAATAGCCTGGTTTGCTAGATCTGACTGGTGGATGAAGGGAATGGGAGGAATAAAGGGAGCTGTCGTTATTCTCACTTCCAGGAAATTTGGGTTCCTTAAATATGGACTAGAGATAGCTATCATGTCCTTCTCTAGCCAAGGCATGTTGTGATTCAAAAATGCTACTTTCCTCTTTGTGATCTTACTGTACTTGTTTGGGATTCCAGAATTCAAAATTACAGATTTTTAAAACAACTAAGATGGGAAACTAAGATGTTAACAAGGTTAACAATTTCTGCATGTTTCTTGATCCAATGGTAAAAAATGGCAATTTTATATGAATTTTCTGGAGTGAGAATAGTGAAGAAGTCAGGTTGTTGTCCCAGGTTCTTTCACCTGATGTGCAAGAGCCAATTAACACACTGAATCGAGATATTTTAATTTAATTACAATTCTGCAGAATCAGACATCAGGCATCTAAGACAGTCAGCACACCTTTTAGGAAACAAGCACTGTGTTTTATATTAAAAAGATAGCAAAGGAACAACTACACAGAAAAAGGTGATTGTTCACTCACCTTATAAAACAAAATTCTCACTGTGCAGGTGGTGGTCTTGGTCCTTTTTGTTATACTATCATTTACACATACAAATTTCCCTGGGGGATGTTTATAATTATCTAAGGTAACTTGATATTGTATTTTCATTCTATCAGATATCACCAAATTATTATTTAACCTTACACTCTATTACAGTCTCTGTTTGAGTCTATTTGAACAATTAGTTAACAATGAAATAAGTATTCTGCTCCTGTAGACTCTTCATTTTATTCTTTTCCTAAGGACTCTTTATTACTCCATTCCTCCTGCACCTTCTTGTCATAATTTCAAGACCAAGCCATAGTTGCAGTGAACTATTTTAACTTCATCCAACATCAAAGTCACCAGCTCATATTGAAGATTCTACCAAAACATGACATAGAAGTGCTCTCTTTGGGCTGATTTGTAGCTTTGAAGTATAATTTACTTCTGTTTTGATATTCTGTAATGAACAGAAATTTTGAACTAAGCTGAACAGGACCAGAAGAAGATAAAGTGAGCACAATAACACATAACATTTACTTCCTGCCCTGTGTTTGGAGAAGAGCTTTCGCAGCCCAGGTTTTCTGCTCTTTTCAGAGTAATGGCAATGTAGATTTTCATCCCAATTCATCTGTAAACGTCATATTGTAACAAGAAGGAAGTCACTGAAAAGTATTTATCTACTATGCTCACTTGAGAGAAAAATGAACATGTTGACCTTCCATTCCTTCCCCAATTAGTTTTTTCCTTATCAAAGGATGACAGCATTTAGCACAAGGACAAATGCCTGCTTTTTTGTGAGGAATGTAGACAATGCTGTCATGAAACAAATAGCCCCCAGGAGGAAAAAATTGAAGCCTTTCAAAAGGTCTGATGTGTAAAAGAGGCCATTTCAGTGAACCCAGCACTGTATGTCAAATGTCTAAATAAAGGGGAAAAGAGGCCTTTGGAAAAATATTTTTCCTACTACCCTGAACTGCAGTATTTTTACTGAAGAACTAAATACACATGTCAATTATAAAATTTTAAAATGCTCTGTTTATTCTTATGCAATATACATTTGCCTATTTAGGCTTATCATACGAGTTATTTTCTTAATTAGTCATGATATTTAGAGACTGAAAACAAAAATAAGCTTCCTAAAGAAGCATGTAAGCTGAATGGTAGGTATACTTTTTTTCCTATGCTCTATCTCTGACTAAGGACTTCATTTCACCAAAAAATTCTTTTTTTTGTCCTTACTCCATTAGAATCAAGGTAACATACCCTCTGAAATAGCTTTGAAATGTAATAATTCCAAAAGTAATAAAAAATATAATTTGTGCTGTTCTGATGGGAAAAGTATATTTCCCACTTATGTAGTTTGGGAAAGTAATTGCATCGTTTCGAAGCTACAGAAGATTTGATGTTATTGCCATAGCTTCTGTCTGTAAAACTTTGTGTTGATTCTCCCCATTTTTTTCCTTTTATGGGTCCAAATTTTTGAATATCTGGTGAAAGAGTTACAGGAATCCATGGTGTAAATACTCAGACATAGAAAAAGAAATTTATTTTTAATCGCAAAACTTCCAAAACAAATGTTGGAAATCTTGTATTGGTTTCTGTGTGCTACTTTCTTTGCAGAATAATAGTTAACTGCTTTAGCAGCTTCTACCACCATATGTGTACAATAAGTAAATGAACACAATAATGAACACATAAAGGAAGGCTAAACCCACCCAGCTTAACAAATCCATTCTCCCACCCGCTGTGTGCTGGAACATGAACAGAGCATTGTTTGGATCATAAGGATTAGTAAAATAACAGTCTTGGTGAACAACATGGTCATGTGGATAAAATGATTATTTCTTAACGTCAGTGCATGATAGCTGGGATACCGTTGATTGTACTTACTTAACACATTATTCTAATCCAATGACTGTGGGAAGTGTATAATTATTTCAGTTGAACAGATCAACAATTATACACAAAATAATGTTAGGAATATTTTATATAAATGTATTGTGATCCTCCTTTTTTCCTCTTTCGTTTAAAATGAAATTACTATAATTATTTTCCTTACAAGCCATTTCTCTTTCAATAGCATTTCTCTGTGAGAAATGAAGAGTATAAAGAGTATATGGAGTGAACCCACACCATCTTTACCAGTAGAACTGAAATAAGCTGGGATAGTTGTTAGCTGCCCTGTTTATAATGAAGTTATACAGCATCAAATTTCAAAAGTTATCACAATTGCTATTCTGTGATATTTTAATACACAATAGGGCTTTGACAATTGCATCCATGATGTAAAGAGTTTCATTATTACATCATCCCTATGTCTTCTGCTAGCTCAATGTAAATTTAAACACACAATTGTAGACTTTATCTATTCCTATTCATTTCCATCTTTGGAACTGGGGTAGCAACCATTTTTAAGGATTGTGAGACTATTGAAAATAAGGTAGGAATATTTCTACACAAAACATTAGCAGTCTTCAGTTCATATTCGTCTAAAAAGGCCAAAGTCTGTCTTTCTTAAAAAGTGTCTTTTATCATAGAATCATAAAATACTTTGGGTTGGAAATGACCTTCAAAGGTCATCTAGTCAGATGAGCAGGGACATTTTCAAAGAGGTCAGGTTGCTCAGAGCCCTATCTAACCTGACCTTGAATGCTTACATGGATGGGATATCCTCCACCTCTCTGCTCAACTTGTGACACTGTTTCATGACTACCATTGTACAAAACTTCTTCCTTTCATCTAATCTAAACCAGCCCTCTTTTAGTGGAGTCTTGTCCTATTGCCACAGACCCTGCTAAAATGTTGGTCCCCAACTTTCCTGTAAGCCTCCCTTAAGTACCAAAAGGCTGGAACTTTTAGATATGATTAATTCACTCTTTCTTAAATTTAAATTTCTTTGAAATTTCTTTGAATTTTTTTAAATTTTAAGTTATCTTTGATCCTTGTCCAAAAGGATCTTAGAGGCACACAACAGGTAGTTCTTACTCAATGGTGATTCATAAAAGTAATAGGAAAGATGCAATGTGTTTGGCCTTTCCCCTAGTTTATGGATATTTAAGTTCAAATTTATTCTGTAATGTTTCCAGGCCATTTTACATTACAGTCATTGAGAGCCTCCCAACATAAATTCTTCTGTTATCCCTATTCATTTCACATGAAAAACAAAGGCATTATACATTAACCAAAAAAAAAAAAAAAAAATCACTGCAGAAGCTTAACACTCTGTAGCAGATGAAAATGGTTTTACTGGTTTTACTCCTTCAAGTCATGATATTTGGAAGGGGAGCCCTTCTCTCTTCCACAGAGCAAGATCTGCAAGGGATTTTTGGGTAGAGAAGCAGAACCTTCAGGTACATTTTGCACTCTGTCATGTGAAATAAGTGGGATGCCAAAGATATTCCTAAAATTAATTCTTTTTCTTCTCCTAAGAAGCAGTTACTTTTTTGTAAGGAAGAAAAACACCTTTTGGCAATGAGACATCAGCATGCAACTCTTGATGGCTCTTATCAATGCTCTCACTTTTCTATCTTCAGCATGACAGAAGGATTTGCTCAACTTAGCTTGGCTGCTGTGACCTCAGTTTCTTTGCCATCACTATTGCCGTTACCATTAGTGTAGGCCCTAAACACATTCTAGTACATTGGAGCATGTATGTGTTTATCCCATAGTATATATGGGATAAAGTATATATATATCCCATAGCATCCCATAGTACATATGGAGATGTATGCAGGTCATCTATACAGCAGGCAGGGCCATACTTGGATTTAGGCAATGGGGTAAAATAAATGAGTATTTATTCTTACAATGTTTCCTGAAGGTCCTTTTCAAAGGATTGTGGCTTGTGGATACCCTGTGTGGACGGAAATATTTACATACTAGAATAGGGGTGAGTGAACCCACATCTGAAGGTTCCTATAGAAAAAGACTACTAATATAAGCTGATGTATGTTTCAAGACATATTTAGTTTATCTAGGAGGAAGCAGCACAATCACAAGGCACTGGAAAGATGCGTCTCAGAAGAAGATGGTGAGGTTGTGCTTTCAGATGCCTTCTAACAGGAAGCTATATATTTCAAATGCCTTGTCTGAATGAAGACTCACTGAAGGAGCAATTCTAGATGCAAGTACAAGAATGCCAAAGGACTTAGCTCTCATTTTTTGAATTTATTTCAATTGATTACTTTGAAGCAGTAAAGTCTAAATGAAAAAATAAAAATACCCATTTTCTTCACACAATTCCTACTTAATATCCTTTTTTTCACTATTCCTCTAAACTTATGCTTTAATTATTTCTTTTTCTGACAATGCTTTTAATATCTGCAAGCAAAATCAGCTAATTTATGCAATGCTTCTGAGATCCTAAGTCACACTTTAATTCAACTCTATTGAACCAAGGTGTATTCCATACCCTTAAAGCCCTGCAAAATAATAGCCACCTTCACGCATATGTTAGCATTGACCTTAAACCATTTTAATAGCACAGTCTTACATCCTGAAATACACCAAACAAGTTCACACAGAGTTTTTTGCCTTTTTTAAAAAAAATAATTATGGTGAAGCTACCAATCTGAATTTTTAGTTTAGCATAGCGCTTAAATTTGAATTCCTACAATGTAAAGGTTACTGAAGGTGCAGTGGCTTCAAGACTATTTATGTCTAGTGGCTAGCACTCAATTTTTCTAATGCATGAGTAAGATTTGCAGATTATTCCCTAATTTTGCGAAAGCCTTTTAAATCTGATTTAGAATGATGCTGGCATTTAAGTCAACAGTTGTTAAATTCATTGTATCAAATACTATCCTTATGGTTATCTTGGGATTATATTTGAAAATTAGAACTGAACATTGAACTACAGGATTACCAAGGAAGCTAGTAACTGTCAATACCACTATCAAACCTGTAAAATTCAACAGTATAAAATCAAATCTTTCACAATTAAAGCTTTTTTATTGTTTTCATTTTTTTTTATAAAATACCACTGGCTGTGATTGAAGAAAGTAAGGTGCTAAAATCTCAAGAAAAGTTTCGTTCCTTGTATTTTTATTTCCAAACAAAGATGGGAATGACAGACTGTCAAATAAAGAATTGCTGCCCTAAAATTGCACTTTATCATTTCACTGAGTCACAATATGTTAATGTTGGATTATATGATATGATAGCACATTCATCAGAATGCCATTTTTTGTGATAGTGGCACACAAGTTTGGTTATTTTGATTCACCTTAAAACAGCTGTACTGCTGTTCTAGCCGCACCCCCTCCCCTTTCCCCCCAATAGTTTTAAAGATATTTGGAGATGTATCAACAATTTGTGGAAAGCTAAATCTTTTGTTTGTAATTCCTAGCAATGTACAATTTTAATGCACTTTTATAGGTAAAGTGCTGTATTCTCAGAATCATTCAAGCTGGAAAGGACCTCAGGAGACCTACAGTCCAGCTATCCGCTAAAAACAGGGTCTGTCTTTGAATTCTGGAAGGATTGCTCAGTGCTTCATCCAGTTGGGTCCTGAAAACAAAGGACAGAAATTTCTCAGTCTGTTTGAGCATGCAGTTCCATCGCTTAATTAGTCCCACAGGAAAAATATTTTCTCGTCTATAACTGTATCCTCTTTTTCTTACCCCAACTCCTTGTTCATCTCTGTGTAGGAGCTGAAAGATTGGTTTTTGGTCTGTTCCTCCTCCAAGGTAAAGAAGCATTAGCTCCACAAATCCTGCTGGCAGGCTAAATACTCCAGCCACTGACCAACCGTTCTGGTTGCCTTCTGCCAAACTTGTTTCAGTTTCTTGACATTTTTCCTGTACTAGGTGGCCCCAAATTGGTTGCTGCATTTAGAGGTAGTCTAAGAAGTGCTGAGAAGATGGAGATAATCACCAGCCTCAACCTCATGCTACTTTTCACACAGAAAATGCACTGCTGGCCCTTTGTTACTGCCTGGCTGCACAGTTAGCTCCTACTCACCTTGACTCTCCCTGTGGTTTCCCATCCATCTCCACGGAGTTTCTCACTGACTGAACCATCTCCAGCATGTGTCACTGGCAGGGGCTCTGCCTGTCCAAGGCTCAACCTGTGTCATTGTTGAATTTCATCATTTTCTGGCCCATTCATATAACCAACCTAAGTGCCTCTGAATGCCAACCCTGCCTCCAGCTGCATTCATTTCCCCAAGGCTGATATTCACAAACTTGGTGACAGTCCACTCTGCTGGCCCCAGGACAGAACCCTGCAGTAGTCCACTTTAAGCCAGACTCCATGTAGAGATCAAATTATTTATTACTACTTTTTGAGCCCAAGGTTTAAGTCAGTTTTCCAATCATCTACCTGGCCTTCCATACAGACCCCAACATTTCAGTATGCAATTAAGGATGTTGTGGTGGTTGTGCTGAAAGCATTCCTACAGGTGAAGTAGATTGCATCTACTGTTCTCCCATCATCTGCAAATACAGTAATTTCATTACTGAAGGAAATTAGGTGTTCAGGCTTGATTTACACCTGGTACCTGGTACCTGACTTCCCAAACAGCCTCTTACCCATGTGCAAATGGGCTCCAAATGGGCTTGGTCTATCTATGATTTTTCCATAAACTGAAGCAAGACTGACAAGCCTGGACTTCTTTGGATCATTCTTTTAGTATGTTTCAAAGACAATATTTGTCTTTCTCTAGGTGTCACAAAATTTCCCCCATTTCCATGACATTTCAAAGATGATAGGGATAAGCTTTGAAGAAAATTAGACAGCTCTGTCATCATCTTCAAATGCAAACCTCTAGCCACATAGAGAACAAGTAGGTGATCTGAGATAGCCAGCAGGCTGTACTAAGGACAAGTTGTGCCTGACCAGTCTTGTGGCTTCCTATAGTGGAGTGATGGCAACAGTCAACAAGGGAAGACTGACCAATGTCACCTACCTGGTGTTGTGTAAGGCCTTCAACATGGTCCCACATGTGATCCTCTTCTCCAAATTGGGGAGGTATGCATTTGAAGGGTGGACAGTTTGGTCAGTAAGGAATTGGCTGGATCGATGCAGCCACGGGGTTGTGGCTCTCTGTCCAGGTGGAGGCTGGTGACAAAATGCTGGTGTCCCTCAGCATTTTGGAACAAGCAGCCTTTAATATCTTCATCAGTGGCGTAGACAGGGATCGAGTGTTGCTTCAGCAAGATTGCAAAAAATCCAGTGAAAGGAATACAGGTTGATACTTAACTCTCTGATGAATACAGACCAGCATTTCTGTTTTTAAGGACTCCACTGCAAATAGTTCTGTTATCAGTGCAAGATATTATGACTAAAATTCTATTCATGTGCTGAAATTGGGATTGCACTGGTAAGGCTTAAGACTCTGAATTTTAAGAAGGACCTTTACAGACTGGTGTCTTGGTTTAAGACAATTTAAGGGACAGACACTCCAAAATGAATTACCTCCCCTTTAAGTTTTAACCACTTCCTTTTCATTCAACAAAGAGAGATGAATATCAATAGGTATCAATGAAAAAATAACAGTTTACTAAAAATCAAAACAGCAACAGGCAAAAAGTAACAGTGAGAATAATTAGTTACAAATTTGCTAAATCTTTTAGACCTCCCCAGAGCCTGTCAGACAGAGACACCCCTCCCCAAGATGTCACCCTCCGCAGAGGACCTCATGGTCTGGGCAGCAAAGGCAAAGAAATGGCAGACAAGCCCCATTCAGCTCAACCTTCCTCGGCAGCAGCTTATGAAGAGTTCTGGTGGCTGAAGGGGGGGTGCTGCCATTGCCTTGGAGCTGCAAAGAAGGCTTCTGCCTTGCACTATGTTGGTTTTCCCTGCAAGAACGAAATGGCAAGAGTGTGGAAACAGACAAACCTCTCCCTTGAGAGTTGTCCCTTGAATGGCCTGTGATAAGTCATCTCAGCCCTCCTGGACTGAGAAATCCTCCTTGGTCATGGTGAGTCCCCAGCATGCTTTGGGGTCCCATGTACATTCTTTGTAACCCATTGGTTTTTCCCCCTTTGTACAACTCTCACTTTTCCCCATAAAACCCTCAGTTTCTGCCCTGTTCAGGAGGGAGCTGTCTGGCTTCCTGCCTGGCTTCCTTCACAGCGTTGCTGGAATAAAGGCCACCTCTGTGGAGCTGCTACACGGCTCTCCTGTCTCTTTGTCCCTGTGTTGGCCTGGGGATACCTCGCAAGGCAGAGCTGGAATCACTAGTAGCTGAAATCACTGCTAAGAGTTGACTGTTTGCAGCCATGGGATGCCTGCTCCTTGCTGAGGTTTCCTGGCAGCTGAAGGACTGCCTGAGACCCCTAGAAAGTTGTCCTCTGTGGGACCTCTCTCTGGGAAGCTTGCAGCATCTGGGTCGAGCCATCAGTCCCCCGACTGGTTGCCACAACACAAGAGGAAGAGAACTTCTATCTGAGTGCCCCCGACCTTAAAAAGGAACCCTGGGGGCAACCCACTCCCTGACCCCATTTCCAGATAACTAACAATTTTTGGCACATGACATAGCACAGATAGATATGCATATGCAATAACATTTTGTGTTACCTATGATAATAGGTGAAAAAACAGAGAAAAATCATGTGCTTTATGGTCAAAGATTGAATATGTACAGTTGCAACAGGAAAGATGTTGATTATTCCTAAATGAGCAGTAGTAGAGTGTATTAATTATCTTGTCAGTTATTTCCTGAGCTTAGTTCTCTGTATGTCACAGGAAAACTCATTTCAAGTTCGTCGGGATTGAGGTGATTATCTACACATCCATCAATCTGATTGCCAGGGAAGTGACAAAGTTATTTCCTTCTCAATTCAAAGGTAAATGTTCTAAACCAGTTGAAAGAGGCAACCAGGAGTTGTTAACATGCCCCTCCTGATATTCAAGTACTTTTAAAAGAAATTGTATCTCTGAAAGGATAGAGCTATCCTAAAATGGGTATGTGACCTACTGAAGCATCTTTCAGGTAGGATTCTGGCAGGTTCTCTTTGCAGAGCTTTGAACAGCCTCCTAGAAGGTGATCTGCATGTATTTGGCAGGTGTTTCTAGATATGCAGGAGAACAGAAATAACCTACACCCACTTTTAGGATAAAAACATTTGAAAATTGCCTCCTGTAAGAGCAATTCACCCTGTCTTCTATGAACTAAATTATTTTTAAGGCAACACAGTTGCTGTGAGAAGTGTAAACAATATTTACATTAGCTAATTTATCCCTCATCCTCAGTATGCTTATAAAAGTATTTTCTTATAAAAACATATGGCTTTTTTTTTCCCTAAGAAAAAGACAGTGGGATGCCTTCTTTATCCTTTTTTTACATCACAGTTCTCTGAAAAGCAAACAAACCCTCCCACTTCTTACAAGCCCCAGCCTGAAAGCTCTTTTTCGCTCATTTCATACAACATTCCCATAGTGCTCTTATGCTACAGAAGGTTCCAGCTTGAAAGAAGTCAATGTCACTCTTTAATCAATTGCAAGGATCACTGCTAAATCACCCAAGACTTAATTCTCTTGTCCCTACATTTGCTTGAACTAAATATTCTGTTTTCACAATACTGCTAGCTCTCACTGCCTCAAGGAGTGAGGGAGACTGGGGCAGAGACATCACGCTAATGTCTCTGATGTGTCATTGCACAGCGTATTGCCATTAGGACATCAAGCCAGCATGATTTATAAGCAATTTTAATTAATTTTCTGAGTCATTTCCTAAGGTCTTAATTCTGTAATCTTATTACCATGAGCCTAACATGCTATAGTAAGACTATGCTTTCTAATCTTTCTTTTGTTGTTAAATACAATCTCTGCTTTCATTAGGAAACTCTTGAAATAAAGCAGGTTGCTCTTTTGCATAGTGAAATTTGTCTGTGTTCATTAGAAATTAGTACTAGAAATTCTGTAGTTGAGTATATTAGTTCTTAATACAGAACTCATTACCTACTCATCTCCTTTATTCTTTTACTATGAAATCATGCAGAAGTTCCTACTTTAAAGAAGCCACGTATTTCGAATTTTGGGTATGGAATGGAATCTCAGCCCCATTTTATTTTATGTACACAGAATAAAATCTTAATCCCATTTAATTCAGTGAAATCTGGAATTCTTTTTACCCATTATAGGCAAATAAACTGTGCTCATGAAGATATGTACAGATTATGAAGTGCAGAATAGTGTGCTTTTAGTGTTTGCTTTTTAGCCTCTGCTTTAAAAAAGGAAAATGATCAGTAGATGATTTGCTAAAAGCTTTGATTATTAGTATTTTTTCTGAGAATTTACACATAGTATTATATGGATTAATGATTTGGGGGTTAACTTGTATTTATCACATCCCACTGTCCATAAGCAATTTTTAGCTGCTGTAAATTTACATTATTCTGAAGGATCCTGATCTAATGGAATCATCAAAATTTTAAGTTACCAGGGTATTTTACGTGACATAAGTTTTAAAAAAATTCTTTTAAAATCACAAATGTGTGATATCATTACTTTGATTTGACTTTGAATAACCTAATCATTCCCTCAATATAATTTAATATGTTACTTAAAATATTAATGCCCACAACATTGTCAAGTACAAGCATCATTTCTGTTGTAGAAATTAGAGCATGAAATTTTACATAGGAGAAATAAACACATTTTTAACACAGAAGACTGGGAGAACCAAGTCAAGGCTTACAACCCTTAGAAAGCAGGTAGGTCTCTTACTCATGAAGGAGCACGGAGGTGTATGCCCTTATAAGAGTCCAGGGCAATAGAAAATAAAGTTGTTATATAATGATCAGTAACATTCCTATGCCCTCCAGAGTGCCCTGAAGGTAAAGGATAAGTACAGAATGAAGAAAGATGGTTTGTCTGCCCTATGAGCTTCACATCAGTTATGGGACAAGAAGAAATTCAGCTGTCATGTATGTCTTTGGATCTCTCTGCCACCATTTATCACAATTTTCCCAATATTATTCTATTCTGACATGCAGGAAAGCTAGTTGACTATAAACCAGAAATCATTAAAGACTGAAATATGTAAAATTTGAGTATGAAAATAACTTGAGTTAGGACATCAAGTTTTAATGTGGAAGATTTTAATTCTTTTTGTTTTGTTTTGTTGTTGACAGTGTCATTACAATTAAAATTGGCTGTGATATTTTATAAGTGATTGATTTCCCCATTTGCAAAAGCCATACTTATACATTCCTCCCCTTCGTACGTGTTTAGATTATTCACAATGTGCAGACACCGGTGAAGTGTAGTTCTTTTGTGAATATCAAAAGTGTATTAAGCATGCTAAATGTAACAAGAGAGCACTTTGATAGTGTACAAATTGTTGCAAGGGTTATAACAGTACAAGCTGAAGAAAACGTTTTAAAAAATTATTTAAGTCATCTCATCTTTATAAGGCAGAGAACACCTAATCTGTTTCTGTTCTCAAAAGATGAAAAATACAGAAATGAACAGTAAAAACATCTTTCATACTGTCACTTTGCATCAACAGAAAATGGACATAATTATCTGAAAGAGGATTGCACTTAAAGCCTGTGATGCTGTACGCACTACGTGTAACTTCAGCAGTCACCAGTGCTACCTTCTTATTCTTTTGGAAGTCTGACACCGCAAAGAAGTGAGCTCAGTCTCACTCAGGTGAAGTGACTGACTACCCTCCCCTTCTCCTCAAAATCGCAGTACAGAAGTGAGAAATGAGAGCAGTCCTGGAGAGTCCTGAAGGAGTCTTTAGGTCCTAAAGGAGAGGGCAAGAGAAAAAAATGAGAATATAGATGTTAATTAAAGAGTAAAATTGCATTACATTCCACTAAAAAAGCAGCAATGAATTGTATATTTGAAAGGGATGGTCTGGATGGATCTATACAGCTTACCAAGGGTGAGCAAAGGTACTAAACATTTTTCCTAAACTACTTCCTCAGTAATCACACAACTGCAGTATATTTTGCATAGGCAGAGTCCTTGCAACTCAGACTTCCTCTTACACATCTAATTTCTAGTGTCCACACCACCTTTTTTTCCTCTGATAATCCCCTGTGGATTAAATGGTGAAATGGCAACAAATAGAGCATAGGAGAATGATTAACAATGGCTTCACTGTATTTAAAAGCAAATATTTCTAAAATAGATGTGCAATTGCAAAAGGCCTAACAGCTAGCATTCTGTATCTGACCCTACACCCCCTCAAATGACCTCTGACAACCAGTTTCTATTTTCTTCTGTGGAGCTCTAAAACATAGTACAGTGTCACGGGCTTTTCTGTGGAAATAAGTAATTGTACCTTGTTGTTTAAGGTGAATTTGACCCTCTTCCTTATACTGACATTAGAGATGAAAACATCTGTGGAAGTCAGTTGAGCCACACTGGTGTACAAGTGCTATGAACTGGAAGATAAAACTGGACCATATTTTGTGTTTTGCATAGTGATCTGACATTTGAGAGTTGATACTTCTCATTGAAATATCTTCAGAAAAGGAATTTCCTTGGTGGTTTTCATTACCACAATAAAGAGCAGAGTTAAAGAGGTCTTCAGGGCAGTGAAGTACAGTTATAGAGAATTATAAACAAGTGGAAACAGGTCAGTTTCCTGGACTCCAGGGAAAGCATACTGCAAAAAGACCCTCTGAAAGCAGTGTCAAAATTATACTTTTTTCTTTGCAAGGGGGAATTTGTTTGAAGAAAAAGACAGTTATTGATTGTTTATTCTCTTGATACATAGAAGTCAAAAACATTAGCACCAGACTCTGTTTAATGGAAAAATTGGTATTTGTTCTTTCTCAGGAAAAAACCAAACAGCTGAGTACAGTAATTTCAAGTATGCTCTGTTACAGAAGGGAAGAAAGGAGAAGCTGTTCCAGGGAAATGGGCTGTCTGAGTTCGATTAATGGCTCTATATGACCAGCCAGAGTTTACTTCATTAACTAGCAGTAACATTCCCCATGCCTTCAATTAACAGTTGTTTTACTTAATCTAATATTAGTTAAGACACGATATGATCAGAAAACATCATTGCCAACCAAGTGTTCCTCAAACACAACTGATTTATCTCTTTGGCACCTCATTAAAATGCAAACTATATTGAAATTGATTTTCAGCACTTTCAGGCAGGAATGTTTGTAATAATGTTAATTTGCAAATTTCCTCGTTTTTATGTGTATTCTGTATGCTGTGGTTGCCATGTTCAGCCCAAGGCTATTTGTATTGTGCAGACAGAAAATGAAGAGCGAACATTTATTTCTCATATCTTTGTGAGGAACCTGAGGCGCATGAAGATATTTGTGCTGTAACAGGCACAGTCAATCTCCTTCACTCCCTTTAGTCACTATATATCAACAGCAAACTCCCAGCTAGTCTTGCTGCAGCAATTAACCTGCCAGGGCTTTCTGCTGTCAGACTCAGTAATAATAAACTACCCCCAGTGAGAGATAGAGCTATAGATTCTCGCCCTGCAACTTCCACAGTGGGTGAATTATTCAGAATCAGCATGATTAAAGAGATGACATGGTATTAGTGAAAAACACGTGCTTTTTTTTCTCCCCGTCTGAGATTTAAACCTATTAAGGAATAACAGTGAAAGGAAATGGGCCTTTACCTTCCATCCATAGGTCTTGGAAAAGGGGTTTCTAGAAAAGTTGTTTATAATTTCTATAATTTTGAAAATTTAAGGATAAAAATATAAATAAAAAGAGGGATAGCAAGTTAAATCATAAAGCATCTGTAAATCCAAGAATCAAATAAATCAGAGTAAAGTAGCATTAGGGACATGGAAACAAAGATATTATTTGTGAAAAAATTGTAATGTAGGATCTCCTTTTTTAAAGTAATAGATGGCCTCACTATTCTTAATTTTTATTCAAGGTTATTATACAGAGCCTTCTAAAAAGATATATTGAGAAACATGAATGGTGTGCCTTATTTATAATTTTCCCTTAAAAAAAGAAAAGAAAAGAAAAAAGAGAGAGAGAGGGGAAAAAGATAGGATTGTTATAAATACCATAATATGTTACCAACATATCAATTGTTTATATTTCCTGGTGCCAGGGCAGCACTGTAATTTTACACATGCAACAAAGTCAAGGAAAAATGAATTTAGCTTACACACTTCTAATCCCATTAAAATCATAGTTCATTCGCCAATCTCAGTTTACTCAGCCACTTGATAACACATTCTTAACTAATGTGTCTAGTGATTCTCTGGAGAAGACTCTCTAAAATGCAGGACTGGGTTTATGTTTTAGAAGTAATGCTAAATCTAGTCAAATTCATATTCTGCAACTACTATAACAATGTGAATTATATTATTTGTCACACTCATCTATATGAAATGGAGCTAATCTGTTGAGAGAGAACAGAGATAAATAAGAACCACTTGGTTTTTTTGGTTTATCCAGACCTCCAATACAAGTAGGAATTAACTAAGCATGCATTCCATACCAATGCATTTTTTCTAAGATTAGACAAAGTAAATGGTTAAAGAATACAGGTGGGCAAATTGCATACAGACAAAACTAATATCTACCCTACAATATGCTGGTCAAAGGTAGTATAACCTTATAAATCTCAGCAATGGATAACCTCGTTTAAAATAAAATAAACTTATTGAAAGTCAGTGGAGGAGGAAGTGTTGGCTTACCACTCTTCAGAATAGTTAAACCTTTACGTATAGAAACAAATTGATTGCCATTTTCCATAGAAAGGAGAACTAATTTCATGGTATAGGACTCTGTACTGTACTGATTGTAGAAACTGATGTTCTGTAGTTTGTGTTCTCTCTTTGCATATGTGATCATTTATGAAACTTATCTATATCAGCCTTCTATAGTATAGAAGTCTACATAGAGAATTCAAATAGAGTTATAAGTTTTATTTTGAGTCTATAAATGCATGAAATAGACCATCATGAATTCCATATAACAACTTCAAGTGCAAAATGTAGTTTTACCTATGTATTCTAAATTTTCCATTGTGCTAAACATTTGTGAGAAATTAAAAAGGAGGTCTCAAACTCTTAACTCCAAGGCACCTCATATTATAACTGAAAATACTCACAGTGTTTTTTGTTAGGAGCAGTTTGGATTTCTGTGTTTTGCTAAATTAGCCTACACTGTAATTTTGAAGTGTTATATTTCACAGAGTTGGAGGACTACAGATATTGAGACTTCCTGTTTCAGAGTGGATCAAAGACATGGATGGATTACTTTTCAAGGAACTGACCATCACCAAATTTTAGAAACTGAACACTAAAAGGTAGACATCTCAAAAATGAAAACATTATAGCATTATTTATAAAACAAAAAAACACATTTTATCACCCTATTTTGCTTGACCAAATGTTGATAATTATATTTGTCTTTATTTTAGTAGATTTTTCTGTGAGCTTTTTTCTCAGTTAATTATGAGAAAACAAAAAGGACAAAGACTTTACAATTTCTACATCTTAAATTTATATTTAGGTTTCTAAAAAAAAAGGCGAAGTATCTAAATGTGCTGCTCTTGCCACTGCTTCCAGTGAAATTACTTAACTTTGCTGAAAAGTGCAGTATGGCTGAAAGTCAGGCTATGTGTGTGTAAGTGCCAAGTAGAGAATGTGGGATATTATCACTGCTACTCAGAATGCATATTGAGTAAGAACAAAAAGCCTTTTCTTTGGCTGATTGGTAATATGTTTGTCATCTTTGAAGGGTCTCTACAGACTTTACTGCGGCAGTCTGTTTGAGTAGAGATGTGAGAACACAACACTTTTGCCTTTCTCCATCTTTTGGCCGTACTGATATCCTTTAAAAATATCATCTGTCTACCTTTTCCTTCAAGAGTTTCTATTTCTTATAGTTTGGTCGGCATAAAATCATAACATCAAAACCAAAGTTATAGTGGGGGCTATAATTCTCAAGCTTTTAGTACCGTGTTCAAAGTGACAACCATAATCTAGACCTGTTTGTTTTGTTCATGTTAGTATGACAAACATCAATAGCATATTAAATAAAATGTTTGCAAAAATGCTTAACATCCATAAGAAAAATAACTTAATGCGTACTTTCAAGTCCATGATTAAGTAAATTTCCCTTTGCTTATTCCCTAAATATCGTCTATATTTGTTAGAGACAGGAATTTTAAAGAGCATATTTTTTCCTACCTGCACAAAGCATGAGTTTTAACACGGAATGAGTTATTTTTGGCTTGTCACAAACTGTTTCTTTCCAATTGCCTGTAGAGGATGCTTAGGTAACTAGCATAGACAAGATATTTAGGTTTAGAAGGCAAAATCTTGTGTTACACAACATAAGATTTTGTGTAAGAGTACATATTTTCTGCGAGTTTCAAGTTTATCCAGCTTGAGAAGGAGCTTGGCACAGGGGACCTCCAGAAGTCCTGTCCCATCTAATTTGTTTCTGATTTTAAAATGTTTATTTCCAAGTAATTTAGATTATATTATCAATCTTAACTGGGCTTAATGTTTTATAAGTCTATGATATGAATTGCATCAATAAAATTAACTATTTATTGATTACAAACTGGATCCTCTCATCCTTTTTGGATTTTTTGCATGTGTTTGATGAAACAATTTTTGAATTCATTTTCTTAATTATTAGGTTGTGTTGTCCTTCTCTTTCTCTCTGTAAATTCAATGGGTTTTTTTCTTTTTTGTCTTTTTCTATTTTAGAGATTTAGTAATGATCCAATAAGCTTGAGGGCAACAATGCCATCCAAAGGGCAGTCAAATAAGCATTTAACGCATAGTAAAAAAACCAAGAGTTTTTAAATTAATTTTAAAATTTAGTGTTCTTTGTTCAACAGTATGAAAAACACATATAGCTACAAACATATGCTATTCTTCATTCCCACACACTTTAGAGTCTTATCTCATAAACTAAGATATATGCCCAAATTTTCATACTTCTCACAGATTAAAATGTAATTATGTAAGATACATGCAAATATTATCATGTATTATGCAGGATTTTATATTCCTATCCCATTAAAACTGTATAGAAAAAACCCAAGCAAGCAAAAAACCCAGAGAAACAAAACAAAAACAAACAAACAAACAAAAACCAAACCAAACAAAAACACACACACCAAAAAAAAAACCAACCAAACAAACCAACCCAAACTTATCTTCTGACTCAGCCACAAAATTTCAGTTAGTATAAAATTCTCAATGTGCCAGGTAGGCTGACAAACCCAGAGTGCTCACACTCTGGAAGAAATTGATTTTTTACTTCCTGTGAAAAATTTGTTTTCTATAAAGGAGGTGTCAGTGTCTATCCCAAGCTATCTGGCTGGTGCTGTGTGACAGGTGAATGTTTAATTTCATTCTGTGACACTGATTAGATTCTGAGATTTTTCATCTATCCAAGCTGCAAGTTGGGTTTTTTTCTTCACAATTAATAAAATATTCAATGTAGTTTTGGACCTACTAGTGTGTTCCCTTTGGAAATGCAGAACAGGGGTAGTCCTATATTATGATATGTTTAAGCTCTTTCTGGAAAACCTATCTCAAAATTAGAAGTCAAAATTGAAGCTTGGTATTACTTTACTGAAGCAAGGAATAGACAGCAATATGTCTTGAACAGAGGACTATGGAAATAAAATGTACCACTTTTCTGTACAATACAAAGTGTTGTATAGCCTCCTGACCGCAGGAGAAATTACATTAGCAGCTATGCCCTTTGGGTTTTTTTTGGTTTTTTTTTTTGAGGGAGGAAAAATATTTTCTTTACTTTTAAATGTCTCAAGAGTAGGGTTATAAAGGTACTCTAATTCTTAATGCAATTAATTACTACTGCTATTTTTTAAAGAGGTTTTTGTTTAGAGTCATGTTTTAGAGTTGTTCATTCTTTCTTTTAACGTATACTACAAGCTTGCTGACATCAATTTCAAAAATGCTGTTCTCTTAATATATTTACAATTTTCCATTATGTGTATTGTTGGTTTTTCTTTTTTTAAAGTAGCTTTGAATTTATTTAGCAGATGCAGTCCTCACACGACTTTCAGGCTTATTATCATCACACCTCTTTCTATTCAATATTATCAACATCATCCCACTCATCGCAATCTTGCTTGAATCAAAGGCAACTTGTTTCTTGTTGGTGGAAGCTTTGAATGAATAATTCATCTGGAAAAGCCTCCTATGTTGCACATTTCCAGAAGACAGAGCAATTCTCTTGTCAATCACAGTGGCTCTGTCAGTACTAAGTTCCATACTGTATGTGCTCCAAATGTGTGGGGGATGACAAGCAGCTGAGATTACCAACTGTGTTAGTCCTGGCCATCCTTTTAGCTTTCCTTTGACAGAACATTCAAATTCAACTCTCACTGTAACACTGCATTGAGAAATCAGTGTCAAAATTTCCTCTCTGTTCTCACCAATACAGTTTGGTTGAAAGCTCTGACATATATTGCAACCAAACTGGTCACAAGCTGCAGTTACTCATCTCCAGATAGCTGCATTTCATTTTGGCTCCTGAGTTTCCTTATGCCTATATGAGCTGAGTCTGGGCTCAGGCTAGCTCAGTATGAAGGCAAAGCTTCAACTGATAGTGCAGAAATCTTCAAACATGAAGACCTCTATGCCTAAACATATCCCTACTGACACAGGTTGCACTCTGGTCTCTTGGAGGATGGACTCCTACTCATTTCTTTGAAGATTAATCTTCACAAGACTAGTTATTACTAATTTATTGGAGTACAATCAGAAGCACAAAATATTAGGAAGAGAAGTTATACTGTAAGAACCTTTCACTATAAAACAAACACAAACATTGGAAGAGATACAATGTTGCACTTCAGAGATGGAGGATATTAACATATTGTTTAAATCCAAAAGTAGAGATTTTGAAAGTACATGTTTTTTGTTTCAAAATCTTTTCACTTTCTTCTTAAATTGATCTTTGTCAATGTGACAGAGGTACAGCTGTCACCAGCAAAAATCTGAGTGACTGGCATCACTAGGCATGACTGTTCCCGTCCACTGTAAGAATTTGAGAGTAAGTCTCTATCTACATTAGCAAGTAATGCAGCATTAAAACGGTAGATCTCTACAGCATGGATCTAACATTCAGACCATAGATGTTTTATAAGGAATTGTTTCAGATAAGCTATAGTCTTATTGTGTGAGATGAACTTGCACCATTTTTGACATGCTTCTGATTTGGCTTCATAGAAAAGTAACACAGCTCATGTAGTCCAAGAGTGAAAGAAAATGGAAAGTGGTAAGATTAGGAGATCTATTTTAAAACCATACTCATGTTTTGAGCTAAAATGCTAATGTGCCATACAAAGCTACTACTTCTGAGAATATGAGCCTTAAAAGAATATGCAGGTGAAGAACAGATATAAGACCTCTAAAGATTCATGAGGATGGATAAACTGCCAGGCCTTTTATTTCTCCTATTATTTATGAATTTGCAAAATTCAATGAATAGATGTGGAATTGTTGCACCTCTGTGCAAAATAATGTCATCCTTCAGGAAGAAATAAAGCCTTCAAATAAATAAGTATATCGATCTGTGCATATGTAATAACAGCGACTAATTCCATTTCTTAAAGCAATGACATTTCTAGCAATGTATTCTTAACACTGAAATATCTTTTACATAGACTGGTGTAATGTGCTGCAAAGCTTTCATTTAAAAGGCACTGTTGAGTATGGACATATTTAGTCTAATAACTAGTTGGTTTTCCCCTTTAGAACAGGGATTAGAAACAGCTTATTGTAAGAAACTTTTCTGACACAGGTAGTAGAAGTTTCTGTAGTTGGCCTGATATGCAGAAAAGATGCCTTGCTAGGTATTTTGCTTGTAAACAGCAAAAAAAAAGAGGGTGGGTGAAATGGTGACTGGTGGCTTGGTCACAGTGACCATGAAGTAATTGAGTTTCAAATTGTTGGCAGTAGGAGAAAAAAATACCAGCAAACTTCAGCCCTTATCCCCAGGATATGGGGAGAGCTGAAGAAGACATTAAGGTTCCATCAGAATCTTTTTGAAGGTATTGGGGCCCATGAGTGCTGGTCATTTTTTAAAACCCAACTCTTCAGAGCACAGTAGTAGACAATCTGAAAGTGTTAGAAGTCAAGGATGTGGAGAAGAAGGCTTCCTTAGCTCAGTGGAAATCTTTTGCTAGAACTCAGGCAGAAAAGGAAAGTGTATGGAGCAAGGACAGGTGTCATGGGAAGGCTAAAGAGATGCTTTTCACTCCTGTAGGGAGAAAATTTGTGCAGCCAAAGCTCTACTGTATGAGCTGACCATCACTGTGAAGAACAATGGAAAGGGTTGTTTGTTAAATATGTTAACAGAAAAAGGAGGAACAGAGGTGATCCATTACTCGAGGAGGTTGGTGACCTGACAAATGAGACATAAAAAAACCAGAGCCACTTCTTGTCTTCTTGACTCTGTCTTTAACACCTTCAGTTTCTTCAGCCCTGTGTAGAAGACTGATTGCGGACATCATAAACTCACAGCTGAAGCTAAACTTTCTGCTCAAGCTAGATGGACATAAATCTGTGGGTCCTGATGGGATTAGTTTCAGTGTACTGAAAGATCTGGCAAATATCTCCACAGGATCTCAACACTTGTCAGTTGGTCTGAGGAGTCTGGAGAGGTTTGAGTAAGCTGGAAGCTGGTAAATGTTGTCTCAGTTTCCATGAAGAGACGAAGGAAGGCCCTGGGAATTACAGGCCTGTCAGTCTCACTTCAGCACCTGGCAAAAAACCCAGTGAAGGTTTTTCTGGGAGTTAGTGATAAAACACTTGAGAAACAACACTTTCATGGGTCATAACCAACAACAGTTCACAAGGGGAAAGTCACAGAATTACAGTATCAGAGAACAGGTAAGGTTGGAAGGGACCACAGGGGGCCATCTGGTCAAACATCCCTACTCAAGCACAGAGTCATCTTAGAGCATGTGGCCAAGAATTGCATCCAGAAAGTTATTTAATATCCCCAGTGTGGGAGACTCCTCTCTGGAAAGTCAGTTTCAGTGGTCAGTCACCTGCACAGTAAAAAAGTTCTTCCTCATATTCGTGTGGAACTTCCTGTGCATCAGTTTGTGCCGGTTGTCTTTTGTCCTATTATTTGGCACCACTGAGAGGAGCCTGGATCCATCCTCAACACCCTCCCTTCAGATATTTGTATACATCGATGTAGTCCACTCTCTCTTCCACTTCTCTTCCCGAGGCTGAAAAAGCCCAGCTCCCTCAGCCATGTGTCCCAGCTTCCATCTCAAGTGTTTTCTGCTTGCACTTGAGGAATAATAGCTCTCAATTTATCCACAGGTATCTCTTGCCCCCTTGGTTCAACTTTTTTCTCATCGGTCTGCACNCCCAGTGTGGGAGACTCCTCTCTGGAAAGTCAGTTTCAGTGGTCAGTCACCTGCACAGTAAAAAAGTTCTTCCTCATATTCGTGTGGAACTTCCTGTGCATCAGTTTGTGCCGGTTGTCTTTTGTCCTATTATTTGGCACCACTGAGAGGAGCCTGGATCCATCCTCAACACCCTCCCTTCAGATATTTGTATACATCGATGTAGTCCACTCTCTCTTCCACTTCTCTTCCCGAGGCTGAAAAAGCCCAGCTCCCTCAGCCATGTGTCCCAGCTTCCATCTCAAGTGTTTTCTGCTTGCACTTGAGGAATAATAGCTCTCAATTTATCCACAGGTATCTCTTGCCCCCTTGGTTCAACTTTTTTCTCATCGGTCTGCACTGTTCTTGAGCCTGGAGGAAGTGACCCTGGAATATCAGCCCTTTTCCCTGCAGCGCCTGTCCCCAGGGGATTCTTTCAAGAAAATTCCCTGAACAGATCCGTCAGGTTCTCTCTCCTGAAGTCCGTGGTTACACTCTTGCTTGCTGCATTGTTCATTCCTCACCCAATATGGAACTCCACAATCTCATGATCACTACCCAGCCCCCAAACTTCACATCCTCCACAAGGCCTTCCCTGCTTGTTAGTGTGAGGTCAAGCAGCTACAACATTCCTTGTGGGATCCTCCACTACCCATGACAGGAAGCTGTGATCAATGCTCTTGAGGAACCTGCTGGGCTGTTTGTGTCTGAGTGATGGTTCTGCAGCAGATGTCAGAGTAGTTAAAGTCTCCCACAAGAACCAGTGTCTGTGACTTTGAGGCTGCTTCAAGCTGCCTGTAGAAGGCCTCATCCAAAACTTTGCTACGTTTATCCTGAACAAGGGAGAAGGCCTGTGGAAAAGCAAATTAAATATTTTGAAACCCAATCCTGAGTAATTGCTGGCTTAAATAATGCCATATATATTCTAGTTTTCTAATTCTCCATGCCAGCTGGTTCTCTCCAAAAGTACCTTATTCCTTTATGACTCAAAAATGAATGGTGTCCTGTTTGTTTGTCATTTTCCTGTCTTGATGGTACCCAAATAACAAGCTGCTTGATGGTTATTCAAAGATTATGATGTGGAAGTGGCTGAAAATTTTCTTAATTTCCCTCCACACAAGTCTTTTCATCTATCAGGAAGAGAGAAGAAGGCAGAACATTTCTCTTGATAAAGCACCAAATATCTGCCTTGTGGTATATTCTCTGTATCTTTTTACAGGTGTTGTTTTACAGATAAAGTAAATTTGAAGATGCCCTTATTGTTACCATGTTTTACTTTAATGGGCTTGTTTAGGTACAGCTATGTCTAAAAGGAGAAGGAGATAGAATACCTGGCTAATCATAGTGGTTGTTCTACTGCTGAGTTGCTACATAGCCTTGGGCCAGTCTTTAAGCTTCCAAGAACATTAATTTTATTCTCATTTCCGAAGAAGAGCTATAGAAAAGATCTTTAAGATCAGATACCACAATGATTGATGATAAAAAGAGAAGATAGATGGAGAACAATTATGTTTGAACTTCTAAGTGACAGTTAATTGGTGTGTTATTATCCATCAAGACATTATAATTATTTAAAGAACTGCTTATTTGCTTTTGTCCCAAGTCCACAACACAGAAAGTAATAGAAAAATCAATGCTGTTTAGCCACAAATACAACAATCTATCAACAAATTAATTAAGTGTTAATTTGTTAGCCTTTGTCCTAATATTCAAGCCTAGAGAGCCTTTTTAGAAGTTTCTTTTTTTAACTCAGCTTACAAAATATGTAAGAAGAAAATGTGCCACAGGAAATATTTCTGTTCAAAAGCAAATCTTATATGCTGGATTTTAAAAAAATATACTTTAAATATTATAAAACAAATTAGTTTTGCAGTTAATTCAAAATCTACTTCCCTTCCTATGGAGTTCAGTCTTGCAATTTTTATACATGATCATGTAATTCTGCTATTAAATTTTTGTTAAAATCATGCAGGATGAAGAATTAGTATTCTATTTTTGCTAGAGTTTGACAAAATGTCAAAAACCTCATGCTTTTAATTTTGTATGCGGTGCTTTTATTTCTAGTACATTTGTATGGTGAAGCTCATCATTTTGGAATTATGATTTGTTCCTAGAGAATAGTGATGCCAGCTCATTGCCTTTTTATAGTTACCTCCATTTCATTAGAAAACAGCGTTCTATGGGAGACACACAACATTTTAAATTTATTAAAGGTTCATGATGACGTAGAAGTTAGCAAGCAATTTTAACCATGCGTTGTTCTATGTCTTTTTCATATATATTTCATAATTAATGGACTTTTTAAGTGCCTTTGTGCCACAAAGTAGCTTCAAAAGATGCTTACATTCAGATAAATGACCCTTCAAGATATTGGTTCGTGGGTAGCTTTGTCATATTGTGGCTGTAACATTTATTATGACAGGTGATATGTTAAAAGGCTAGAGAAAGAATCTTCCTAGTTATCTGTAGTACGGATATTATGTCAGTATTGTAAATTTATAATTTGCTGCACGGTTTTTTCTACTGTTCATCTTGTTCTGAGACCTAATGACAATAAATTAATGTCTTTAATATGTACAGGAATTAAAGTTCTCTAACTGACATATCCGAAACAACCATTTAGAAGGTAGTGGACATAGAGCTCTGGTTAATATCAGAGCCTCTTTACACAGCCAATACTAAGCTACTTCAAATAAGGATTTTTTCATTATCACTAAAATTGTAAAACACAGTTTCTAAGCAAAATAAGTGATACCCCAAATAAAAGGAGTGGCTGGAATAATGTCCTGCTGAAACCATAGTGTGTGGATTTTATCCTTCACAGACTTATGGATATTAACTGAAGTTAATGATTTCACTCTAATGATGTTATTTGCTCCCTGGAGATTAACTTATAACCATGTACTCTAATTTCACTGATTTCTACTGAATTACTTGGTAGCAGTGAAAGCAGAGCCAAAGGTAGATATTGCCATATCTATAGAGCATATCTAGCAAATTGATATTTATTGTAGCTTGAATATTCAGAAGATTGGACTCACAATACTAAAATGGAATGTCTATCCTGTTATTATTGAGATTTAAAGAAAATTATGGCTATTAAAACAATGTCTGTACTGTTTTTAGCTGTGTCATTTTATGCTACTGAATTTTCTAGGTGATTAGATTTTCTTTTGATATTAGAAGTACACTGCAAGAATATTTGTCTCTCTAGACTTTTAGTAGAATTCCATGGCATGTTTATTTAGAAGGCTTCTAGTAGATCCTGCGATACCAAGTACATTATGTTTTTTTACCCACAGGCCTCTTTCACCTTTTCCTTTTCCCTTGGATTATGAATTAATAATCCATGCATTCATATTTTCCACTTGTCAAACTCAGGCAACAGTGAAAATAAGCAGCACAAATTGGCAGATAATGCACCTTATTTCCATGTAGAAGCAGGTGCATTTTCTTCAGCATAAGTGGCAGGATGACGCTGATCCACTTTGACAGGCAAGCAGATCTAAAATTACTCAGCACACTTTGCCACTGGTTCGGGAAAAGTCTCCCATGAGCTTGTTCTACAATTCTTCAGTCCCCAGAGTGTTAATTAAAATTTACTGGATAATATTTGCAAGGCTCAATGGTTACAGCAATTATCTGTTACTAAATGTTCGTGGCAGAGATGACACCTGATGATTGGACACTTTATTCAAGATATTCAAGAGGGTTTCTCCTTGCCTTCTTTTTTTTTATATCTTCCTTTTAGTTCTTGAAATAGCTGGATCACTAAGTGTCTCAATCAGCCTTTAGACTAAAAATTACTCAGATAGGTGTTTAATTATCTATTTATCCTTGAGTTTCCTTTCAGATGCCAGTAAAATTCTGCAAAAGAGGAACAGAGTTGTTACAAAAGCCTTCAGAAATGCAGGGGTCAGCTCAGGACACTGAAAGGAAGAGAGTACCTTCTAAATAAACTTGCTGCTCAGTTCAGATTTGCAGATTTGCAAATTACTGAAGTCCAGCTATCAATAAAATTTATTGTCTAGATGTCTACCAGTGACTTCTTTCTCTCTCCCCTTAAAGTTTCCTCAACATATTGAAACACAATCACTCTAAAAGAAGTATTTTTACCTTTTTCTTGTTACTAACAAAAGAAAGTTTCCTTATAGTTTGATTCATTTTTTATTTAGATAGTTATTACTTCAGCTTTAAAATCCTTTAACATTTCTGGTCAGTTTCTTGCAATTGTGCAGCATTCCTGCTCACTTAGGACCTGCTCTTCTCGGTCTCTCTAACATAATGAGATCGTGTCCTTTCTTATTTCCAAGACTGGCCAACTCCATGAATGAGGGTACACTGAACTGGCTAAGTATTTGCAAGCTCTGTAGACAGTTTTCAACTGCAGGTCGTATTGCCTCTGCCCCTCATGACTCTGCAATAATCACAGAAGAGGCACATAGTTACTAGGCTTTGTCTCTGACTAGGCACTTCCATAACCTACCCAAGGGCCAGGAAATTCACTGCAACATTTGTCAGAGATAGACAACACAAAAAAAGTCAGCACATGAAGCAGAGTGGAAAAAGCACAACAAAACCTGCAAACTCATGAACTCCTGCCAGGTGTTACATCCCAGGATATAGTTTTTTTCATTTAATGGGAACGGTTTCTTCTGGCCAAGAAAAAAAAAGAAAAAGAGAGAAAATGCCAGGGAGGACATGGCTGTAGGACTTAATGCAATAAGACTATTTTAAGTTCAACTTGAAAGTCATATCATGTAACAAAGTATGGTTTAATGTTGTGAAAGGCAATGGGTTAGCTATAGGTTCATTAGATAAGTTCCGTTGACTGAACCAACACCTGTGTGTCCCTAGACTTTCCAAACGCCTAAAGAATAATATTTCCGATTATTTTATGGGAAGAGCCCTCTTCTGAGTAGCAAAACAACCTGACAGCAGTAGTCAGAAGACACGATAAAGGCAAAAAGAGAGCCAAAAAAAAAAAAATCAAAGCATGGAAAGAAAGGGATGGGGAGGAAGTAAAGTTTGACATCATAGGGGTAAAACATGTTCACAGAAAAAAAATGGGAAAAATAGATAATAGACATAAATGTCTCACCTAATTTTAAATGTTAAAAACAACAAAAAATCTTTAATTCCTAATGTTCTATTGTATTCCATGACGGACATGTTTTGTATCTATATGCATTATGTAAACTACTGAATATTGTATTTGACAAATACTCTAGGTACACAGATGGTTTTTCAAAGCTTCTTCAAACTATGAAAATAACATGTTATTCTCATAATACACTTATGTGCCTACCTCTGAAAGCATTGGAATAAACTTCAATATCAGAGTCTCACTAAACACAAGAGGAAGTGCAGCGACTCAGGATTATTTCAACCAACTGATCTTCTGAAACATATGCAGAGATCCATTGAAATCTGCATTTATTCCTGGGAACATATTAGTAGTGCTTTGTTCCAAGAAAGGTTTCTTTGATGCTAGAATTCTGATCAAGAAGAAAGACCAGGCACATGCCTGGAATTAATCAGCAACTAGATATTCCCAAAAATAAGAAGTGATTGGTGTTAAAAGAAAAAAAATACTGCTTTACATTTGACTTTCCTTAATTCTAAACAAGTTGTAAATGTCTGTTGTATTAGAGATATTATGCTAAGTGGAGACTAGAAGAAACAAGCTCAGAGAAAGAAAAGTGCAGTAAGTTTAGATGTGGGTGACTGAGGACCCAGGGTTTATCTCCATCAGACTCATCAGGACACGGTTTTGACACTCCCTCTTACTTCTCTTCAAGTCTGTAGTGAGGATTCTAACCTAGGGAAAAAAAATCACTTACCTATGTTCTTAAATCATGAAGCCAAAAATTATTTTGTCACTCAATTTTCCTTGAGGAAAAAAAAAAACAAAGCGTCACAACAGGTTGGAGCAGTAGGCAAACAGGAACCAGCTGAAGTTCAGCAAAGGGAAGTGCACAGTTCTGCACTTGGGAAGGCACAGCCCACTCCACCAATACATGATGAAAATGAACAAATAGGAAGAAGCCTTGCAGACAAAGATCTGAAGAGAGAGATGAAGAGCCAACACTGTTCTCTTGAGGTAAAGATGGCCAGCAGTGTGCTGGGCTGAATAAGGACAAGTGTTATCTGCAGATTGAGGTATGTGATCCTTCACTGCTCCTCAGCATTGGTGAGGCCACCACTGGTGTACTGCACCCACTTAGGGACTCTCCAATACAAGAGACTGGTGAATATACTTGGAGAACATCTAGACAGAAACTGAGATGATGAAGAGGCTAGAGCAACAAATGTAGGAGGAACTTCAAAGACATCTCAGGTTGTTGAGCCTGGAAGAGACTCAGGGGAAAATTCATCAAGGTTCCTGCAAGGTTCTTTGCACCTGAAGAGAAGGTGCAAAGAGGACAGACACAGTATCTGCTAAGTGGTGCCCAGTGACAGAGTGAAAACAATAGGCTGAAACTGAAACATAACAGGTTCCTCCTCAACATAAGGGGATATCCTTTTACTTGGGGGATGACTGAGCCTAGCAACAGGTTGCACCCAAAGAGCTGGTGGACTCTGTCCTTGGAGACCTTCAAAACCATCTGACAAGGTCTTGGGCAACCTCGTCTATGTGAACATACTTGAGCAGGGACATGGTTACCTCCAGATGTCCCTTCTAACTGCAACCTTTGTATCATCTCCAGTGGCAAGGGACAGAAGGTCCGTCTTCCCTGAGAAGAGCCTTTGGAGAAGCTGAGCCATTGTGGTCCCTCCAGTTGCTCATAGGAGCTCACGAGGAGCTCTCCTGCCACACTGCTGGGTTGCCTGTTTCTGAATATTCCGGGCAACCTTCTCTATAGTGTTGGACCTGATAACCTCCATACGTCCCTTCTGACCTGTGATTCCGTGGTCTGAAGCTCAGGGAATCACAGTTTTTGTTCCTTGCCTAAAGTGTCAACCAATATAAGCTCTTGTACAGGGATGTCATTACAGATCCTTCCCCTTTCCATTTTCCTCTTACATCATAAATACTTGGCTAGTATTTGCCACATACCTTTTAACTTCGTCCTATCCTGAGTACTAGAGATTTCTAAAATATTGTAGTCAGTTAGTATAGAACAATGAGATATCATTCTGGAAAAATATGCCAACACTACCTAGTTGTGCTGTTGAGTTCTGATTTTTTGTTAGGTATGCCTGTTGCTTTTTAAAACATGGCTTGAGATAGTCCTAGGAATTCTGAAGAATTTCTCAGGAAACATTAGTACTGTTTTTGACATTGATGGTACTTGGAAGTCCTGTAACTAGGTTCCAAAAATATTGACAAGATGGTTGAACTGCTGTCTGGAAAGCTCTTCAAACAGAATTTGGGCCATTCTGCAAAGTGTGTTGAGTGGGCATTTTACCTAAAAGCATGTTTCTTTCTTGCTGTGTGAATGGTTTCTGACTATGTGTGTAGTTGCCAAAATAAATTCCTCTGGAAAGAGGAAGATCATCCTTCCTATGCAGAACAGTTAACATTTGGTTGGCAATATGAAATAGAGGATTTACTAATGCCAGGAAAGTGTGTTGAGTGAAATACAGGAAATTTTACTGTATATCCAGTTCTTTGGCAACACAAAGATCTTGTCAAAGGTTTTTGATCTAGCTTAGGGTTTTTTAGGTGTGTTTCCTTGTTTGGTGAATTACTTAGGAGAGGCTTTTCTTAGAGATTTTTTATTTTGTTGCACCTCGATCTGTGGAACTTCACTGCCTTCCAGAGAAGCATTTCATTCATCTTTCATTGATCTTCACCATCTTAAATCAGACTCAATATCAAACACTTTTGGAAAGAAAAAAGTTTGTGGATAATCAGCTCTATGACTACAACACAGAGGGTTTATGCACACATTCCATTTTTTTTACCTGCTTTTACCAAGACACTATTAGAATTTAAAAGCCCACCATTCTTAATCTTTTCCATAATAAATTTGGTCCTTGACGTTGGTTAAAAATATGTTCATATATTTCATATGTTTTAAAAAACAACACCACCATACTAATTTCTGAAAATTTGAAGGAAACAAATCAGTGCATAGAAGTCCTGTTAATATTAGAAATAACTTTTTTTTCATCAATCTATATATGCCATGAACCAAGTATAGCTTCACTTGTCAAGTGGCTTCTGAAGTTATGCAACTCAAACCACCACATGTTTTATGCTATACTCCTTGTGAGATTAAGGTCGTCATTTACCATGTAGAAAATTTGGCTTTGGAGCAATCATATAAACTGGAATACATTAGAGATCTGTAGGTTTGGGGTGCAGCTAGTCCAAGGAGCAAGAAAAAGATCTCCATACATTTTTTTCTCACTTACTGTTCTTCTGGAATGTTGATAGTATTGGTAATGCTTGCTTTTTTGTTTTGTGAAAAGGCAGCTAATAACGTCTTCCACAACCACTCAAACCTTTCCTGCCCTCTCTTCATTAAGCTACACTTCAAATAAAACTTACTTTCATCCAGATAAATTTATTAGTGCTTAAAATTATTCCACATTAAAAGGTTTCTTCAGAGAAAACATTCCTTCTTCACTTTTTATTTGTTTGGGTTTTTTGAAACAATTTTTTTTTTCAGTCAATATTCTCCATAAAAAGATTTTAACTATTAACCACTATCAATAATCCTAAAAGCAACAATAAATTAATGCAAATAAATTAATGCAAACGTTGCCTCCTGACATGGGCAAAATGTGACACCAGCTAAAAAAATCACAGACTAATGTCCAGGAAATAAAGTCACACCAGCAGTCAACCCTGAAGCCTGGACTAATGCTGGATAAAAATATTTCTTCAGCTCTTCGGCTGCACAAAAGTAACTTTTAGGAGTACTTAAATATCCAGAGACATCCATGTTTTAGTTTCACTTAAATGTGATTCTCTTCATGTTGAAAGATAAACAATTTCAAAAGAAAACAGTGTTATTAAAAGTGCACATTCTTCTTCCTAATGTGGGCACAAGTCGGGTCAGACAGTTCCAACATTCTTCACTTCTGAGAATTACAGATTTTAGGAGGCATGTAGCCATTTCTCACATTCTGACTCTAGATATGAAACATATCAAAACTACACCAAAGAGACTGTAAGTTATATTCATGACATAAGAGGTGATCTTTTCACTCATGAGTGGTGTAGTCATATGGAGTGGCTAATCAGAGAACCCTTACTGAGAGCAGATAAATTTCCAACCTTCTGAATAATTATTAGACGTTTTGTTGTGTTTATAAACCTCCTTCAAGTCAAACTGTCCCTTGATTTATAAAGCTGTCTTAGTTTTGTAAGCACTAATGATGGTGTCAGCCAGTGCCAAAGACAGATGAACTGCCCGTATTGGGGCTTCTCTTCCTGGTACTGAATGCCAGAGAAACACAGTGAAAAGTTAAAAACAGAACGGTAGGGGAAAAGAGAGGACAGAAATGGATGAAAGATGACTTAGAAGGGATGAGGGAGGGAACATCTGTACTGCACTTCACTGATGATAATCTTTGCACAGTTTATGACAGAGGCAGTAGGAATAGGGAGGTAATCATTTTACTTGCCTGTCAACTGCAGAGAGTATTTCAAATTGCAGGGTGAAATTCTGGCTTCATTGAAGTGAGAGACAAAGCTCCCGTTGATTTAAATGAAGGCCAGGATTTCTACGGATTCCCAGAGAGGGGCAGACGGGCAGAGTAGCAGCTGTGCCATCTACATGACTGTGTCAGTCTTCATCAGGATCTTAAAAGCTTTTCTTCAGCGCAGTTTCCAGAAATCTATGAGACATTGGATAACACAGATACTTTCTCAAACAAGCTAAATTTAAAAAGTATGATCTTAGAGAATCTGACCCTAGTTTTGAAAATCTGTGCACAATAAAAATTGTCCTTACAAGCTAATGCATAGGTCTATACATATTTTAATTAACAACATTTCTGATTTTTTTCCTTTTCCCTTTCCTGTAGCTTTAATCTATACAAAAATGGCCTCAGGGCATGTAACAGATGGAAAATTATCTTTAGTTATAGTTGTCAAACTAGAGAAAGTCCTCCTATCATGACTACAAGAAATTTTCATCTGAGAGATAAAAGAAGTTGTGGCAAAATGTCTGAGGGTTTTCATTTCTGACTAATTTCACTGAACAAGCTTTTCTCCCGATTAACAAGTGATACATGGACATACAGGGTGAGGAGGATAGACCTGATAGGCTGCAGTGCAAGACATTTACAGAAGCAAAATTTTTGCAGGGGATTTTAATAAATGGGGGATCATGGTGAGTGAAAAATTACATTCAAAAGAGGAAAGTGCCTAACCCTGGTATTGGATGTGCAGTAAGAAAGGGAATCTGGAGGAACAAGAGGGACAAGCTATGAGACTGGAAAAATTAAAACTCAAAGTTAGATTTCCTATAAGGCCTTGTTGTATTGCAGAGGCATATTTATTCACAGCTTAAATACTAAACTGGTGATAACACAGAGGAGTGATCATTCTATATGCTAATTGAGTCACCCAATGAGAATCTCTGATAAAAAGCTGCTGGTATACATTCCTTATCACCTTCAAAACATGAAGAGCTTCTTATTTAGTGATATTGACAGCCTACTATGTACACACCTCTTGCAGACACTGCTGTGAAGCGGTGGGGACATATGGCACAGCAAGAAAATAATTGCAAGTAGATTACAAATTTTTGTGTATGTGTGTGTGTGTATACAGTTTTATATTTACACCTATACAAACAACTATCTGTACACATATTTGTATATGTGTATATAGAAGGTTCTATAACTATTTAAGTCAGAAGTGACTTAAGTGTGTCCACAATATATAAGCATTCTAACACACACCTCTATAGACACACACACACACCATGCACACATGTGCCAGGGTATCTTCAACATATGACAGCTATGTTAAAAGTTGTTTTGGTTGAAGTCCATCAGAAAATGTGGAAGAAGCTGATAATGCCCAATTTTGCTCAACAGAGAACACAGAAATCAGATAAAATGTGGGCTTAAATTTTACTTAGTCTAACTGAATTAATTATTCATAAATGAATCAACAGAAAAGAAAAAAGAGATCAAGATGGTTATGGGCTCCTATTTATGTTTTGAAAGGATAGTAGCAATATATAGGTGAGAGATAGGAAGTTTCAGCGAATCAAAAAGCTGTGAACAGGTGATCTGAGATTCTGCATGATACAAAACATGCCATGATATAATTGTACACTTTCACATTTCATAATCTGTAGAAAGTGGAAAAGCCTTCTGAAGAAATTAAATCTGAATCACAACAAATTATTTTCATGTTTTCAGACCAGTATACTTACCTGACTTATCTTCTTGCTTTCTAGGCTTACCTTCTGTGGAATTGGGGTCTGATTTGTAACTTCTTAAATTCAGACACTCCTTATTTATACTCATGGACAACACTCTTTGCCTTGGATCTTTGTGCTGCATGTATGACCATTCTGGTTTTTCGGGGTGGGAGATATTTGCTTAAGGGAAGAAAGTCTTTTAAATGGAATGAATATTCATACACAAACTATTCTCTTAGATAGTCATCTATGGACAAGGCTAAAATATTCCTCCTTTGTGCCAAATATTTATTGGTTCTCATCAGCACAGTGCCATATAATGACTGCTTAACTGTTGTTGTGATTTAACCCCAGCTGGCAGCTAAGACTCAGGCAGCCCCTCCCTCACCCCCCACCCAGCGGGATGGTGGAGAAATCACTGGGTTGAGAAAAATACACTTTAGTAGGTAAAGCAAAAGCTGTGCACACAAGCAAAGCAAAACATGACATTTAGTCAGTGCTTCCAATGGGCAGACAGGCAATCAGCCATCCTCAGGAAAGCAGGGCTCCATCACGCGCGGCACTTACGTTGTCCTGAACGCGAGCTCGTCACCTGGCATGCAGCAACAATTCACACACGGAGAGGAAGAATTTCTATTTTTTTGTTCCAGGTGGCACGAAATAGAGAGGTAGGTGGGAACCCACAAAAGGCTGGCTCACTGATCATCAAAACTTTATGGTATTTCTATTTTTTTCACAAACAAATATATCAGCATGCATTGAATACAAAATTTTATTAGTACTCAACTATCCCTATTGGATAGTCATATTTGTTGCTTCTTATGCTAAGTAGTCCTTAGCAATAGTAGTACATATGCAATCCTTGTCTCCGTGTGAGGTTGGGGTCCGTTTTGAGTAGGTGGTCAATCAGTCAATGGCCACAAGCACCCACGGTCAGAATTACCTTAACCACAGATACTGCTCTGTTCTGCTGACTTCACTCCTGGTGGCTTTTGCCCAGACAACCCAATTGTCTTTGTATTGTCTTTTCCTTTCCTTAAAGCAAAAGATTAGCCGAGCATACAATGATCACCATGCAGGTTTTTAAATCATAGCTGTCTGGCTATAGTTACTGATTAACAACCAACAATTTTGCAAAGTTGGATTCAAATATTGAGACTCTCATAACTTGAGGAGCTCCGTATCAGTTACTTAGGGAAATAAACTCCACCACTCCAAATGTCTCCACCTTCTTTCTTCTTCCCCTAAGATGAGCATGAAGCCATATGGTCTGAATATCCCTTTGGTTACTTGGCATCATCTCTCCCAAATGCATCCCCTCCTGCCTCTCCATGTACCCCCAGCCCACTTGCTGGTGGGGTGGGGTGAGGATCACGGAAGTCCTTTACATTGTATAAGCCCTGCTCAGCAATAGCAAACACATTCCTGAGTTATTGGTGCTCTTTCAAGCTCAAATCCAGAACACAGCTCCATACTAAGTACTTCAGAGAAAATTGTCCACCCCAGCCAAAACCAGAGCAACTGGCGTTTCTCTCTCTCTTTTTTTTTTTTCTTCCTGTGAATCAGTTTGTTTGATTGCAGAAATGTCAGTTTGGTTTGCAAATAAAAAGCTCCAAGATTTTGTTATTAATGTTTTGGGGAAACTAGTAATTGATGTCATCTGAGCTAGTTTTCTCAAAATTCAACAGATATTTCAATTTTCATAAATTTAAAGTAGGCATAAAATTTTTCATTTTGATTCTCAAAAAACAGACAATACCTGCTCTAAAAATTGGCACCTTGGACTTTTTTCTTCCACTAGTCTACAGTCTTTAAATCAGATTTAAAGTCAAATACACAGGTGAAGACCTCAAGTCATGTGAATGGAAGACAAAGCAAAGATATGAGAACAACAAGAAGGAGCACCTCTCTACTCCTGCTGTGAAGTCTGAATAATTGATGTTCTATTCCTCTCACACATACTTTTATTAATATCTCCTCTTGATTTAATAATGGCAAAGCAGTAGATATTGTTTTTATACAAGCATGTGTTGCTTCATTTTTATACCAAGAATGTGTGAATGCAGGTGGTAGAGGATTGCAGTCAATTTTCATATTGTTACACAGATATTATATTTACACTGGTTTACTTCTTTATGGAACATATTCCAAATCTGAATTTTTTGATATCTGGTACAATGAACAACACTCTGTCTCTATCTATTATTAATTATGCTAACTTGCTATCTGCCTAATATTAGGTACAAAGAGGAACAATTCCACATTGTTATTCAATATAATTAAAATAAACTTGCATTAAAATAGTTTCTGGATTGCAAGGGCAAACATCACAAATGGCAAATAATTATTTACTTAAGAATAATTGTACAGCCTTGATTTGGTATCTTTTCTAGGTGCACTGTGGTAGAGTTAACATAAACTGACACTATATCTATTGTCCAGAGCTTCCTGTTTCACTCCATAAATGGACAATATGGTACCAAGAATTGAACTTTAATGCCGTTTAGCATAAGTGGTATCACAATACTGGTACAAACTATTGCTGTTAGCAACAAGCTAAGGCAAAAACTTCAAGATCCTGATTTCTGTTCTCTTTCTCATGTGCTGAACAAGCTTGTGAAAAGTATTTTATTCTATTGTGCTCTTATTTACCCACCTCTCATGTAAAAGAGTATTATATTTAATTCATATTATTAAGTATTTTAAAAC